>SJOL01006711.1:185784-197602 GCA_004794785.1 Opisthorchis felineus
GTATATTAAGACGCCCTGTGATATTATAATACAATGTTTAGGATCATAAACAATATGAACAATTTTGGGCAGTTCGGTACCTAATTACAAACATTTATGGAAAAGGAATCGTATGCTTAGAAGCATTTTGTATCCTCCAGCAAGTGATTCTTATCAAGAAGTTTCAATACGGCGCATAACGCAACAAAGTTCGTAGTTCACTTTTTAATTCCAGGATATTTTCTGTAAGAAAAAGTGAGACACTTATGCATCATTTTAAGATTTACAATGAACGTAGTATTGCAGTCTGTTGCTCTTACAAGTAGGGTAGCGTACATACTATTCAGCTTAGTTGTTCGTGACGTTTATAATGTTCTCCCGCGCAGAGTGGCAAGATGTTGAATTTATAGATGCTGAGCTAACATAGAGCAACACTGATTCACTATGTGATCGGTACACATTCATCACATTTTGCTTCTGAATAAGAAAGCATCAGTTGTTGGGGATCACCATTTTATACAACCGTACGGTCTAGAAGATATAATTGGATAGAATGCAGAAAACAGGTGCAAATATTTATTTTTGTGTTGCTGTGTACATCCAATTAGGCATCGAATAAGTTTAGGCAGAATAAATATTCGTTGTTCTAGGAGTGAAGACGTCATCAACAATACTACAACATCTTATGGCAGACTATCTATTTGAAGATGACTTGTGTGGTGCAGATTACCGGGCTCCAGCATCCTACTATTATTTGATATTTCCGAGAGACATATAATGAGTACTGACAAATTTTTTATTTAGTTCCTTCTGCCTTCTTCAAATAGATAGTGCCAAATTATACACTGTCCACATAACATTAAGCAAATAAATCTGAGGGTCAGAACGTTTGTGTACATAAGATAAAATTACTAGATTTTAGGTGTTACCTCAAAAGCAACTTTTAGAAGGGGAACTGAGAAATGATCAGTGATAAATTACGGTGTCTACACAATTATGTAAATTTATCGTAACGAGTCACGCAGAAGTAGCTACCAACTCATTATGAAAAATCATTTCGCATGAAAAGATTATAAGGCACCAACTTGGTCTCACGACCTCGTATACGTAAACTCGTCCCGTGGTGTGGAGCGGTATCAAACTGAAAACTTGCAAAAAATGACAAGAAACGAACCAAGCCCGTTCAGGCGGATTGCATGTGAAAGCTGGACTTATTTTACTGCCGATTAAAAATACAAGAAAGTTTGCGAATTGAACTGTCCTAGTTATGAAAAAGTTTGTTCCGAAACTCACTCGTTCAGTACCGAAACGTTCGCTTGTTCGGTAACATTAATCGCCTGATGACTTCTAATGCAGGTTCAATTTTAACACATTTATTTGTATTATGCAAAAGGATAACTGAATCCCGGATTTCAATAGTGTGCACGTTTTCTCAATTAATTGGAAAACTGTTATTATCTAGTTTGATTTACAGGCTTTGATTTGACCGTGTAGTAAATCGCCTGTTGAGGGGATGCATAAAAACAAACACTTTTTGAATGCGAAGGTGTTTTTAGGACAAAACTGCACAAATTTTGCATTACAAAATAGGATATGTTAGCACCACTCAAGCAGCGTTTACAGCAATCTATCCACTAAGATGCCAACCCAACAGCAAGTTTATTGGGTGCCTACCTCCTGTGTATGGGTTAAAACAAATATGAATAATGGATTTATCTGAAAATAATTTCCATGGATGTATAATACGGTACAGGCTTATACTTCCTCTTTCATTGTGTTTACGTGCGTATTGACAAGAAACGTAATATAATAAGTTAATCCAGGCTTCATGTATCGATATACGTAAACAACACAGTCAAACTAAGCAATCCATCTAACAATCACTCGGCATCATGCAGTCGTCTGCACTCGATAGCTTAAAAGCTTAACCATGTCGATCAAGCTGGTGGTAGAGTTAAACCAGTTGTTTCACAAAACATGCAGTCTTTTATTGTGTTCGGTTTCTACTGTGTCACTTATTGACACAGATATCGATTTATTCTTCATGAATGTTCTCGGCATTTCGTCTGGACAATAGTTTTATCAAGTTCGTTGATGCTCTACAGGAGAACGGTCACATGGTCTTATGGTGCGCTGAGGAGAATGCATCAGTGTGATATTCTTTAATGAGAGGTAAATTTGGACACTATTAGTAATGGCTGACTTTCTGCTACGTTGTGAGGTAGTGCAATCTTCGGACGAACGAGAGGACTAGAGTTCTAGTCTGGCTCATGGACTGCCTTGCAGTTCACACTGTACACAGTTGATTCCATATTCGATTTTTTCCACGTCCCTGTCTCCTACACATCATTAAGACAGCGAACGGCATCATCAGAGGACTCAATCTGTGGGACCCTTATTAGGGGGAAGCTGTAACTAGCTGTAACAGAATCACACATGTGTGACCTAAGTTAGCGTTGACGTGAACCAATTTGGTAGAAGACTCGCTTACTGGGTTTGAGTTTCTTACAAGAACTTTGTTTGATATCAACTTGGTCCGTAGTCAAGATCTCCTAGATCTGTTAGGAAAGGACTGCAGCTTGCCGTGTTGTGACGGTTTGTGTTCCTCCGCGACCATTTGAGCTACACTGGGGGGTATCTGGGCGACACTCACAGTCTATTATACAAGGTAGGTCAGTGGTTAAAGGTCTGACTAATACAGTTTCCTGGCCATCCAGGCTGGGGGTTAGAGCACGCTTGGCGAATTGTTCCTCATAAATGGCAATGTGCTCGCACTCATCGCCAAACACGGACAGCTTGCGGTCGGACTTTTGAGCCAGATGTTTTGGTCGAGGACCCTAAGCTTCCTCCTGTCCAGGTACGCACACCCCGGCAATATCCCAGCCGACTTACAAACGTGATGTTCAAACAAACAATCATCTCATGCCTCATCGGCTGTTGGTTGGTTCCTTATTTGCTGCATTCAGCAGGGCGGGGAAGCAAACGCAGGCTACTGCTGACGCCCCCTTCTATTTCAACTACTTTCTTCCCTCGGCAATAACTCTTTCCTTATAGGCCCAATGTGGAACACTAGTGTGTCTTGTATCCGTTTTGACCGCATTGTCTGCGCGTCAGCCGGTTTTGGCCACACAAGACATCTCAAAATCAATCTTTAAGCCTTAACGCCCAGTTTTTTTTGATTGCTTTCAACGTTCGCACGCTATAGCAAGTAGAATGACAAGCTGCACTTGTTCTCACGCTGGACTTGCTTGACATTGATGTGTGCTGTGAATCAGAAACAAGAATTCCAGATGCAAGCACAGTGGTTGAGCTAACTGTTCCATCAATCTTCACTCGCTTCTGACTACGAACCTCTGGCGACCCAGAATCTACTGAAGCAGGATGTGCGGGGTTTGGTATCCTCCTAAATCACCGGGCGGAAGGATCCTTTCTTGACTGGATACCTGTTGATGGTCGCCTCTGTGCGGTTCGTCAACTTTTGTGAAGGAGTCTCATAAGAGGAAAGTGGATTGCTGTCTGTTTGTCGCGTCTGGATACTCCCGAACCGACTGTATCTCACACAGCGTCAATGACAAGTTTTATGACACCCTGTTGTGGCAAATTAAAAGCTTGGATATCGTTGTGGTTGCCGGAGATCTGAATTCAAAAGTGGACAGGCTTAGCGCATCTGAGACTGGATTGGGTGGTTGATATGGAGTGGACTCGGTACGTACGGACACTTGTGAACGATTGCTTCAGGCCACATAATGTCCTCCAGCAGCTTGTCCATCACGAACTCTTTTCGATCACGTTACCATCAGTTAACGATGGCGCAGATTAATAACTGACTGCCGGTCGCTTTGGAACACGTTTGTGAATTCCCACCACGCGCTCGTCCTTAGTCGCTTCTCCCTTCATTTTCCAGGACCGTGTACGGTGCGGACAAATGGCTTAGCAGCTGAGAGGCTGGCAGATCCGGATGTAAGACGAACTTACCAGAATCGTCTTCTGGGGTTTCTTCCAACCACTCTGTCGTCCGCCTGGAACAAGATCGCCAACTCTTTGCACAGCGCAGGGATTCTATCCTGTTGCACGGCGCTACCAGGCTCACCGAATCACTGGATATCGGACCGGAGTAATATTCCAGCCGGTCCCGAACATAATGTGGCCAGACGAACTATCAGACGTCAAATGAAAATGAGCGTGCGAGCCGAGCGTGAAGCCTGGAAGACGCGCAATGACTGAGACATGAGGGAGCTCAAGAAACCTGGGAACGCCGGAAAATTATTTCAGTCGATTCTTGTGACTGGTCTCCGGAAACCGCCTGTAAACTAAAGCACCAAGGTTGAAAGTTGCGCGACCATCGCAAATAAAGAAGAATGCCTCGACCTCTGGGCCGTGCATTTTTAAACAACAATTCTCGTGGTCACCTGCCACCACTCACTTGGATCATGATGTAAGGTTGCACGATGAGCCTTCAACCCAACTGCCTTGGAAGTGTACGACTTCGCCGTCGAGCTTCTGGTCCGGATGACCTCCCGCCTGCAATCTGAAATATGTGATTGAAATCCGCATTCAGCGCTCGGCCGATCGGGTTGCCTGCATCTGGGGAAAAGAGACGGTGGGAAGAAGAGCTGATAGTGTCCGTTTTCAAAAAGGGGTCCGTATTAAGTACGAAAATCACATGTGGATTAGTTTGTTTCCAGTCATAAAGAGACTACGTCATTTGTCATCGTCGCCTTATGGTGGCACTTTGAAGACTGGGTCGAAAGCAGCAAGCAGGATTCCGGCCTGTGAGAGATTGCGTTGATCGTATCATAACACTCAGGTGCTAGAACGTATAATTGACCCGTGTTCAAGGCGCATCTGACATGGTTGGCTTGCCTGTTCTGCTTAACACACTTGCCCTCGAAAGTTTGTGAACATGATAAGTTACTTGCATTCTCAGACTTCCGGGTGTGTGAGCGTACGAAGAGAGCTCTCTGGGAGATTCCGTACACAAAGTGGTGTCCGCATGGTGCACGCGCTCTGCATTTCTATTTATTTTCGTGATGGTCAAGATAATAAGTTGAACGCTTGAGAGTATTCAGAACTCTGCGGTTCAAATAGCTGCCAAGAAAAACCTTGTAGGTCTGAAATATTCAGACATGGTCCTTGCCTTCCAGGAGGGGGGAAAGTTGCAGGTTTTTTGGGATGAAGTGACTAAAATCATCATTTAACGTACGCTTTACACCCACAAGTGTATGGTCATGAAGTTGCTCAACAGACCGCTTACAACCCAAGCAGAAGCATTCGAACTTGTCTAGCGTTTTATGCATTTTGGAAGTCGTATTAGTGAAGATTGTATTATGACAGATGAGGTCAATGCACGAATCTTCAAGGCTCGGATTTAATAATAATAATTTAACAATAATAACTTATAATAAATGGTAACAATAAATAACGGTTAATGATAATAAATAATAATAATTTAATAACAATCATTTGAGACACCTATGGCGTCAAAGTGCTACATACCCGAATCTCAAGGGACTTGTGTATAAGGCTATAGTACGGGCTGCTTTGTTTGCGGCTGTTCGAGCAGCGCGACTTAGACTTCTGCAGGACTTCGACAACCGTTGCCTCAGCAACAAATCTCACGTAGGTTGGTGTTGGAGAAGCCGTAAGGAGGCAATTAAAAAGCAAATTTTCGGTTGTGCAAAGGGGATTTCCATTAAAGAATGTGTCCAGCACCAGAAGCTACGTTGGTTAGGTCGTGCAGTGTGCATGCCGAGTCGTCGTTTGCAGAAGAGGATGCTGCTTACGTGCCCAATTCACAGTGGCGGAAGCGGGGAGGTGGCCAACGTTTGACATGGAAGGGTGGCATGAAAGAAATTACGAAATGTCTGGGTGCGCTCAGTGCCACTCGCTTTCCAGGATAGGGACCGCGTGATCTCCACTGTGCCTTGTTGGAGACGCTGCAAGATATGATTGGTAATCGCTATCAGTGACGTTCCTTTTGTCAGTTTCTGCTTAGGTTACCTAGCAAGTGGCTGGTGGTGTAGGCACCTCGGAGTATTTGTGGTAGGCTAGCACTTCATCTTTTCCCATGCAATTTTATTCTTTTCTTCACATTTAGACTTTCAAATAAATTTTGGTTGCAACTTAGTGAAGCGTCAGCGTTAAACACTGGTGTGATTCATTCGACGATATGGATGAGGATTCTGCTTCTCCCCATCTCTTCAAATTCTTAAACTTAGGGATTATTTTGTCACTATTACTATGGTGACGGTGCTTGTGTGATTATTAAGAATCCAAACGTTTGTAAAACTGATCCTTTAAAATACGAAACACTCCCCCCGGCAGCTAAGGGGAAAGGAGCATCACTACGCTTATCACTACACTTATCTGATTACTGGCTGTGTTCTTTCAACTTCTCGGATAACGCACCCTCATAAGTACATTCGCAATTCTTGCGAAGACTGCCAATTGCAAGGCTACTACAATGCGGTCAAGATCCAACACCGATGTAATTGTTTGAGGCCCACGTAATTAACTAATTAATTGATCAAAGTGGTGTCGACTTACGTTAAATCAATGCTAGACATTGTTTACGTAAAAATTTGATTTTTTCCCCACAAAGTTGGGAGCTTGTCGGATTCTTTAGACTAACCACTGGATTTTTACGTTTTGGAGGTTGGCCTGGCTCCTCCGGCAAAGGCTGTGGAGGCTAAACTAAATATCACTGGACTCTTTCGAAACCCAGCAGCAGGGGTTTTTAAAATTACATTGTCCAAAATATTTATGGCAACCATCATCATAATCGACAACATAACATGAGTGTCTAACATTGATGCTTCACTGTCGTAAAATAGTTAGGATTATAGAACTTGACTTGAGGTAGACTGTTAGCGACTGATGCATCTAGGTGTGAATATATACAAAATTGTGGGAATATCATACGGTGAACTAAGAAGCTACAGTACTCACCATAAATAAAACGAGTAGATAAATGTTTTTTGCAGACATTCTAAGACCGTGTGAAATTCTTCTGACGATCTTCATCTTGGGAAATCCTCCTCCTAAACATAGCTGTCAAATTCGAACTTCGAAATGGTTGAGTATCAGTGAATGGTGGTCGTTCTACCCAAGTGCGATATACCGTTCAAGTAATGACCTAATTAATCGATTTTTCTACCCGGTAAGTTAACGGTGTTAGGCTAACTAAGTCTAAAATTAATCCAAAACCCCTGTAAATCGAGGACGAACAGGAACTGAATATCTTCACCTCAAGGTGTGGATTCTGATCACACATTCTGTTTAGCAGCGTCGGTACAGGAACTAAGATGAATGGGTCATCTGAGTTTAGATATTGAGGATGAGGTTTTTTCAGTTAATTTGCTTCGGTGATTACTGATATTCACGTTAAGTTACTGGAATACATAAATAAAGATTTCTTTTTATTAGACTCCTTTTGGTTGTGACGATTTCGCATTTTTAATATGAATAATAATGCTTTTCTTGTAAGACGGTTCGGCAACCGATATGGCGAATGATCATAAACATTTTGAGACGGTCATTCCTTGAGCACATTACATTCCTGTCCTGAAAACACTAATGGGCCGGACATGGTTGTGAATACCAATTTTTTGTGTACAAGTTCTATTTGTTTCAATTCTGCATGTTTTACCCGATCTCATCTCTCATTCGAAATTTACTTCCCTCCAGGAGACTTTCTACAAATCCTGATGAAGCAACCCTATTTCATTTTAGGGGGTATGCAATTTGCATGCATTAATTTTTTGTCACTTGTTGGCGCTGTAGCGCCTGACACAGTTTTTAGTGCAATCTTTATGATTATTGATAAACTGTTCTGTCTGTCCTATTAGACTTCAAATAATGAGATTTTTCTCCTGTCATGAAGAATGTCGTAAAGCCCACTGTCTTCGGAAATCTAGCCTTATGTTGTTCCTGCTATGTGCACCTTACGCTTAGTTTTTAAATATACCAAACTAAGCTAGACGAGAAACAAAAGCTGTGTCCTCGAACTTTACAGCTCGCTCACTGCGCATTCTCATGACTGACGGGAATTCCCTCGCGTCAATCTCTGTGCACAAGTTTATCAACTCGGGGCATTAGAGCGTCACTCGCAGCTTGCCCACTGGATGGTCCACACAGGGAACGACAAGCTTCTATACTGGCTATGTCCTCTTCTGAATGTGGATTTTGTGATTTTATGTGCTCTGCTTACTTCGTGTTTTCAACATAAGGAAAGACTATCAACGAATTTACCTGGAGCACTCGCTGCCTGGTTTGGCAGCGTATGTCATAGCAGCCTTTCAAACGCACAACAGTTTTGTTCTCATCGATCTATTTCGTTCCCTTTGAGTGGGAGCTTGGCAAATAAGCCATCAAATTTAAGGTGGTTTAATTAATTTATAACCACTCTACCATTCAATTCTTCAGCAGTTTGCGTAAATTCTTTTTGCTGTATAACTCGCCTTAGGATATATAACTTCATTCTTGTGCGAAGCTAAAAGTTCATGGTTTAGCTTACTTCAAAACCCCGGCTCCCTACTGACCATTTCTCCTGATCGATCGCACGGCTTGTCGAGCCTTAAATTTTAAATCCATGGTTCATCTTACGCAATATCCCCAGTGCACGATAACGGATGCGTGATACAACCCTGGATTATCCTGCTTCGAAGGTATTTAAACATTTCCTAACGGGCTGCGTAGTTCTCCTCTAGCCCAAAACATTTGCAATCGAATATTTGAAGTGTTCAGAAGCGGTTTCGGTTGAGTTCGGGAATATTATCAAAAGACAAAAGACAGTATGTGGATTTATAAAAAAAACTTTAGTGGCACTGTATAGCTTATATTGTGCCATAAAACGAATCGGTCTATGGACCTGTATCTTGGAAACTTGATAGGATACACATGCAAAATTCGTCAGGATGTAAGCGCCGAATGTCGCCTGCTTCGTCTGCCTAAAGTGGGCGCGAAAAATCGATGTGGATAGCGAAACTCACATATCTGTCTGATCACGTAGCGCGCAGATGACTTTGCTCCTTTGTGCATTCGCACGCTCCAACATACATAAAAAACGATATTGAATGAAAAAGTTTACTCTTGCTGTAGCACGTGATCTTCAAAATATGGTGTTGTACCAATAATTAGGGACCAGACACTGGCAAGTGTTCTAGCTTTCTATTCATTGTTCTGTTAAAAATGCACGCAACCGGCTTAACCCCCTGTATAGACGTGTATTTGTTTAGACATGTGATGTGAATGTGATCGGTGCGATCGCAACTATATGTTCATTCAGGTTTGTACCCAAGCAGTATGTACTTTTGAAGTACACAAAACTGCGAAAGTTTCAGCCATGCAAAATATCAGTTTGGACGTCCAGCTTATCCTTTTAAAGACGCAGTATCTGAAAGTCCTGAGCGAATTTGTGGAACTTATTTAAATACATTTACTTATGAGATGTTCGGAATATACTTTATGCCACCGACAACTGGAAGTAGTGGGAAATACAGTAATGAGCTTTAAAGTGTCCAAAAATTAAAAGAATCACTTGCGAAAACGAAGAGATGATGAGACCTGTCGGAAGTCGTTGAAAGAATGTTTTGCTCTCTACTTCATCAAAAGTCACACAACATGAAATTTGTTGTCTGAGGAGATCCTAAACTAACACACTACAGACACCAAAATGAGGGACGCAATCAAATTTTGTTCAAGTATTTTGTAGCACTTGCGTCATGGGGACAAGAATAAGAGATTGAATGCGGAATATGCTGTGGTTAACACTGCGAGTATATTAAGTTGGACCAGTCAAACGCATTGTTCCGCTAGTTCCTTAGTACTGACCAACAGTTTATTGTCTTATTGAAACCACGCAGGACGTCCGGGCAAGAAGTGTGCAATAATCTAGCAAAAATGACGTACGATGTTTCAAGTACCTGGATGGAACACACTAGTCATAAAGGTAGCTGAAAACTCTTTGATACCCATTGACCGGTTTCATCCTTATCTCAACTACTTCGCCACAGATTCCCCACAGGTACCCACTTGCGCTCATTAGAAGTCAAACGCAACACACTGCTACGAAAACTAACAAGCACTCCGAAACACTTGGTGGATGAACACAGCCAGCATAGCCTCAATTGTTCGTTGAAAATATGCGACACACTTGACTGGGTTTGCCTTTCTCTTCCGACTGACATGATCTTAATTTACCAATCCATTTTTTTTGGGACAAATAACATTCCACATCCGCTGAACATAACAGAGTTTGCCAAAGATCCGAGGATTTGGTTTTGGCCCAAGAATTGGCATTACTTAGTTGTCAGCTGTGGATTAACATTTTTATTTTGTGCAAAAACAAAACCAATGTCTTCAATTGTCCCTTACTGACACATTCACTTCTAAAGTAAATGGCCTAATAAGAACAATCTGGTACACCTTTTTGCATTCACCACTGTAAAGCAGTTGGTAGAATGGATTCTGGAGGCGATAGTAGACTGAAAGACACTGGAGAACATTGTTACAATAGACAACATCGGAAAACTGACTGTTTTCATCGGGCCGGAGTCAACTCTTTAACTAATCAAGGGAGCCTACTCCATAAATGTTAGCTCTCAATCAAAACACGTAAGTTATCCTAAAATATACAACCTTTAGCCCACGGTTTCAGAACACTTTCAGAATTGAAAGCGTACAGTTGCTTACTTACTTGAGAAAACAAACTCCAAAGACTGTCATTGGGCTGGAAATGAATCGGTATGGACATAAAGTTGAATCATAGCCGATCTATCTGTTGTAATTCACTACCGCAAAGAAATTTATTCTACAATGTAGCTTTTAGTATAGGCGTGTAACAAGATATTTTGGGCATCGCGCACATTCGAGAAGAGCTGGGGATCTCCCAAACCCTCCTAGATTGCAGCCAGTTGCTATCAACAGAAGCAGGGATTCGAGCCCATTTTTAACCATCTTTGTTAGATATACAGCTGATTTAGGGTTCGAAAGCAACCACACATTTTGAGCAAGTAAAGAACCACCAATGCTTTGAAGGCCCTAACGTTGTTTACTTCAGAAGCGGTTTAGCCTAGAAAATGATAGGCAAAAATCTTGGTAAAATCGTCACTAGCTTCCAGGACAACTGCAAACTGTAACTGCAAACTGCAGTACAACTGTCGCATAATTGGCTACTTCAGTAGTTCCAAAACTGTGGATTAAATGGTAGTGTCAAAAGATTTTCTCTAAGTTTTACGCATTTTGATAATGCATATGTTCTATCCATTTGAAGAAACCATTGGAACCAACAGAGCGAAACTGTCCATTCTGAGTGACTTTCACCTACGTGGGATGGGACTGATCAAAATCGGATATAAAAATCTGAATCAATAGCTTGAAAAATTAACGCCTTTGTGAGCAGCGGGCCTGTAGATTATAAACCCCCAGCATTTTTTCATTTAGGCACACTTCCTACAAATTCCAAGCTGATATCCATCGAAGACTATCATAATTTTTGAACTCATCAGATACAATGTGAATTAGGCATTGTGTAAAACTAAGCATGGTGTGGAGCAGGATACTCAAACATGTCAGATTTGTCACAGCACACGCCTATTGGTCTGGGTGATTTCTGCAAACACTTTCAACTAATCAGCTGAATCAAAATGTTAGAGAAGATTTAATTCAACAACCGACCAAGAACACAATGTATCAGTTGATACTGGCGATAATAGAAAAATCTCTGCTGGGTATCTCTAGTGGCTTTGCCTCATAACGCCTCTCATCTCAACGAACATAGACCAACTAATCTATAACCATGCATAATCATTTAGTTTGTTCTCGTTGAGCCAGTGTGGTT
>SJOL01006711.1:199475-209713 GCA_004794785.1 Opisthorchis felineus
GAGAGCTCACCATACACTCTCACCCGCCCAGAAGTATGTGAATATAGGGATCGGATTATGTTTACAATCTTCTGGGGCATATCCTGTTGAGCAAGTGTAGTTAGCAGCACTGACCGATCGACAGAATTGAACGCACCCTTGAAGTCAAGGAATACAAGATTGTGGGTCGTCTGTACATATGGCGTTGCTCTAACACCTGACGGAGTGGGAAGATGTGGTCAGCGCAGCCTCTACCCGGTCGAAATTCCGTTTGATTCTCGCGAGTCTAGGTTTCGCGTGCCACCGTAAGACGACGAAGAATCAGAGACGCCAGAAACCTTGTCACAACAGGAGTCAAACTAGAAACTCTGTGGTTCCTACATTCACTGCGAGCACTCTTTCTGGAAATAGGCACTATTATCGATTCACCCCAGTTGTCTGGGACGGTCTCTTTCTCCCAGACAAACCCCAATAGGCCGAGAAACCCATCGCCATCCTTGAACAGAAGAAGTTGAAAGCCGTCAGGACTTATCCGGTTTCTTGTCCTTCATGAATGTTCATTTGGTTCCGGTGGCTACATGCCTGACTATAGAAAACGTTCATCCTATTTTACCTCATTCGGCGGTGCCATGAAAGAACGCCCACTGTCGTCCTCCTCCTTCACATTCGTAGTCGATATGCTGCTATAGTCTTTTTGACCTGCTTCCAACACCTAGGGAACCAAATTACTCCCAGCCCTTTCAATCACAGTATTGGTACGTTGATGAAATGCCAATCTCGGATAAGGCACCTTAAATCTGAAAACAATTTTAAGTGACCTAAATAATTGCGTTGCATGGTTTGCAGTGCTCTTTAAACTTGGAAGTTATACAGTACTACCGCAAGAGTGAGTGGAATCAAATGCAAACGTCAGAGGAACCGGCCGATTTGCTATTTAATTCTGGCGTTTGACGACATCCGACGTTTGTGGAGCCGAATGGACACCAGTTTGACTGACAGCGGTAGAGCGCACATGGCTGCGCGTTGATTTATTCTTATTTATGCATTGAGGATTTGGTCGCTGAACCTGCGAGATATTCCAGAAGGGTGTCTCTAAAGGTTTGCGCGGTTCTGTTTGAGGTCTAGATTAGTAATTCCGAGCTGGGTTTTCAGGGAAGTTAGTTCTTTTTCGAGGAATTAGCTGATCACTCTTCATCCGTGATGCCAATTAGATTGTTTACTTCAACTGTACTTCAGGTGGCCGTTTGCATCTAGGAACTCTCTTCGCCCAGCCAGGCTTCAGATAGAGAAGGTCTGGGAAGTAGTCCCTTGACTTGATAACTGAGCATGAAACTCGTTTCCTCCGGGGTTTGTTAAACAATCTTTATATTTATTGATGTGTTAATATTTCTGAAAAGGTAACTACTCAGTCGGTCCCATACAACTTACAACTAACTGAAGAGCATGGAACTCCTTATCGGCCGACTTAGTGGTGCTGGTAAATGCCGGATGGGGAGCCGGGACAACACAAATGAATGGTTAGTAGCCCTGATAATCATAGCTAAGTCATACAGCTGATGGCAATTTTGCGTCAGATCTATTGCTTTCACTGTTTAGTTCTCCAACTCTGTGCCCTGTCTGACAAACAGAAAAGTTTAATCTCAGTAAACCCATTGGAAAATCGCCTTCACTGTATGGCTGTCATTCTCTTATTCTGCGCAGCTCGGTGAACGAAATTGTAACAGCTGGAACCACTGTGTTTTGGCGAGCGTTTTACAGGGGAAAATTGGCTGAAATGACTGGTTAATCCCAAAAGCTATCTGGTTGCCTATTGGCTTTGCCGATTAAACAAAACCAGACTTGAGCTCTAATGTGTAGTGTGATGGAAAACTTGGCGAGTTGAGGGGGCACACTGACTGAACCGACTGACCATTGAGTCAGTGACGAATGCGGAGTGCACTGGATGAATTAAAAATAGAAAAATGAAAAAATGAAAAAATGGAAAAATGGAAAAATGGAAAAATGATTAGATCCGGCGAAACTTCTGCAGTCACCAGCTAAGTCACTGCGCCAATACGGCCTCTCTATAAGGAGCTTCCACCTTAGACGAATACTCTTCATCACCCCCATCAAATTCTGATTATGACCACTTCGCAGTGAGCTCCCACCTTCCGCCTCCTGGTAGTTGGTGCACGTGGGTTCATTTGTCAATATCTACATTACTGACCTACGGAAATAACGGATGTGGGTCGATTCATCTTGAACTTTCGCTGGCATTCAATAATATATACGGCGTCTAGTCTTCTAGAGCTACTGCTGAACCGCTATCGCTCGTGAGCACTCCCATTGAGATTTGCTGTAGAAAGGTTCCATTAGGTTAGAATGAAAAAATATGCTTACATATTTGCGTACGAAGATTATACAAACAAGATCACATTTATATCAGTTACTAATTTTTTTACCGAGACATCATTTTCAGCTCAGTAGTACCTCTGTATTACCAGAGACGAGCCACCCAAAGAGAAGGTGGCGGGAAATTTCGACCCGCAAAGTTTTATACTTTTGAGACACAACATGCAATTTCAGTTTCAGCGGCAATGATTGCATAATGCTACCTAGTCATTAAGTGCTTGATGCACACCGCAGAAACTGATACTAGATTTGGTGAAAGTGAGTCACTATCCATATGGTTCCATCGCTTTTTCCAATTAAATGGTTACACATTCACACCCTTATGTTCAATCCGTGTCCGAAAACTCTAGTAAATGATGTAACCAAATGACCGCATGAGTGTCATTAAATGAACTAGTTAAATCTATCAGCAACACACGGATAACGAAAAACCGATCGTCATGGGGCAACATTGCGAGCCTTTTAGTGAGAGGAGATTTCCGCTCGTCGTCTTCCTTTGAGCTACTCATGGAGTTTTGTTAGTGTGAGTAGATTTGGAAAAATTTTAATGTGATCAAACTACTAACCGGGAGGTCTTGGGTTTAAGACTTCCTGGATTTCCTCAAGCTTAGCACTGCTGATGATCCCCAATAAGCATAGATGGGCCTCACTTACATGACGAAATCTCCATTAACATCTAATTCTGTTTGATGATATATCTGGTAAGTACTTGATTAATTACCCCTACAGCTGTTCTCGGCTTTTTGGCACAAACCCGCTCTGCAGTGCGAAACGAATTTCACAGTAAAGCCAATGCTCCAATGAATACTCCGATTTTAGTGTAAAAATACACAAGTTTGTGAACTGGCATCTTAAATCAAATCCCATTAGATAGATGTAACGTAAAATAGAAGCTTAGCTTAAAAGAGTACACGATGTTTTCCTACTACTGGTGTAAACGCAAAGAGAACATCCATTCACTATTTGGAAAGTTTTATTGGTTGTCCCAGGCAACACCGAAACTTTCAAATGTTTACTTTGCTGTAAAACGGAGTATTCTTCCATCCGACCACTTCTGTTGTCTTAGGCCCTTGTTGGCGAATAGTCTTTAGCGCAGTTTTTCAGTACTCGGTAGATTACGCAAAGTGATTCGACCGAACCGACATGCCGGGCTCAACGGATCAGGTGGCGGGTGGTAGGTGTTGTGCGACTGGCCATACCATTTTTTTTGGTAAGTGAACGAGTGCTCCTTCATTCTCTGAGATTGAAGCCGGTAGTTCAACTCACATAACGTGCATAATTTTACATAAGATTGGGTAGATAACCACGGAGGAATGTTGAACCAGGACCCCATAGCTGAACAAGCAGCCACTGCTGAAATGCATCCACTGCTGCAATTAATATTTTTCTAGGGCAATAGGTCAGATCACAGACAGTCTTTTGAGGTAATGCTGTTTTACCTGACAGCTGAGTCAATATCAGCTCCGTTAGTGAGTTTTTTTACTTTTTTCTTTTGCTACCGGATGTGGGCTGAACTGTAACTCTGGGAGTTACTCGGGACAAACTTCTGCTACCAGGGCTCTCCGGCTGATCTGCCTTTCGGTGTCCAGTCTGTCATTTGTGCTGTGTGAGACAGACATTCTTGGTGACTTCTTTTGGCAACTTCTGGTATTCCGGCTAAAATAGGTGGGTTTTTGTCTTTCTTTGGAATGACACGGCCTGCAAATAGTCAACGCGAAATCAAGAGGCCAGAAGTTGTTGTTGAACTTTTTTTCACTGGCAAGGTGCAGCACTGCATGGGCATTGTTTGCAGCCTTCAAAAATAGTACCTGATTCAGAGATAAAAATATGTGTCAAAGCAACCGGATCAATCGCCATTCGGGTAACCCCTCCCCCTTCCAAAGAAAGAGGAATGCAAAATATCTAACAGGCTCATCATTTGAAGTTCTTCACCTGTGAGCGCATAGCGCCCTAGTGTTTATGCTCACAGTAGAGAATTTTAACCTAATGGCTCCAAGTAACTGATAAGGTGCGACCAATAAAGATCATTCACTAAGTTTTGTCTTTCCTTAAGACTGGTTATATCGAACTCCAGATAGCCAGGTGAATATATTATTGGTGACCATGATAGGACTTTTAAGTGGAAGTGACACTAATACTTTTATGCACTTTAGATAAATATGTGTCATGAGAACAAGTGCACGGAGCTTGCTTTTTGTGACTGGTCACATGGGCTAATTTATCACACGTTT
Organism: Opisthorchis felineus; assembly: GCA_004794785.1. Taxonomy (NCBI): domain Eukaryota; kingdom Metazoa; phylum Platyhelminthes; class Trematoda; order Opisthorchiida; family Opisthorchiidae; genus Opisthorchis; species Opisthorchis felineus. The sequence continues at coordinate 204,077 of SJOL01006711.1, forward strand.
ACATAAAATTACTTGCATAGTTAAGTGAACTATTGATTACAGGTGTATTAAGAGAAAAACGCCAAACCGATCAAGGTGTCACACCGTTAGAGTCAGATTAATTCTTGGTGGCAAAAAGTCTACAGGTTAGCGCAAGTTCAAAGTTTCTTTAGAACGCCGGGTTCGGGGTTTCATTGTCGGATTCTGATGCTTCGGCGACAGATGGCAGTTTGAATCGTATTGTTCATGACCGGTTCAAGAGTCTTCGGGATGTGAAGTGTGAGGCACGTCCAGTCTGAAGTGAGCTGTTTGAGCCACAAGTGCCATAATCACAAACTAGTAGGAATTGACCCACTCACCACTCAAAAACTAGTGTTCGCATACCAAATGAAGCCTTTTTGTGATGTCTGACTTGAGCTTAAGAGCTAGCCAGTTCGACTTTCGTATCTACTGATGGCAAGTACTCGGTGCGTATACTCCGCGGCTAAGTTTTATGTGGACTCATAAATAGATCTGCCAAAATGTGATCGGTTACAAGTCACTACTGATGCTAACAGATTCGATTACTGAAATGAAATTGGAAATTGTAGGCACAAGTCAGCAATGACTCTGTCCACAACAGGAGGAATGGTCAAATTTCCCACCTCTGTACCGCTCAGTAGCGCAGTAGATCACAACGAAAGCTCTACCAGTAAATGGGAATCATTCATATTAAGTGTGCTAGAGACAAAAGAATAAATTACCGTTCCTTCTGACGGGGTGTTAGTTCAGCTTTAATCCTTACCAGGATGGGGCAAAATAACTCAAAGTACGTCCGTTTTTCAGAGAGCCGTCTTGCAGAAACGCGAATAAACTAATTGTTGTCCATGAAGACAAGTATAGCTGCTATCCGGGATATGAAGAGAGGGACTTTCCAGATGTCTGCTGGGCTCAGTACAAAATGAGACAGTAAATTGTATTCACTGCTTTATACTGCATAGTGCTGCTGGGTTACGGCGTAAATTTCTTCTCCTTTTGTACTACACATTTGTTACTAACCACAAAACAAACTACTGGAACAAAAACACTTTGGGTGTGACTAGCAACATTTTCTGTCTACTGAATCTGTGTGGTATACTATGTTCCCTCTCCACACTTTCTTCGTAATGCATATTTAAGATTTTGAGGCGGACCTTTAGATATGTTTGAACTGAAAACGACATCTGCAAATTCTTCGCATCATCGTCTGGAGACTCACGAAACCTAAAACATTTCAGGCTGATGGACAGAAATTGCAGCTTCACACTGATGAATGAACAATAAACACTTTTGAACAGTCATTCGAACAACAGTCTAGTTAATTTCGAGTAATCAAAGCTGACCGTGCTGTTTGACTACTTTTTGTTTGATCAACGTCGCTTCCGGAAATCCCGTCACTCTAGGGGTTAAGCTGACAACAATTTGTTTTAATAATGCCAGAGGAAGTGGCTCTAAAATGTGATGCTACTGCACTGCTGTCAATGATGATGCAACAGCAATATGGAAATAGAAGGAAGAAAGTCAAATAACATACGTTATCCAGAAACTAATTGTTTAATCGAGTGATCCAGACTAAGCCCTGGAGTGGTCAGGCACCGATTTAGCTGGGGTTAATCCAAGGTCACAACTAAGTTGTACTTTGTCGTGACTTCTACTTATTGCCGAGGTTTCATTGATATGAGTAACTCGGTAATTCATTTGATTTACTAAAGGTTAGCACGACAGTCCTGCTTAGAGATGTTGGATAGAGAAATGCCGGAATAAGTAGTACGCACATAACAGAGAAATTAGCTGATCCAATAAAGAGAGGATGACGGCTAGTTCAAATTCCGTACGGCGGGGAATTGTATAGTTTACTGCATACCGCAAATAATCAGGTGAGAATATGTAAGATGTATTTATGAAGTAAAATATTCTCTTAGTATGCATTCGAATATCGGGAATGTCTGACGAATACACCAAGTATCTCCGCTTTCGAAACACAAAACTTGGTGATGTCCATTGGTCAACTTTATTCCATATACAGCAGAGTTTGCATCTTATAGAGCGTCAAGTGGAAGAAAGCGGTATCTAGTGATGACGGAAACTGCAGGTGTTTTTTATTAAGTGCACGATGTAGAAAAGTGAATGGAATTCATAGCGGCTGGTTTTGCAGTGGTGGGGAAACTATGATTATGGATTTCAATCCTGTAGTAAATAAACTACAGGCATTTAAATCAGATTAAAAGTTTACGGTTGTTCCCTGCGCAAAAGTAATTGGCAATAAACTATTTCAGTCTCTTCTGAGGAACAAGATGGAGAACAAAGCGTTTTGAAAGAAAATCGAAGCCAATCGACACGGAACCTTTGTATAATTCGATGTGAGGCTATCAAAAGACGCATTTTTAATGATGGATGAAAAAGACGCAGCATGCTGTGTAATGTGCAGAGAGAATTTAGCTTATGTCAAGCCAAATGCCCTTCCGCACTTGTTTTAGTGTGCCAGATCAAACTAGTTGATAGTCGCTGAACAGATACATGGAGGAATACGTTCAGGACTTGGAATCTGTTAGTTGACCCTGAGAGGGAAACTGAGTAAAATTCTGCCGGGTTGCTTGCCCCCACATTTTGTAGGAATTTGTACGGAGGAAACAAATGGCAAGCAAATGCAACTGAAACACTACTCTTTGCCATGGCCGGTCAGTCTCATGCTCTTCATCCCTAGTTTGAAGTTCTATCATATGGTGAAACCCAGCTTGGACTACCAAATCGAAAACTTAAAATTACTAGACCAACCTGTCGGCGCTGTTCACTGGTCTCTCTGCAAAGACAGTTGTGAATAGGTGAGAAGATCTGGAATGTATACCCCACATGAAACTCTTCCAGTTCACTCAACAAAAGGCAGTACCAACACAGGAAATAGAAATGCCTGCATTCCTGGGGCAAAATAGCCTCCGCAAGCATAGAAATATCTGTCTGCATCAATGAAAAACTCAACTTGCCTAATTATTTTTGTAAATAAAGAAAACGTTGCTCTACATGAAGAATCACTTTCACCCAGAAACAAAAAATCCTCATTATACTCAGCGTCATCACTGACAGCAATACACCAGTAATACATTTTCCTGCTTAACTGCTGTACAAGAAAAGTTCACCAAAATTCAATCGAGATGCAAACGACAAAACACCCCCTGTGCCTAACAAATGGGATACCCAAATAATCAATTATAGACTGGCATACTTTAAATGGAAGCGAATGATGAAACATGCTTTAAATAAACGCAAGCGAGAGATCTGTTCACCAACCAAAACCAGATAACATGCTATTCCTTGTACGGGCCATCAAGGCTACCTAAATAAAGTCCTTTTGTTACCCGTTTAATCTAGGTGCACGGAAACCGCATTTAAACCTGGGAGCCAACTGATTATCCTAGCAATTACATGTCTGATCAACTTGCGCCTGATCAAAATTTTTGCCCAGATCACCGATGCATCCATCGTGCGTATCGGTCTAAATGTTCGGCTACTCACAACATATCAGTAACCTGGAGAGGTGCTTGATAAAAACGTGACGAATTGGGCCATCGTGAGTTTGAATGTCATTCTTTGAAAATCTCCAGGCACGAAAACTTGTTAAAGAATGATCCCAGGTCGCATGCATGACGTCTTTACCCCAAAAAGTCGATTTCCTATGTGGCTGCAAGTAACAGACCACTTAATCACCGAATGTCTTTGTTTAGAAAAGTAGCTTTGTTAGTTGATTCTGAGAGTATATAATCACTTAAGATGCAACAAGATGTTTCAAAGTTATAGTTTGGAATTCCGGAAAAAGACCGGCCAACGTAATTACCTCCAATTTCACATAGTTGTTTCGTATCGAAAGGGCCATTTGTTCGGAATTAGGTAGGTAGACTTTGGGCTACTTTTTTATTTACGAAATGGCTTCAAATGCAAATACATAGTCTTGTTTTCGAGCTAAATCTGTAAAAGCGTTTACGTACAGGGCTTCAAAACTTTATGTATGAGCAGCCAACAAACTTATCAAAATTTAGGAACTAATATCGATTGTTTATCACTAAAGAGAGTAAAAATGCAATGTATTGCCTGCGAGATGTCAGAACTCTTATGAGTGAATAAAACACGACGATAGTTGTGGGCTTTTTAACAACGCAAGTTGCCAAGCACCAAGGGTGAGCAAATGAAAAAACTCCACAACCGCCGTCGCTTATTCCCCCTACTAAGCAACCCAAAATGTGCGCCACATACAGCGCATAATCCACTTAAACTTAGTCGTGCCGGATTTTCCGGAGATTTAAACTTGCTTGTACATTATATAAACCCGTAAGTTTACATTTTTATTATTGTTGTGTGTATGGTATAGAAACAGTGTCATACAAATTTACAATGAGTCGGGTCCGTATTATTAGGCCTGATTCACCGGTGTCGCCCTTCACTTATTATAATGAAAATTTTTTCCCTATTAACTACCTGCCAACGAAGATTGTACCAGAAGCCATCTTGAAACCTGGTTTATTTTAGCTTTGTAGAATTGTCGTAGCCTCATTAAGAATAGATAAGTGTTCTGAAAATGATTCTGCAGGGACTTTGGTTACCTGACAAGGAGTGTTCACAAGTTCAGTGTATTAATTTTAAAATGCCAGAGGAAGACATCACGGAATTTTTCAAACCTACTATTAGAAGCAACGCAACAATAATCTCCAGCGCTGATACCACGAAATTTAGAATGCATTATCCTTCAGAAAAACGTTTCCTGTAAAGGTGCATTTTTTCAAGAAACAAGGAGTATAATCACAGTTTTTCACAAGTGGCTATTTCCAACGAACGTTCAAACTTTAGAAAGTTGGGTGTTCTGCGCATTCTTGAAAGAAAGAAATCACAATTTTATACTTCTTACGTCAGCTGAGATAATGGGAGAAGTGTTGCTTGCAGTTTTGTGCGTCAACTAGAAAGCCTAGACGAATAACCATAGAAATATGATTGCTTTTGAGCATACGCTTCTGTAGTCGGCAAAGTAAAATTTCAGTTTTTTATTTTCAACCTAAATAAATGTGCAACAGACGAGGGTCCTTTGAGAATGTGAATACGTGTGTATACATTTGTATCAGTAATCCATTTCAACCAATTGAACAAAATATTTCCAATTTTTTTGCTGTTGAATGGTTCTCGTAAGGCAGTTTACCATTAAAAATACCTCAAACTGCAACTACTGCGTTGTTCCGATTGAAAGTAGTGCGACCAGTATCGGGACAGAATATTTATTACTTCATCTCATTAGGCATTTACCGGTGAAGGAATAGAAACAACTCAAAAAGAAAAAAATACTTGAATCATAGATCATTTTCTAGGAATAGACTATAGCAAGGCAGTCAGGTAGCGTTGGGACGACGACAAGGGAGGGTGCATTTTAAAGACTGTGGGTTGGCAGTTTCCCATAGCACAACTGTCATTGATTCTTTGAGTATTTTTTAACGACCTTGCGTTTTTCACAAGAGCTAACGTGGCCATGTCTTTGGTATGCATTTTTGCATGCAAGAATCAGTCTTGGAAAATCCTTGTTTTAAATAACGATGCCTTTCAGAAGTCAGAATACTTCTGCCAAAAATGTACATAATAAAATATGGTTATCAAGGGTTCCACGTG
>SJOL01006711.1:239549-269673 GCA_004794785.1 Opisthorchis felineus
ACTCTATGATAAATATATGTCACAAGATAAACGCGATCATTGGCTTCGGCGATTCACAGAGGCCGTAATCGTGTTACCAAATGTATAAATGCAGGCTCATCTCTTCTGTCAGATATATGAAAAATAGTTTGTCCTACTTATCAGCTTATACTGGCTTGGGTTTTTGTCGAGTGGTTTTGCATTTATCACACCACTGCCAAACGTAATTAAGTTATTTAACAATGATGCGTCGGTTACTTCAGCTGATCTGTTCCATGCGGTTGCTCACTTACGACTGCGGACTTAATTTAATAGAGTTCGTTAAATCGCAGCGGGATAATCGACGCACTTTTGTCTGAATTTGATTTCAGAACTGGTGCTGATTTATGTGTTTTTGCCTCAGCTAATGTGAAAACATCCAGTTCTTCCCAAGACTGCAATCAAGTTTTCGACATAACGGGAAGAACGATAAGATGTTGAAACTTTTCAAGGTATATATGGCATGAGAGAAAGTGCTTATCTCGCATAAACAACTTCCTTGATAATCCGGTAAAACTTAACAAGCAGCTGTTGTTGAGAGATGATTTAAATGCGGTTGGATTCATTTACTCCAAACGCAGCTTACAGGACAAGTCGATCGTGAAACATTGTGTAATATTATTGTAAATTCTCTTCATTATCATCATCCTTTAAAAAGCATTCAACACCTAGAGAGACACTGTTAAAAGCCTCATTTGTTGTTTTGGGGAAGAATACTCAACCAACCAAGCTCCAGTTACGTTCGACCCCTTTTTACTCAATCGACTGGATGAATATTTGATGAAGCGTCATATTACTTACAGTTGTGACAAAATTTCCAAACTTTAAATAGCTGGAGGATGCCAACATCTCTAATTACTAATTTCTGTTTGGTCTGATTTAAATAGAAGAGTGATTGTGAATTTCCACCTAAACAGTTTAGATTGCAGAGCACACCCTTATAGCTAGTCAACTATTTTTGGGAATAAACTTTCCCTTGACCGCCAAAATCCTACCGCCTGTCCAAAACCTCAGCTAGAAAACAAAACGCAAATGAAAGCTTAGGGAACTTAGCGAAACTGCATTCAACCACATCCTTTCATGGACTGGAGAGGTCACGTCTCAAAGCTATTTGAGCATCCACCAACCAGGAGGCAGGCCAATCAGCAAGCCAATGTCCACGCCAAAGGTCAGTGATTGGTCTGGTTTAACCAGAGTGCGAGACCCTACGTCATCCCATGCACGCGCAACAGCCACCCGCTTCCAACCTCAGCGCATTTCCATTCACAACATACTGTCACTCCGAATCGTGATGAAACGTTTGCCACAAAACTGCACAACTCAGCGAATAAAGCACGACCAGTCAGACAATTTACAGGGTGCAGGCTCAGGCAAGTTCCCGCAGTCCTGTGTGCCTAACTATTGCATTATTTGCCCCAAGTGGGTTTTCGAAAGAAAAAACTCGAATTATTTGGCGCTACCAATCAGAATGTCGGATCGGAATTTAAAGGGATTGCTGACAAACAAACAACTTAGTTGGCAGGACAAACTACACATAAAGATACTGCAAACATTTCCTTTTTAGGGCAGGCTCATCAAGTGGGCGTATTTTTCGAGTTTTCATCAAGAATATCATTGCAAAAAACAGGTGATCTTTCAGCAGCACATTTAATTAAACGATATCAGAAACGAGGGATTTGGCTGAGTCTTTCGTAAACACCAACTCAATTTTCAAATGATTGTAGCGCATCAAACCCAAATTTATTTCATTGGTTTGTGAGTCTGCCTGATTAAAAGTCTGGATCGCGCAGTGATTCATATCGTTGACTGAAGTAAAGATGCAATACATTCGGGCAGACAATGGAATTTAACAAGTACGCGGTAGTTGCCAAAAATGGCTGAAATATTTTCTAATTTATGCGTGACACAGGACCGAGTAAACAACCGGTCAGTGAAGTTTTTATGTAAAACGACGACTCAAATAAATATTCCGAGGACAACCTTAAACAAAATGTTAGACCTGAGTGTCAGAACACACAAATATCTGTCTCGTCATCAATGATTCTAATTCGGTCTCAGGTGCGAACATGTGCAGGCTTAACAGCGAGAAGTAGATTCACTGAAACAAATGGGGGATGCTGTGTGGATTGCAGATGCACCGTCCGCAACTTACCTTGTAAGAACTTCTTCAACATCGTCACACATAACAGAAGGACGGACTTTGCCTTCCTAGGTCCGAGATCGGCGTTTGACTTAGTTAACCATACTGCAGCGCGCAATATTCCGCTCAAAGTTGTTCCAGGAGTTTTCATTTCGTTTTTTAAATCCCCATAATTCCAGTATCCATAGCGGCGTGGTGTGCGGAAAGTATCCTCCTGGTTTCGTCGCCAAAAGCGGTGTTCCTCAGGGGTACCGTTTGCCAGTTTGCATTTTTAAATTTGCAGTCTAATTACTTATCGAAGAAACTTTAATGCTTTTGAAGCACAGCATGGGACTTCTTGGAAAGACTTTAAAGACCTGAAGTGTGTAGACGATATCAAGCTACTTGGCTCAGGATCCATCAGGATACAAAATGAGATAAATAACACTGGTATCTGATTAAGTGTGTAAAAAGTGCTATTGCAAGATTAGGCGAGTACACCACTGAATCAGTCACCAAAACTGCCATAACTAGTCGGAAGATTTACTCATCCTAGTTGGTGCATCGCGTTGGATAACATCGGTGCTGCAAAAGTGAACGCTAGTATCATCAGAGCCCGTTCCACTTTCGCCAGATACTTTCATTTGACTACGAAGTTGGTTCTGACGGGATACCCGAATGAATCCACCTGAATCTTCCGTTTATTGTGGAAACCCACGCCACCGTACCTAGTGCACTATTCACGGATACTGAACTCAGCTGAGTAACTGACGCACAATAAATAAGCAACAAATTCTTTTGGTTGTTCACTGCATGGAAATGTTAGCGACTGGGAAGGCATTCTGAAGAAGCGGCTGCACTGAAAGGAACTTGCTGGTGGCTGTATGAATATGAATCAAAGAAGCAAAACTTGACTAAAAAAGTTTATCGGACGCAATATCCTTCACTCCTTTTGGTTAAGATTTCAGATATCATCATACTTATATTTTTGACATACCGCACTGTGTATAATACTCCTGAAGAATTCTTCGAGAATCTACCATCATTTTCTCCTTCTTTGGCGCCAATACATCAGCTAGACACAATCCAGAGATTTGCACCGACCTTATTTTCTGCTTGAACACAAACTGCGTACAACCAAAAAAAATCACTCTGTTAAAAAATTCATTGGATCTAGGAAGAGATAAGACTGTTTATGATATTCTCCAAATGAAGTTGCTGCATAAAGGTCGCCTCTTTTTTCGGTTAGCAAAACGTTTGGGATATTGAAAAAACATATTTTCCTGAAACATTTTCGGTAATTTCTCGACAGTTCATCACCAGTTTCGCCTTTCTTCTGACCCGATGTAGTGTGTAGTATTAGGCAGATATAGTCCGTTACCTCGAATGTCATAATTGGTGGAACCCAAGATGCCAACGTTCAGGCGACGAAGGCCACAAACGACAGCTTTAAGCTGGGTCCCTGATTTACATCAGTCTAATTCGGAAATGAGTGTATTTAACAGTGGGTGACTGGCCAGTGGGTCAGACTGGCACTCGAATCATTCCAAATATCTGTCTGTTTGTGTGCTACGTGAATGTTGAAATGTACCCCCTCATCCCTCTTTTGTACTCAGAGTTTCTGGCCACAAAGTTGGTATGAATCGGACCACACAAAAAACATCAAGGTAGACATTGCTGATGGTATCCAAAGCAAATGAATAGATACACAATCTTGAATTGAATTCTCTCTGTTTTTTTTCTTGTTTACTCAATCGATATTGTCCTTCAGTGAAGGTAAATACTGGAACCCAACCCCTGCATCTCGACTTCTGCTGTCTAGGCTTGGGCGACCTGGCAGTATCCCATCTCTTGTGCTTCCTTCGGGTGGCACGGCTGTTAGGCATCGAAAGGGTGTTACAGACGAAGGAGAGGCCTTCTGGGAATACAAGACCAACAGTGAACGAAATATATTGTTTTGTTCTTAAAAAGATTTGGCAATTCGAAGTTAGCCCTGTAGTATAATTACCCCAAGCAAAACAGTACAAAGACTGTAGGACGTGTTCTGCCAAACAAGTGAAACATTTAAATTTTGCAGCGTGCGAACTCATTACATGTTTTCTAAACGACAGATAAACCTGCCATTTACATGAGCATAAGATTACTGCCTAAACTCCTTAAACTATTTTCGATATAACGGTTTATAATACATTTTTGGAAGAAGTCTGTTTGAAAGCTTGCCATAAAGTTTCGCACAGCTTGAACAGGAAACTTCGGCACGAAAATGGCATGCCGTGAAAGGACAGAGACTGTGCTGGATACTCGTCCGTATGATATGTGACAACAACATTTCCTCTGTCTCCCGTTTGATTAAGGGATCGAATACATGAAGCAACGCGGTGGAAGTCACACTTTTTCCATCTTAAGATTGAATTGTTTCTGACCCGAGTATAACTGTTACCAAAATAATGTGCTGAGTCCTCAGTGGATAAATCTCCATTCTACTGCAATTCCGAAAAACGAAAAACTTTGGAAAATTTTCGTTTCCGGAGTGGATTTGCCCGTGAAAGAGATACGTGTAGTAGCGTCACCTTATTTTCATCCCTGTGATAATGATCTAGAAAGGAAATGCTCAATACGACAGGCAAACTGAAGATTGTGGTATGTGAATTACGATAGTTGTACGGAATTTTCTGACTTTCCAGTGGAGCAGGGTTTCCCTAGGAAAGCTGATGCAACATGAGAATGATACTCTGTTTTCAGTAATGATCGACTTCGATTCTAATGTTAAACCTGTATGTGAATTTACTGTTTATTATGGAGATAAGGCGAGAATGAGACAGTGTCCTCTATGAGGACATTTCGAGATAAACTGACGCGCTACAGGCATATAGAAAGAATACACCTTTTGTGGCTCACGTTAATGCGTGACCCACAGGACCAATGGAAAATGTTCCTTAACCTTCGCTACCAAATGGGCTGGCGGACATTATTTTTCTCCATCATTCGCTCAAGTCCGAGGCATGTGATACATTGTGTATTCAACTTTTTATCACTACGGATACTTGGTGGCACGTCGGCGCGTGCCTAGTCTAATGCGCAGCTCGATAGCCTTTCTGTGTGCCAATAAATTACACGCACAAATGAATGACTGATATCCTGTCAACAGGGCTCAGTGAACACATCCAGATTCGCCTACCATAGGAGACGGATTTGCCAGTCAAAAGTAATTGAAGTTTTGACTGCCTGCTAACACTCGAACGTTCGAACTCTTGGTGCCAATTTAAATCCGAGGAAAAACGATCGGCTGGCGAATGTGCAGAGGCATGCTGTGAGTCCCCGTAAACCTGAACATGGTTAGAAACCAATGGGCATCAGCACTGAGTAACTGTGGGACAGTGAGTTATTTGCGTCATCCGTCAGTTCAGGGTAATTATGCGCATCCATTATAATGCTAAATTAAGGTTCCTGGTGAAAACTCATTTGCATATATTAAAGTAGGAAATGCATAAGCTAACATATTGCACTAAGTATGACGTCTTGCTTGAGATAGTAATGCGTCAGGTTTGTGTTGGTTGGAGAGCAGAACAATGTTAAACGAACGAGTATATGCATAACGCACGGAAATACACGTATCTAATACCTAAAACATCGTGTCAGACCAGCATACCTAATGAAATGTGATAAACGGATATTATTATTTTGAAAAGGCATAACATCGTAACAGAAGACGAACTTGTTTGATAACGCTGAGATACAACGTTTTTGGCGATAATTTAAAAATTCTGTCCCACTGCTCTATCTGCGTGGTGTTTCCGATTCTGTAAACCTTCAGACAAAGATAACTTTCCATGAATGACATACGAACAACGAATTTTCAGCTTTATGGACAAGGCCGACGTGCATATTTTGGGAATCACTTCCGCAGAGACCATGCTGAGAAAGTTGTCGTCATCTAGAGAAGCAGACAAGTGAATAGGAGGAACTTAAGCTCCACACAGAAATGAATGATAGAGTTACAGCGGCAAAAAATATGTGATTGTGTCTGAAATTTCGGAGGATTTCGAAGGATCTGTTCACCAAATAACCTTAGGTTTCTAAAGAAATTGAGTTCGCCGACTGTTTTCCAGCAGCACTGTTCCATCTTTCCGGCATTCGTATAATCTTCCTCCCTGAAATCATTACGTTAGTTGCGTCAGCCTCACAGGTACGGCACACCTCCGTGATCTCACCAACTTCTGACCTTTGAACTACTGATCCAACTTGTGCCAGCCATTTGTACATGCTAACTGATTACTTACATTGCTGGGTGTTGTGCGCATACGTCTATCGTTAAACCATACCGAGCTGTCGTTTCCTCCAGCTGTGCTTTTCCCCAAAGCACCCTTGCGGTATTTGACACTTATACTAAAATCCCCAGGTTAAGAAGCTTGTATCAGTTTTGGCTACAAGTTTTTATACCTGCAGCACCACAATTTCTTGATAAAAATCAAAAAGTCACTATTCTTAGGTTGCGATTCAGCCCATCATTCACTTGGCCTCCCAAAAGTATGTCAAGTGTTTTCAAGAAATACACTCATTTGCAAATCAATTTGGTTTTGCGAGAGACTCACCTGGAACCCAGCTGAATCTCTCGTTTGTGATGTCAAGTGTTGTGCAAGGATTATTTTTCACCACACCTTCTCCGCAACATGTCATGGCATCCAATCCTAATTATTTATTTATTTATTTTCATGGTGGCTAACTTTGCAAAGTGGCGAGAAATCAGCTAAATCAATCAGTCGCTTACTCACACAAACAATCAAACAAAAGACATATCCAACAACCAAAAAAGCAAGCAATTTACAAATCAACTACCAACCAAATAAAAAAACAGCAAACAAACCAATCAAACAAAGAAACAGACAGACAACCGAACATCCGAGCCACCAAGTAAACGACCGACCGACCAACCGACCGACCAACTTGCCGACCTACCATCCAACCAAACAAACAACCGAACAACCAACCGAATAATCAATCATTTGACAAGCCAGTCATCCATTTATTTATCTACCTACTTTTTCACCTGTCTGGCTACCCATCTACTTATCTAACTATCCCTCAACCAACTGATTAATCAGTCAGTCAATCAAAAGTCAACCAGTCAATCAACCACCAATCAATCAGTCATCAACCAGTCAAAAACTCTATCTATGTCTGTCTATCTATCTATCTATCTATCTATCTATCTATCTATCTATCTATCTATCTATCTATCTATCTATCTATCTATCTATCTATCTATCTATCTATCTATCTATCTATCTATCTATCTATCTATCTATCTATCTATCTATCTATCTATCTATCTATCTATCTATCTATCTATCTATCTATCTATCTATCTATCTATCTATCTATCTATCTATCTATCTATCTATCTATCTATCTATCTATCTATCTATCTATCTATCTATCTATCTATCTATCTATCTATCTATCTATCTATCTATCTATCTATCTATCTATCTATCTATCTATCTATCTATCTATCTATCTATCTATCTATCTATCCATCTGTCTACATGCGTATTTATCTCTCATCTGCCTTCTTAGCTTTCGTTTACACAAGAGTTTGAATAATGATGACTGATAGAGATGGTGTTTCGCTTATTTGCGCACGGAACTGGAAAGTAAGCTATTGATCGTCGCAGAATGACAACAACAATGGGTGAAGTTCACAAGTTTAGTTCATACTAACAGGCGATGGTCACATCAAAGCAAAATATATTAGGATGTGACAGTGATCTAATCAGTTATCCAGAATTGAACAAACATATGGGCAGTGATTAAGAAGCAAACAAGCAAGGTATATTGGTAAGAGCAATTAGTGTGCCGCATTCACTTTTCAGATTACCAGAAGCTCCTTCAGAGGGGCACCGGTACTATTTCAGTGGTAAACATTTTGGGGGAAGGATTATCCATAAGGTGGGTGCACTTAGATTTGTGCGAAACATACGCGGCATATTCTGTACTTTTGGCTGTTAGCGAATGGATGGAAAAAACTCCACAGTTACCGAACAGAGTGGATTACTATTGGTATGCAAAATATGAACTTTTGTTATTCGTCGTAGCTGTGATCATGCAATTGCACCTATATGAACACGAACCATTCCGTTCGGTCAATGAGCTATTTTCGCCAATCCCCAACTACAAGATGCACTCGCGCAGGATATCCACACAAATGGAGGCGGAAATAGAGGCGTAGCAGGAACTGTTCGATTGATTCGCAGCGGCCGACCAAGCCTCTTAGGATAATATTTTATATCACTATAATGGAACTAGATTTCCGTAGTCATCTTATGTGAGGCACTCCTTTACAGTACAATGTATCTGTCCTCAATTCGTTACATGCATTCATCGTGTTTTGTGAGTGCTCTGTAGGCTCAGTTAGACACGTGGTGCGGTGTATTCAGATTGACCACAGGACACATGTTCTGCTTCGAACAGCCGGCGAAGCTAAACCACGTGAATAATGCAATCACAAGTTACTTAACATGCTCTAACCGTCTTAATTCATTCCAAAGAAGGCCGGATAGACTGGAAAACTTAAGCGTAAACTGTACTCGTCACCGTCAGACGAAATTTGTTGATGGATGTTACTGAAGCAGTGTCTTTTACAGAAACCCAGACACTAACTCAGTAAGTCTTTTTCTAAGTTATCAGGTTGCACCACTAGTTTTCTGAAATTGTGGAGATAGGTTTGCCAAGCAAATCCCGCAACAATCCAGACAACTAGCTGTTTCATATTTTGACTCTTAGCTGGCTGCGACATTTACCACTTGCGTACGAGAACGTTAATCTTTTTGAGTGACTCTTCGTTTCAAAGATGCTTAAGTCTCTGTGTCCCCATAAAAGTGTTATCCCCTATGGATGGTAATTTGAACGGCAGGGTCAGCGAAGATACCAGAGATGTCACCGAATAGCTGTGAGGCCTGTTTTGTTTCAGTTCGCTTGTCTTGCGGAATACAGGTGGTCTCGAATGACAGTCATTTTCAACGTTGACTTTGTCTACTTCTTCACCTTCAAAACGATATCAGAATATTCAACCAGGTGAGAAACGCTTGAAACCGATTAAGTAATAATCGTTTTCGGAAAAGTTTGGTAACAATAAATCTACCGATTGTTATCAAACTTTTCCGAAAACGATAACAGAATATGTTTGTGTTCGGCGAATACTTCTCATGCTTTCCTTTTTTGCTGTTTCATCACAGCCAACCTACGCGGTTCTTGACTGTGGAATTACTTCCGATTCTGTGGAAATTAACTATAGTCTTGCACTTAGTTCGTTCCTCCTCTATTCCTCAACTGTTTCGGTACCCTCCATAATATCAAACTTCAAGACCGTCTACAACATGAATAAAACTGGAATGCACCAGTTGTACAGAAAGACTCTATTATTCTCCTCGTTCATGTACCGAATCGGTCTCGTGCGATGGCATGAGAGTACTGAAGCCTTAAATGAAAGGTAGCAGAAGAACGGGAGAATCAGTTTAATGATGCCTTGAATAACTACCGATTTTTTCATTCTTAGAATTTATTTAGGTTCGTAGGGGATTGACAACACACATGTTCGAAATAATCAACTTTTATCCAGGAATCCTATCGTCTGCAAACCTAGTACTGTTGACTGATTGTCATGAAATTAATAGAATAGTTCCGCCCTTGTAGGAATTTAGGTTTACTGACAAGAATAGTAAACTTCTTCAGGTAGTTCGTCGGTGGTATCTTCGTGGAAAAGCAGCTCATTGCAATGGGTACACGACGAAATGACATACAGGGGCGGAGAGAGTAATTAGATGAAACTGAAAGAGGAATAAATAAATTTCCTCAGACAGAGGTCCACTCGAGTGCCAACCAATGACCACCGCCAAAAACCATGTTGTTGTTCTCTGCTGCTTGCATGAGTCACAGTTGCGGATAACAGGCCATGACATGGTGCATGAAATCAGAATAACTGCTGTCACTCGTGGTGGCGTACAGTGCTTTGTGGCTATCTGGATAGCTAAAACATGCGATAGGAACCGGTAGAGTGCAATAAAGAAACCTGTCTGGGTGTTGCGTCGGTGTTGTGCAAACGCTTAGCGGAGATTTTTGATAATATTTTGCTTCCTTCACCACTTTATGTTTAGGCAGGATTCACAGGTAGTTTTGTGCAATCAGACCTATAACATTTCACCTCAACATCTTCAACACGTGTATATTTCACTAGTACCGATAAATGCATCAGAACTTTACGAGACTGGAGATTTATCAGTTAACGGGAAAAACCAAATATTGGATACATCGTTTAAGTGAACTCTGAATTGAAAGCCACGTCGCAGCAACAGTTGTCACCAGATGTGAAATATCTCGAATTACCTGTCGCTTACCGGTCCTGAGTCTTGATAATAATCGTATATCCCCTCTGCCAATGGACGCCAATTCACCGCCTTTAGCTGTCTGGAAGATTTAAACCACACAGTTGGCGTAGGTCGTCCATTTTGTCAACGAAACACTAAACCCAAAGTGAGCAACAAGAATTTCTCACTTTTCCCATGTCGCTCAACACATTAGCCACACAATAGATCAGCTAGTGTATTGCGACCAGGATAATAGGTGTAACAGAGGAGTACTAGAGGAGTAATAGGGATAACATCAATATCGGGGACAATCCCAATGAAGGGTCCTCCTACACCATATATGCCTCCATTTGTGTAACTTATTTACAACAAGCTTTTAAAGAAAAGCTTGCGCTTATGCCTTGCGTGAATTGGATGCTTAAAATCGGGCAGCAGTTTGGGTTTTGTTGCGCTTGAAGTGCGCTTGACTGCCTTATCAATCCGTCAAGATACTTAATTCCGTCTCCACTTCCGGACTTCATAGAATTGTCTGATCTTATCTATATGGGCGTATTTTTGGAGATTACATCTGAGAATACCATTAAGCTATGCCATACTAGATCCCCTAGATTCAAATGCCCACTTGGCCAAAATTAACGACCAACAACTTACACTGATGTTCTCCTTTAATAGTCGGAGTGGATTATTGGCAAGATTTTATTGTTCTTCTCCCAGGGCAGAGGTGACGAAAATATCCGACTCTTCGCGATATTCTGGAAAAACAAAACACTTCGCAAACGGGATTAAAAATGTGGCAGGACAGTCTTGGGAGTGTACACAACTTCTCTGGAGGTGCTCATAGGTAAGATTTTTGTCAAGTGAACAAGGGAAACGCAATGATTTCTTCAGTAGATTTCCACCACGTGATGGCAGGGAGGTTTGTACTTTGACACCTCCCTTCTTTAAGTGTGTAAGATTAGGCAAAGTATCATCAGAGTCAAGCGAGAGCCATTTTATTATCTTCGGTAAAACATGTTACTTGTATACTGCTGCTTTTCCATATGCCTTTAAAAGAAGAAATGTCTTTAAATAGGGTCCCTTTGGCATGCCTCATGATGAAACGGGTTATTGGAAAGTTAATATCAGACAGTGTGATCAGTAAGGACAGTGAAAATTTATCTGAAGGTTCCTATTTTCACCTTACGAACTTTCACATCCGTACACCTGACCAAAACCAAAATCGTTCTTAGCCTGTAAAGCAAGAGTCCGTAAAATCGGTGTACAATGTGTGAAGTTTTTCGGAAAGAATGTTTGTTGGCAGTACTGGTGCATAAGTATATACAGTGTTTCCACTATTAACTGCGGCACTATTCAGACGCTTGTGTCATAGTCTGGCAAACTGTACTGAGACATCAGCAAACAATTGTATTTGTTAAAAAGGTCCTGAAATGTTTCTTTAGCTGTGCGTTCCAGAAGAACATTACTTGAATTAGCTGTGTTCCCCCCCAAACGTTTCCTGTTAGAGGGACCACATCATGAACAGGCGCTAAAGGTGGTTGAAATAAAGTTGAAGCTGAAGTGACAAGTTTATTAAATGAATCCCTTTTACCCAGGGTACACACGTGCAAACGTATTAGTCTTCCTTTTTGCACATTCTCAAAACCCTTTATACCCCTACCCATGTGGTGTCACCTAAGTGCCCGGTGAAATCCACAGCAGTAAATCCGTCATATTTTCTGGTCCTGTTACATTCACGAGACTTTCAACCGCAAAGATGTTATGATATTCACAACCACAATAATTTTTTCGGCAGACTGATTTCATCTCAACTGGTAAAGAAACGTATGCAATCAAACTGCCCAGCTCAGCCCAGCCTTCTACTCTATCCGAGCTACCAACGCTTTCCTCAATAGCAGAGTACAGTGTGCATATTGAACACGCTTCGTACCATAAAATGGGTTTTTCTCCAAGCTGGTTATGGTTACATGCTGCCCCCGGACAACCACCCTAAGCCACCTATTAGCAATGCCCACTTAAATATGCTCCCATAATACATGGGAATATTACAACAGCTAAAGTAAAATGCGTGACAAAGTTGCCTTTGTAGGCATGAGAGCATGGTCCATGCGGTAACATTCTAGATCACGTTGGAGGAACCATGTGATCTAGGTATCGTATGCCAACAGCACCTTTTGACTTTTGTGACTAACTTGCTTTTAGATCCTGATTTATTGCTTGTTATATTTTACTATGGGAAATGATATACCGTAAATCTCATACATACTGAAAATTTTTTGCCTTCTGATAAGCCAGTAGTGAAATGGCATTCTGCGCGCCTTTGGCGTTGTCAAAAGCAACCTTGTTAGCGTTTTCGGTTCCACCGCTATAGTTTGTGAACAATTTAAAAGTCATCCTAAACCAGAATGGAAACACAAAATGCCCCGCCGGAATCACCCTTGTTTGAAAACGTTTGAGGAAAATGTACCAGTTAGGAGCAGTTTTGAATATCTACGCATTCTGAATTTCCTGGCCCTTATAGTATTTGGTTGAACGAGTGATGTGTAAGAAGAAATTCCGACACACTAGTTGGCTAGGAGTTTTGTGGAATTGTTCTGTCGGTATGGCAGTCGTTGGTAAACAATAGATTTTTCGTTTGCTTGCTACGCGGACGCAAGGATGACGGTGAATACAGGTTAGCAGCAATAGTCGTACCGTCTATTGTGGCTAAATTTAGTTGAGTTGTATATTTCCAATATATATGTAACTTTTCTCATCCTGCTTCACAATTCTTCTTGTGCCTACTTTGGTCACACTCCAGTATACTCAAATATTCGATCCGGCTACTAACCAAAGTTGCTCTAATCGTAAACACATCAAACTCTGGTTTACGGCTAACTCTTCAACCAGTTGTTCGAACATTGTATGAAATTGGTCATACTTCTACAAAATAATCTTGACATTATTTCGCAATCCTTAGCAAAAATATTCGCCTGTCATTATTTAGAAAAAAAGTGGTTTCTACCTGGAGCTAAACATGGATGCATGTGTCTACCAAATGTTTGCTCACCGCTATCCATTCTTGTGATTGTGAAGTGGCTTTAAACACCAAGCTTCCTGCTAACTCTTCACCTCTCGACTTAACCATCCCTTTAATTTCCCATTCGATAGTGAGTCATTATTTCAGTTCTGACGCATCTTGACGAGTGTAGACAAGACGTTTTGTAAATTTTCATCTTCCCATTCAGACCGTGTCCATCTTATTTAGTGTTGTTCACGTATCAGCTTGTTACCCAAATTTTTGAGTGTGGCATTCAGTTAGTTGAATATGTGGCCTGTTTATTGCCGTCCCATATGTTGCACCTCTGCACTTTGCTTACCTACTAAACTTAGCAGGGTGGACACATAACATGCTGCTGCCCACTGTCAACTATTTTTCTGCTGATGATGATGATGACAATCGTGATTGAATCAATGATGTTCGGTGTAATGTACGCCTCCTAGTAATGCTACCTGACCGCATTTTTGTCACTTGACATCATTTCACCCACATAAAGTAGAGGCATTTTGGTTCCAAGTGAGTCAACATATATCTACAAGCATGAGAGCCGCGATAGGTGCAGGTGTTCAATGAGAATGCGTTTAATGGATACGGTGGCCGTATTTATCATAGTGATTTGATGCCCACATGCCCTAGCCTGATTGGGTTCCGACTACCCGTAGAATTCTAGGAGTATATCTAAGATATCCGTTGCAGCTCCTGAAAACTATGGGACCGAATTTGGGATACTCCGATTAATATCTGATGGTCCATGGTTCTAAGAGCTCGTACATGACTAAAGGAAGCTTGTTACAGTTGAATGACTCAACCGAGGTTGAGGATGATAGTAACGGTCGTAAGATGCGATGTGACCGGGAGGAATATTGTCAAGTCTTCACCTAATTCATCGGGAGACGTTTGAGTCACAATTAATCTTGAACTGTTCCAATATTGGGTGGTCACCACTTCTTGAAAGAAGCGAACGATAAGCTCCAAAAGCAAGAGCTACGGTTGAAGAGGTTTAGCAGCATACCTCCAAAACGAAATATACTTTTGACTTCCAAGTATTTATCAATGAAAATCCACATGGTGGAACACTCAGCTGATGAAGAGATCGGCGAACAACGTGGACTGTTTAGAACAGTTTTCCACCTGAGAAATGTGTTTACCACTCCACAGCCGGCCTCTGACGATCAGGGGCAACGGTCGAAGTGACTCGATACGATTTCATTGTCGGCAAACATTAAGCGAAGCGGTTCGTGCAATCATTTTCTTATTTTGTACTGCCCAAAAAACTTAGGTAACATTGCGCCTACAACTGAGCAATAAATTGCCCAGCGCCCACTGAAGTATCTGTTTAGCGTTCATTTTTGATGCCATTTGGGCTAACATGCTAGCATGTCGGCTATAATATATATATATATATATATATATATATATATATATATATATATATATATATATATATAGCTATATGCCATACCGAATAGGATGGCGGATTTTATGTGCCTGGTGGTGATTCTATCAGTTACAATCTTGGTTTTTTATGCACCATATCTAGAGAATAAGAAAAGACTAATGGATTGTCCAGGGTGTTTTGGGGATTACTCGCCGAATACTCACGTCATGGCGAATTCGCCTTGTTACATTATGGATGACAGGGATGAATCTGTAGAAGCAAAGGAAGGATTCACCGATGAGCTTAACGAAGAAACGTTGTTTCACTGGACGGAGTTCGTAGCATTACGGTGGCTGCTAGTCGTAACTTGTGTTTAAACCCAACTTGTTTTGGTAAACCACGTCTGCGGTTCATTTACTTTAACTAACTTCGACAGATGTTGAAAACGAACAATTTTTGATTTAGTTTTGCGTGGTTGCGGGTAAGACGTTCACCCGTCTTGTGGACTTTAAAAAAGCTAAACCTTTGTTACCATTAACCTTTTGCAGGAGAAACCGATTCCGGCTTATTCAGAACAGAATTGTCGTGCGGTAGGTCTTTCAAGAAGCATTTAAAACTTGACAGTAATTTGTCTTATTCTGCTTGCTGAACCCATCTGTTTACTGGTATAATCCGAAGGTATGCTATTTCAGAGTTGGTTTGCGGTGACTAGGGATATAAGAAACTGATCAACGTGCATATCTAACTGCTATTTTTAAATGCTAACTATTTTATACTCTTTGGCAATGGAACTGAAGCTTCAAAGCAATGTTCCTCTCAATCGCCCGCATCACTTTTTATGCCGCTTACTTTTGTCGTGCAATAACAAATGGGACACGCGACAAATTGATAGGAGCTTAATATCAAAAAGCAAATGAAGCTACTGTAGTATTGTAACAAAACGAAATTTAATGTTCAATCTAGGGCATCATGGTAATGCACCCAGTCAGAATTTTAGTAATTTCTATTGAATGAAACTATGATCTCCCACCAGGTTGGGCTTCGTGGGTTCCATGAGAATTCAGGAATACAGAGTCCTGTTCTTTTAGTTTGTCCGTCAAGAAGGCTA
This sequence comes from Opisthorchis felineus, assembly GCA_004794785.1. Classification (NCBI taxonomy): domain Eukaryota; kingdom Metazoa; phylum Platyhelminthes; class Trematoda; order Opisthorchiida; family Opisthorchiidae; genus Opisthorchis; species Opisthorchis felineus. The sequence continues at coordinate 255,573 of SJOL01006711.1, forward strand.
CGTTCGAAGTAAAGACCATGTGGTCGTTCAGACCTCATTTCACCACTTTGATCTCTTTTGCGTGCGTGGATGTGCAAGCCTCTTTAGTTTGTCGGCCTCAGTAAGATTTTCGGAAGCAAGCCAAAAATATCAGAAAAATGTTTTCCCTCCAATCAGTATCATAGAAATAGCGCATTCGTTGCACGCTTATAACAGCACGTAAAATTACTCTAGCACCATACTTTCTTGGAAAGACAAACAAATCATATTTTCCTTTTACTCTACGTCGTCATGACAGCACCATTTCCAAACACCACATATGGACCAAACAGGTTTTTCACTTACGTCCTTCGTTCTTCCCTCATTGTTCACCTAAATTGAATTCATTTTTTGAGTCGGACCACACATTTTATCACACTTTCATAAAGTTATTTGTTCCACGGCGTAAACGCCTGCGTGACTTGAACTTATGTCTTCTGCTTCCCAATAAAGTCTGTTATGGGTTCCAACAACCGCAGTAGTCGCGTCCTGAAAGTCTGGAGCCACGCAGACTTCCATGGTTTACCGATTAACCGGACTGGTTTACACGCTTGCTGTGGGAGGGAGTGTTGCTATCTCAGGTTTCATAGTTGTTCGTATGTGGTTCGCGGGGCTGGGAGGCCAAACCCATAACCAAAGTTGACTTTTATATGGTCTGGGCATAAATAATATTTAACGCCGCTAGATTAGATGAATGAGACAGAGTTTCAGCATGATCATCCGAAATCAGGTCAGGGAAAGCATAGTATGCGCAAGCAACAATCAAAGGTAAATTGTTCGCTTGTAACGATAACTACACTTTTTGTGCCAATAAAACAAAACTGATCAGCCAAAGGTATCCACTGGAACGGTCAACATCTGTTAAATTCGAATTATCCATTACTTGGTGGTCCTACGGATAAATCTTTTTCAAAAAACAAAAATCAATACATGTATCTTAAGCACACGAAAAAACGCATACTTAAAAAAAAAACTTATTTATCTTCCAGGTAATCAGACCCAACGGATTGCTTTCTAAAAATCTCCTAACGGTTGGTGACAAAATTTTGCCATTGTATAATGGGTCACCTGCGTTTCTAACAGTTTCATTCAATAGTAGAGGCTCTCTTTCTTGATTTCTCCATTTGTCTATTTAACGATTTGTGCTCTTGGTCAATAGACGAATAAATTGGTTATATTCTCATCACGCCTATCACAATTTAGGTCACAATGAACAAATTGTAGTCGTTCCCATTGTATACTCACGGTAAACGCAAATACTTTATTCTGTTCACACAAAATTTGCCCACAGATATTACAACGGGATTGAATGACTTACCATCTACCGTTTTGAAGTAGGTGCACTCCACAACAGTTTCTAAGTCCGCCAGGTGCACCCAGAGAAGTTTGGAGATGTTTTTCCGATTAAGTCACAATGGACACATTCCCAGATTCCAGAAGTAGGTTTCTGAATTCACTATTACGCACCGGAATCATCCTTTTATGCTGCAAATCATCAATTTCTGATTGTGCATAGAAACATTTTTTCATGGGTATATAGCGGACTACATAGTTAGAGAAATCCAGAGAGGCGTGACCGCTTCCCAGCTTTAAACTTAGCAACCCCCTGCGTACATTGTGACTGGACGAGTTCAGAACGGTGGTGATACCTTGCAATCTAGGCCATCATCAGAAACCATGTTCCTGCTCTTAAGGGTCAAAAGTAATCTCAAAGACGAGGCCAATACTAGCTTATAAGAACACTTACAAACGCAAGCAATAGGGCATACGCAAGTTCATATGTCGTATTTCGTTTAAGCTGATGGTCGGACAAGGAAACAAACTGCTATGTGCATATTCAACAATACTGGTATGAGATAGTACAAGAGAATGGGGTTTATGCAAGTAACTGGGACTTAATAATAATAACCGTTCAGCTGTAACACCCTTTCGGTGCCCAGCTGCAATGTCACCCGAAGGAAGCACAAGGGCTGGGCTACTACCAGGTTGCCCAAGCCTAGACAGCATAAGTCGAGATACAGAGGTCGGGTCCCAATCACGGACCTTCCGGTCAGTAAATTCACGCTTTAACTACTGAGTTATCTCACCCCCTTGAGCTATCTCGCACACAGCGAATACTCTGCACAGTCAGTAAGACACAGTATATCTGACTCAAAAGAATCTTGAGCTAGTCAGCCGTAAAAAAGTGGAGCCGAGAAAAGCGTGAAAAAAGCTATCCACTATCAACTGACTGTAATCACTAGTCAATTTTTTCTAGTGGGTTATGGTAGCACTCTCCGTGGGCCCTTAAGGTAGTCTCCTTAGAGGCGGATGAGGTAATTTTGAAGGTGCGGACGTTTCTCGGTTACGTTCCTCCCAGAGCATTTAATCCGCAGTAATATATAGGAAATACCTTCTATTTATTGGAATGGTTAGCTTAATTCCTAAGAGGAGGCGCCAAAGTAATATGGCCCTTCGCCTTTCACAGACTTATTAGAAAGACTAGCACATAAGATATTTGGTGTCACGAGGAATGACAATAAACCGTCCCTCCAGGTTACGAGACCAAGTCTGGCTTAAGTTGGGCGGTATGTTAGCCTTGGAAGCACACACAGCACCATTCTTTGAAAGATTTAGCATCCGCAAAGTGGTAGCAGTCGACGTCCTACGAATGCTTCCGGCTAGCGGATAATATTCACGCTACTTTCACTTCTGAACAGTGTGAACAGGGCTCGCTTAATTCTGAACGGACCGACCAACATATGGCTGTTCCAGTTTGAAAAACATCGTTACTCCAGCCTTTAGCGTACACAGTACCATTAAGTGTTGCTGCGATAATCCATAAAACCAAAATGTAACTCGTTATTAGGTAGGAGAAATGAGTTAGTTCCTACGAATCGGCGTTCCAAGTAAATTTTTCTATAGACGTTATTCAGGTTCGCAGTTCATTGAGTAGTTTTGTGGTTGCATTAAGAATTCCTGGAAAACACATTCGATCCACTTAACTAAATGAAGCTCACTTTGTGGAACTGAAGTGGTGATGCAGGATTGGACAACAATGATTTGGTTCACTGTTATCCAACGACTGCCAGCCGCTTATGAGATTGTCCTGTTTGGCAGTTGTCTGTTAAATAGCCAATCGTTTCCTAACAATCTCAAGTCACTAAAAGCTGGTAGCACACACCTACTTTGTCACAGTCCATTCCTTGTTTGTTTTGAAATAGTTCAAAACAAGGTAGACTCTATTTGTTTGTCCAGGTGCTGTAAATAATGATGATGAAGTCAGACATACATTTTGGCCACAGTCCTACTTGACCTTTTCAGTATAAATGTTGCTCTTGACACGTGTCTTAAAGTCAATTTGTTGCAATTTAACTTAGGCCGGCTACTTTCCGGAGAGAGATAAATGAATACGAATATGCATTAAAAAACAGAACTACTACTGCTTACAATGTGGAGCAGAGAAATCTTGTTCAGATGGGCCTAGATCTACCACCAATAACAATTGTACCTACAAGTGACACTTTTTATATCTTTGCATTCAACCTATTCCTGTGATGAGGAATTTGATGGTGTAGTTCCCGAGTAGAGAAGGACCCCTTAATTTGGTTTGGTCGATTGGTGAAAACGAACCCAGATACAGGAAATTTGATATTAAGTGCAAAATTTGAGCAGAGCGGTGGGAATAATACGGAAGTAACACGTCACTGTTATTGAGACAGCGCAAGCCCAACGGGATCATATAAATTATCTTTGGCTTCACATTCTCTGCTGCAAGAGAATAAATCCGGAAGGAGTGTTGGTTAGTGCAGCGATAAGTCGCGCTGTTACCGTTGAGGGATGAGAGCATTGAGAGTAGAGTAGGTGACTAGTGCCGCCAGAATCCCTCTTGTAACAGGCACTACACACCGAATACTGTGGCCCAGTGTATGTAAGGTAAAGCACCGGTCATCTAAAAGCACGCGTCACTGAACACAAAACATGCACACACCCCACTCAAAAACGCAGTGCATTAGAGCAAAATATAAAACGAATAAGCTTTCGCTGTACAATCCCTGTCAATAAATCAGAACATTTGGTTCAACCTACTGGCAGAATATCCGTTTGTCAAACAACAGGGTTTGGAAAAGAATTTATCCCTGGGCGTGTTTGTTTGTTTACGCTTGGATTCTCAACGCCAAAGGATTAACTTCACATCTGATTATCGCAAAGAATGGTAGCAAGTTGTGTTCGCTATTGACAAACAGTAACTTTCAACCTGCTTAGACGATACAAGAGAACTGCATGCTCCCTATGGTGACCGGCTAAAAACTTTGTAGCGTAGGCTGGTTTGATATAGAATGAAGTACTCGTGATAACGGGATATACCGAAATGCATTTGCCAATTCACATCCGTGACTCTGAAGCTATACTGTTTCAACATTCGCCAAAGCTGGAAGGTCGATCTTGAAATGTGCAGTAAATGCCTTCTGAATCAACTGGAATGAGTCAGTAAGAATATTTTACTTGATGTTCTACCGCACTGCCAATTGGACAAGGAAGTCCAATGCATCTGCATTGGCGAGCACTTAACACTGGAGAATTCATCACGTTCGCTGTTATGTAAGGATCTGTCAATGGATCTGTCAGGACGAGACCTGACCTCAACGTCAACGATGGTCTGTGCACCCCAAAACACACCGAGCTATACTGTTCCATATAAACCTGGTATTCACAAGATCTCTCTAGTGGCTTGATCAGCGCATGGCGGCCTAAACTCTATAGCATTTCGGCCCTCTAGATGAGGGTTTCGGACTTGTGGACAATACGTTCCTTAAAAGTTAGGCAGTCCTGATTTTCTTAGACGAACTATCATGCCTTGCAGTCAGACTTTTGAACCAGTGGTTACAACTCCATATAGGCCGTCTTGAATAGACTAAACCTTACCGCAGGTTGACTATTTGTGTGCCCCCGTGACCCACTGAGCTACACTACGCGGTGTCCGTGCGATACTCACAGAGTCAGTCACATCGAGTTGCTCATTGATTAGACGTCTGGCCAGCACAGTTTCCTGGTCCTCCAGGTTAGGAGTTGGAACATTTGCGGCAACCTGTTCTTTAAGAAAGTTACTCCACTGGCATTTCCTGCTAGAAGCCACTGCCTGGTGGTCAGGCTTATCAGCCAAAAGCCTTGGTCGGGGACCATAATGACCCCCCTGTCTAGGTCAGCTGTCTTGAAAGTATTGAAGCCCACGTACAAACATGACAGCTAGTATGGCAGCGAACCACCACGGTTGAGCATTGACGTTATGCTGTCTATAACGATGATGATAGCTCCATATGGGACTGTGAAGGAGACAAACAAAAATGCATTTATTCCTCACCGATAGTGGAGTCGTGAAATTATACATGTAGCTCTCTTATGTTTGCCATGAGCGACCTTTTTGAAAGATTTTAATTGCTTGTAGAAATCTTCAAAAAAATTTCCCAGGGCAACGAAACGTCAGAATATGACATCTTATTGCACTACGCTATGTTTTGTCTTTAAATTTTCCATATTAGGCCTCACGTTGCACTGAGTCTGTTTAACAATATCCGAACCGAGTTTGGCCAGGAAATCCTAACCCATGTCGCTCTGTTGGCTGCGAACCGAAATCAGGTAAGTGCTGACTGCTCCCGTTAGCCCCATTTTTACCACTTGACTCCATTATGTCCCGATCAACAATCCACGCACAAATACGTCATTCAGAATTCTCAAGAAAGTGAGCATTTACCTGCCGCCGCTGACATCTGCCGCTTCACATCTGCTGTTCAGATCTGGTTCGCCTGTCTTTTTCATAGCCTTTGTCGTTCGAAATGTTATTGAAATCCGTCAGCAACCCTCAGGCATGTGCAGCATTTCGGAAGCTGGAATCCAAGAAACAACTAGAGTCGTTGAGTCGACGATACCATCACTGCCAGGACGCCATTAACTGCGATCATTCACTGGCCGATAGGGTTGCTGAGTTTTCAGCATAGCACTCAAGCTTACTCACTCAGGCTGGCTGAGGTATGTTTGATCGACCGAAAACCTGTAGACCTGCTGTGCTACTGCCCATTTTCATATAAATTCGCAGGGTTAGAAATGCCAATCATTCTTTCAGTTCTACCCATAGAGGCGCCGGGAAATCCGGATTGCCCATTAGAGGTTTCGCTTATCCTGGAGCTCACTGGGTAACCCTATTCCCCCCAATCTCCAGCAACCCCATTTCCTACTTGAAAGCTGTTTATTTTTAGTGTCCAAATAATCACAGCTAACGTTTATCAACGAAACAACAAACTCAACATGTGACCACCCTAGTGTCTACTACGAAATGTAAAGTTACAGTTGTGAAGGTGGAGGCTTCAACACACAAGCCGAGTTCCCCAGGTTCTCGGAGGTCCGATTTGCGTGTACATCTAGCTCAAACATTAGAAGTAATGATAACAGTGAGCGCTTGCTGGAAACTTGCACCGACAACCGGTTGTTTCCGAGTGACACTGTGTTCAGGCGCAGTGGCCCCCGTTGTTCTAGATGGCTCCCCTCTGATTCTTAGAAATGATATAAAAATGAGCATACTGTCACCAACTGCTGGTTACCAGGTTCAGGTCTGGTCTCTTCGTGATACATCCAGGGAAGAGTTGACATCTAGCATACGTGAAGCTGGTTGTTTAGCTTGCTGTATTTTCTGGCGCATGGACATAGGCGGCTGGCTTTCAGGGCGACTATCGTTGGTGCTTGATGGTAAATGGTGTATTTCACCAAACTGAGTGCATAGTTCGGTTGGCGATCAGATCGACCGAAGGCTTTTATAGACAGAGGCGTGGTTTCTAGGAATGGAGTTGTGGTGTGTACCCGAGATAACACGGATAGAGTTTCGGTTAAAACGCATAATCGGACCTAGAAAATTCTTTGTTACCGAGTTATCCAAAATAACAATAGAGATCTAATATATAATAAAATCCGGTGGTCGCATCGCTGTGTGAAATACTTCCGATGATATTTTAGTGAGTCCACTACTTTCAGTCACTTCAAATCCCGCCAATTAGGTTAGTATTTGCATCCTTACCTGCATTCAAGCGCCACAGGGCCGCGTAGCAAGATGTAATCCTATCAGTATTTGCTAACAACGGAGGAGGTTCCGTGTATTATGCTTTGAATATACTCATTGACATCCTCCATGAACAAGGGGTTTTGTACGTAATACACCACTCATAAAGTTGCTGAAAATTCTGCGACAGCTCACAACCGGTTTGCCCTTCTTGGGGCTAATCAGGTAGGCGCAGTCCACGAGTTTCCGTCAACCTTGTGTTCTACTTGACCCCAAATTGCACAAAATTAGCTAACTACACTCATTTGCAAACGAATTTGATTTTGCAGGTGACTCAACTGTTAAAACCAAAGAGATATAAGCCCTACATTTGCCATAATAATGCGATGCCATAATGCGATGACCAGCGTTTGTAATAGTTCATCACGTGAAGTGCAAGTTTGAGAGAGTCACTCGGGCATTCGACGCTTATCTTGCAGCACTGTGACAGTCAGCTGGCTGCTATGCTGGCTACTGTGGCTAAAAATCATCCTTCGTTACATGTCGTTTTGTCTTGGTTGAAGAATCAACCCGGTCCTCCAATTCAAAAGGATACTCAGATGTCTGTGTTTAATATCTGTCTGAAGGTGCAGGCACCGTGCTGTTGGTCATTTTCACGAAAGATTAGTGTTTGTTTACCAAATCTTTTGCCCTTCTCCTTTCGTTCCGCTATTCATTAAACATTCATTTCTCAAGGTGTAAAGAAGGTCAAGCACCTCCAGATTAATACCTTTGGTGATGGTGATGGTCGACAGTCCCAAGGAAAATGTATAGTGTGTTGATACGAGTGTGTTGATACGGGCTGTTTCATTGAGTGCTGGATAGATTGGTAAACGTTACTAACTGACTAGTTATATAAGCCATTCTGAGCACAGTCCATCAGCTGATGTGAAGAATCAAGTTTGGTGAAAACCTTGAAACAAAAAATTACTCACTGAGACAAGTTCAGAAATAGGGTAGAAATAGAATAGAAATAGAAAAGGTCAATGTTAGAGATGTTTCTTTTCCGAACCTCAAATTACGGCAGCTAGGCTGTTTCTATCCGATTTTACCTAAAGTCACCTAAAGTTACCTAAAGTAACACAATAAAGTCAACTAAAATCGAAACCACACATATCTATTGTATAAACACATGCTGCATCACCCGAAAAATCGATGGTGGATCGCTTCTCTGAAGAATGATCATCGAACAAATTAAACCTAGCAGTCCATATTCTACTCGCCGCAAGGCGAATGATAAATGCGCTTCACTTTCTAGTCTGTCATGCTTCCGGTCACTAGCCACCGTTCCATTTGGCGGATGAAAGGAAGTGAAGGGATATTTCGTGAAACCTTCTACTAAACTGGACAGTAAAAGTATCAGTTGGAGTATCAACAACCAGGAACAACCACTGATTCATATGAACAAGCGTAACTAATGCAATTTTCATACAGTAAGGTGAAAAAGCATCACTACGCATGCTACTGCACTTCCGTAAATCAACGAGCCTGTTTTTCCACTGCGCATTTCGAGTAAGAAAACCTGCACTCCCCGGCCTCCTTGCACTCGATCCACAAACCACCGGTCAAGAATAAATGGGCGTATTTGATTTTGCGACGAAGGTTAGTGGACTGTTGGTCAACCACCAAACTGCACGTCATCGGTTATGGTGACGTTTGAGTGGGAAGTAAAATACATATTTACCGGCATAATTAGGTTTTGTTTTCTGTTTTCCTGGTTCAAGTTGAGATTTCTATGGGCATTTGTAAACACAGCCTGCGTTTTCGGCAGAGAAATATCCATAAAACAACATGATGCCTAGAAAACTTTCAACGTCTTATGTTGGATAACTCAAGCATACGGTTCAAAATAGTTCTACATAAACTCATAAATCCACTGTTATCAGTGGGCCTTCGAATTTAACAGACTTAGAGTCCACCAAACCTCAGTTAGCTTCACTGAAACACACTGTTCTAATGGTGAGCATGTGGCAAGCACACATATGTGGCTTACAAAATGTTTCGCATGAGTGTCGTCGGCGTCAACTAGCTACTATCTTTTGGATCAGTTGCTTTTGCTATGTAGAAAATGTGGGGTTGATTTCATGACTTTCGTGCTTTCTTGCCGCATTGTCCCAATCTGCTGTCAGTTTAATTTGCGATTTCTGGCCACACATTTAATAAGAACTTATTTTCTTGTCCTGTGGTATACTGTTTGGCGGCACAGTCCAGGTGGGTCTGAACCCTGGAGAACTTCTGAGTCTATTTCACAGTTGAATAAAATTGCATATATAAAGGGCAGTACCCGGATTCGGAAATTAAGAGAGTGTTATATTGAGGAAATCAAACGTTTGTCGCAAATCGGTCTATTATAGTGTTGTGAGTTAATTATTAATTTATTTTCTTACTGCTGCAGCCAAGACTCATTAAGGGAAGCGGCACTGATTGCGCCCGCTCTTAACATATCATCGCCCTGGCTTCATTGTACTTCTGTGTTACGTAATTTAAGATTAGCACTACGTAGGCTTATGTCTCAAGTCCGCAACTCGTGCATTCACTTCCTACAGAGCAGCAATCTTACCATAGTGCTGGGAACGTATGATATAAAGACACAGCAGAACAGCTATCACGAAGTTCACTCAAATACGGTTCATGCTTTCTGTTGAATTCCTTTGCCACTGAATAATTCAATTATCTCTGCTGTCTTATTTTTTTCATTTCTCAGAAAAAGGTCAACGATAAAGTTTGCCTAACACCAGAAATTTCTTACATTTTATCCGGGTTATGTGTAAAGTTGGTTTTCGACTGTGTCGCATGTTGATCCAAGAATCAGGTCGATTCTAACAGAAATGCTCACAGGCGTGGGTAGTCTATAGGTAGTACACGTTGGCTGATACTAAAGTTTTCGTCTTTAAAATGAAGGATCATTCAATTCTAAAGATCATTCGACGAAGTAATGGTCCCCGCAGAGTTGTAATAAGAGAAAAATTGCTCATGCTTCAACAAAGATTTGCGTTCGTGCCATGCTACAGTTGCGTTTGGGCTCAATTGCGTTTGCATAGAGACATCTAGTGGCAGTTACCATTCAGTAGACGCATTCTAGACCACTTATTCATCCACTCGAGCACGAAAATTGCGATACTTGCGGGAACATACCACTCCTTCTTGAGGAAACGCCTTGCAGGATAACGCCAGAAGACTAAAGTTTACTTTCAATCGTTTACCAGGGTTTGTTTGTCGACTATCACCTCAAACAGGCTAAGCATAAACGCGGCTGGTATGCTAACGCACTGTCTGTGAGTAACTTTTGCCCGATTAATCTCGATGGAGCCGACAGTTTAGTCTAGGACACGCACACAGCATTTATCATTTACTGTTTGAAATACCTCACGAACATAATGCAGCTGAAGAAACAAACGGGGCAAGGCATGATTGCACAGTATCAAACCAGTTTCCCAAAATCGGCTGTTCACGTTTTTATTTAAATATGCGACTCTGTGTTCACATTCAAATTTACGCAGATGAAATTCTTGTGGTCCAAGTGGAGTAACCTCTTAAACTCCATACATGTTTATCATTTAGCGGTAGGACGTGTGACTTGCAGCCATGTAAGAAAATGGAATATCCGTGGCCTTTACCTCATGTGAACGAAAATTCGTACCTCTAGCCCAGTGCAGAATCTTTGCAGCACGAGTCCCACCTTCCCAAGAGGAAACCGCCCCATCAAAGAGATATTTTTGATTCCGCCGAAGGTGTGCCCTCGAGCTGGGAATGCCGTGCTAATAATTACACTGTCAACTGGCACTTTGTTTACAGACATTACAAATAGTGTTCATGTGATTGCCAACTCATCTCAGAAACACACAAACAGAAGACATGAGGACCAAGCCAAACAGTGCTGTAAATGGCTTATTCAGTTGACTGTAAAAAGCACATGGAAATGTTGTTCATGACATCTGAAGCATGGGATTATGGCATCTTATTCCACTACGCTTTAGAGTGACTAAACATGCTCCTCCAGTTGCATGTATCTCCTTAGGATCCACTTTTTCTTTACAGATTCATAACCTGATCACAAAACAAACTACTCAGAATCATTTGGTTTAACAGGCACGAGTTATCCGTTGAACGGGTGAAATTTACATGAAAGTTGACCGTACGTTCCTTTAAATTCGGAGTAACTTGATTTTTTCAGGCATCTGTTGACCGTTCCTGTATCTGTTTCGAGTAACTCTCGTAACCCATTATCTCTCCGTCTCTCTATGCCCTACGCACCGGCGTCAAAAATGACGTAGATCCGGTGACATTTGTATGCCGGAGACAGCCGACATTGCAAATCTTGACGTTTCCAAATGGAGTTGTTATTTTGTACACATTTTTCAGATGGTGAGAGAATCAACGTGTATTCAAGGATTTTGAATCCAACAACAAATGGAACCAATTTAACTAGGGACTCGTAGGGGTCACTCTTCTTCCCTCGGTCAACTTCGCTTAATTTGTCTAGTATATCTGCACTCATTAGATCACGCGTCTCCTTTGTTCCACAAACACAAATCACGTGACAAAATTTTGTCCAGATTGCAACCTTGACCGACCACAAGTACATTACAATTGCCCATCCATTTTGTTTACGTGGCTACCACCTGCATCACGTGCCGTGGTCTTCACTCCCATCACGGTCAAGTTATGCAAGGTCAAGTTTTTGCAACTCTCAAACAGAATTCGCCATCCCTCTTTTCACACCGCACATGAGAAGTACGCATGTAACTCGACGTAGCACACACACACGCACGTACAGGGCAGGAATACAACCGAACTCCACAAGTTCATGGACAATCATGGAACAAGTGTAGCAACTATACTGCAAAGGAAGCATGTCTTGCGTCCGGACCTCCACTCAAGAAATCTTACCAACCATGCCCAAACGATATGACTACGGGAAGCAACAAACGGACAATCCAGAGAAAAAGTGTGGCAACCAAAAACCGCAGAGAAACACAAAAATTGCGGAACTCTCACCAGTTGTCTCCAAAACGACCAAAAATACTTCTGATCCATTTCACTTTGACATTGTATTTATTTTTATTAAATGTTGTAATCATCATCCTTAAAAAATCAACTTTGTTAGTCCTAATACACTACTCATAAGATTGCTGAGAATTCTTCGACAGCCCACGACCTTGTCACTTGATCATTAAGTTGATTTCTTTGCAATTAAAGCACCAATGGACTCCTGAAAATACGGTTGTGGCCTCCATTTTTATTTTTCTTATGCATGTAGAGATGTTTTTTGAGGACAAGTAGCATTTTATAAACATACAGGTATATCGACCCTAAATGAAATATTTTGCCCATTCAAATTTCACAACGCAGGTGGCTAAAAACATTCAGTATATCAGGGTAGAAGTTATCATTTTTATGTAGTGAATCGTTCTTAACGTCATCCAATCATCTAACTTCGATCCTACTCTTGATTTGACAGGATAATTCGAGAATTCGGCGAACCGAAAGAACTCAGGCAGTGATCCATATACATTAGGTAAATTGAATTTTTTCAACCTATGATCGTGTGACAGAATGTCAAAATTTCGGGAGACTGGGACAATTTTGTAGTCGTGGCGTCTGACTCTCGCACTTCAACTGACACTACTCTCAAGTCGGAGCAGTGTGACACTGGTGAACTTCATGTTCACTTTAAGTTTTGGAAAGTTAGAGGCTTATTTCGATTTGCGGAATATTCTGCATAATTTCAGTGGTGAGACCTTGAAAGCAAATGCAGCAAATTACAATGTTCATTACTACTGACATATATTGAAGGCAACATGCTGCAGCTGGGCTAAGCCCACCACCTCAGAGGATGTTTGCGGCAATAAGTGTTTGTTAAACACTTACTCGACGGTGTCACTATGCACATTAGCTAACTGCATTGCATTTGCATTTCACATAACGAAGCTAGCCTTTCCATATTTGGGTCATGCTTATCATAATTCGTTGATATTTCACACCCGATGGTAAACATTTAAGGCATATCACTAAACAAGGGCCAAAGTGTTATTCAGAAATACATAAGGTTAAAAGATTGTCCAACCTCTGGCATGGGAATTACAGTCCTGCACAAACCCCCTAAAACCAGCTATTTTGATAGTTCTCGCAAAGTTATTTTACACCTTTGTTTGAGGAAGGCAGCTTAACTGTTTTACCCAGCGCAATTATAAGACCTTAATGAATACCCTTCTTTTTCACCATATTTTGATCCAATCTTCACGTGCTTCGTAGGCTTTCGGTCTAACAAGCAGGTGCATCTCAGGTTTGCTGTCGACAAAATGAACTGGCCAATGCTCGCTTTCATATGACAAATGTTTCTTGTATCCTCTCGGATAATTCAAGAGCTCTCATTTTAATTTTGTGTGTCCCTTAAATCTTCCGAACCCGTTAAAGTTTTATTGACCTAAAATGTCTACTGCCCTAAAAGTTACCCTTTTCGGCTAGAAAGCAACGTCATATTGTCATGCTCTTTTAGGTAAGATAGTAATTTTTTACCCCTTTGTGGCCAAGGTAATCCACTTCACGTAACTTTTCTTGATGTAATTGAGCATTGATTCGTACTATTCATTTAGTTCGAACCGATCGAGTAGAAGCATTCGGAATGTAAGATATTTCCGAAAGAAATCGCCGTGAACTAGTGGTGACGTGGTAGTATGCACTTTTCGTGGGTATGATTGGATAGATGTGATTCGTGTACTTAATTAGGGCTAAAATATGTTCATCGGTGTAAGTAAGGCTATTGTGAAATGCAAGCGTCTTTTAGTCTGTTAGTGACGAAAGTGAAGATAGTGATCTAGCACGCGACTGTTAAAAGACTGCAAGATAAAAATAGACCCAGCGGAGATTCCACGAAGCATCAATCCATAGCTGATCTAAGAACTGTACATTTTCCTAAACATTCATATAACTTTCGGAAAAAAACAAGGAGACTGGACATATTTTTAAAGGTAGAACGAATTGAGTGGTGTATCTATATATGTCACCGTTTAAATA
>SJOL01006711.1:270487-336181 GCA_004794785.1 Opisthorchis felineus
ATATATATATATATATATACATATGTATATATATATATATCTTAGATTATCAGTAGCTGTTTGCTGACGGTAGGATCTTTCAATAGAGTTATATCAGGGATCACTGTGCAAGAATATCCATCAATAACCGAAACACTTGTTTAGCTCGAAAACAGAGAATTGCAACAACAACTTCAGTGACAATGTCAGGTGTGGTGACTAACTGCAAGATACAGGTGCGAAGTACAATTGACATCCGCAGCGTAAGAGCATAAAGTTTTTTTAGTCGGATGTAGGTGTAGGTAGTTTACAGACGGGAGGTTTTTTGACATGATTACCTCACTTATTTCACTTTGAATACCTAGAGATGTCTGCTTTATCATCAGTGATAACTGAAAGGTTAGTGAGGTTGTCGCTGATGTGAAATTTCATGACCTAAACATTCAGAACGCTACGTGCCAAGGGGCATTTCTGAGACCATCCGAGGAAGCCGTTAGACTCGGTCAGGAGATTCAAATGGGCCACAGGCGTGTCAAGCGTCAAGCCGAAAACTATGTCACCAATCCATTTACACTGAACTAGAAACCGATGACAGTAGGGACGATAACACGCAGAAACCATTAGGAAAAGAGCCATTCATCACGGTCTAAGTTCACTTCTGTCATACCGATGAGAAAAAATCACTGCAAACATGTTGTGACGGCGGCGGTTTAGAGTTTTGAGGTTTTAAGATTACTTAAGTTTACTTGCTTCTTGTGAACGATCTTGCTGTTTGGCTCCCGCCCTGCAATAAACCGCGACAAACCATGTGATTTTAATCACAATTCCCGTGTTATTCCTGGCCTATTCTCCAAGTCCTAGTCCAATTTTCATGATTCGGACAACTGTTGAGCCTGTTGTTCTCAGTGCGAATTGCATGCCCTGCGATCTGTTCAGCGCTGGTAGTCACATCAACCCGTCAGAACACAAGCTAATATCGCAACAAATCACTGGTAACTAGTGTGTCCATCATGCCGGGCACCCAAGCCCGCTAGCCACCTCCTGATCTCCAGAAGTAGGGAAAAATCGTCATGAAGAACTCTAATCCGTAATTCAGTATCCGAAATGCTGGGTTTCTCAGACAGAACCTTCTGAAAGTCGTCAATGGTTCAGCCAATGTGCTTTATTTTGTGTGCGTTTTTCAACCGTTTCATAGTAAGAAAGAAACATCCGTTGTCCGTAGCTTGGAAGAAGAAAACTCGCACGAAGGTTTCAGAACCGGGAGACCGCAAGAACAGTGAAAGGTTTAGGTGGTACTACACGGAAATTAATTGTTGACATATCATATCCTGATGAATGGCGTTCAGGGCGGATCAAATTAGAACAAGTACCACCTGTATATTGATCTAAACTACATATACATGTGGTAGACTTGAAAATGTCTGATTATAGGGTTCTTGCATAATGGCCGACTGATTTGCTTATCACACAGACTATATTTATGATAGCAGGAACTGTAGGCACGTGGAAATCATTTAGTTATTGAACGACTTTCATAAGCCAAACATTGTGGCAACTGTCAACGAAAACGGGTAGTGAACTCGATCTGTTCCGCAGAATAATTAACAAGAAACATTAAAGACTTAGGTGTTCGTCTTTGTGCCATGATATGTGGATATCATCTTTATTCCCCAGATCACTGTTTGCATTGGAGAGGTCAAATTGACACTGACGACATCTATCCGTTTCGTGACATCGCCTCTCCTTTCCCAACCAAGGACTCCAATCATGGATAATTGAAACCATGTCGTTTCCTAAAATCAACCATTTATCGGAAAACACTGTCACCGATCAGCACTGCTGTGTTATGCGGTCTTTACGACCTTTGTAACCAGTCGTGGATCTTACACACTTCATCATGAGTGTTACACTTAGGTCGTAAGCCTGTTGTCAAGCCGCTGAATTGCCGTACACACAGGTGAACTGCCCGTTACACAGTTAAGACTACTGTCTCATCAATTTATCTTAGAGCGGCTAGATTTTCATCATTCGCCAGCAACCGAGATCGTGGTTAAAAAATAGGTTTGGTTTACCAGCCTTGCACACTTTATTATAAATTTTCGTCTGTTTATTTGGCTGTGTTATTAGGTGCCTGTACGCTTGATCACAAAGCAACGGGCATTGTTGCAGCGACAGCATGACCATGAATTTTATAACACCAGCAGAAGTCAAGCGTAACTAGCCGTACTTACTGGCGGTTCGAGCAAAATGGTGTTACATTATCCAGTTTCATTCATTTGTTAGACACTTGGAAAGAAACGGAGAATTGCTGATGGCCGAACGGTCCAGAGGTATTTCTGTGACATGAAGGTATGGTGAACTCAATAAAGGAACAATTAATCATCATTATTATTATCAACTCTGAGAATCGGGCATTTGTCGTTCAGTGGTTGTAGCTGCCACAGTTGTATCCAGCACTGATTTGGGAAGATGGATTAGGTAGCTGCACATTGGAGGCGGGAGCTGATAAGTTGGTGCGTAAATGCAGGTCTGTCAGTGGGCATTTAAGTGGGGTCGGGGTTGAGAAGGGAGACATGCATTGAAGGCAATAGCTTGGATGTACGAGCACCATTGAGGGCCATGTCTAACAATGTATCTAACCATTGACGTGGCCTGCCTCGGGGTCCCCATTCAGGGAGACGGCAATGACCAGCGCAGCTGACTTTGCCAGTAATGGCTTTCACACTTCGCTGCTAAGTCACTGTTTGACCTCCCCTGGTTCGGTTCCACCCTTCACGTGGTTGTGCGAAAAGAACCCTTCGAGGAAGTCGGTCGACTGGCATATGCACCACGTGGCCAAGCCAGCGCAACCTATGCAACCTACGTGATCAGTTCATCTATCGAGGGTGAGTTATTTCTTCCGAATACCATTCGACGTACTTCAGCATTGCTGATCCGGTGTTCCCACCAAACTCGGGCAATGCTCCGAAGGCATCGATGGTCAAACGCCGAAAGTCTTTTGACGTCCTTGGCGCGCAATGGCCAGGTTTCTGATCCGTATAGTAGTATGGAGCGCACCGCAGCATTGTAAACTTGACCCTTGATGGATAGGCTGATGTCACGCCTACGCCACAGGTGACGCAGGTTCACAAAGGCTGCTCTGGCCTTCCCAATTCGAATGGAAATATCATCTTTCGTGAGACCACCGGGACTGATACAGCTGCCCACGTAAACAAATTTGTCTACCACCTCAATCGGTTCAGCCGCAAGCATGAGGCTAAGGTACGAGCCCACCCAGTATTGCAGTAGCACTTTGCAGGTGTGAAGCGTATGCCAAACCGTGAGGCGGAATTATTTAGATTATTTAATATTGTTCGAATTACCACGGCATCAGATCCAAGAAGAGCTATGTCGTATGCGTACTCGATATCTGTGAGCGGACGCCCCGGGAGAACTTTGACCCCACAGGTATCAGAGGCTGATAGTGAGTCTTCCATAATCGTAACAGTGACGAAATTGAAGAGAAAAGGTGGAAGAGGACAGCCTTGTCTGACCACTTGATGTGGTGAACTCGGGCGAGAGTTTCCCGTAGACCTTCACAAGTCCGCGGAAGTTGGCGTACAGCGCCTTAAGGTGGGTCGAGAGTTCATGGGGCACTGTCACAGTCTACAGAACAAATAATATCGCTTTGAGGACGGGACCGAACACTCCTTGTCAATGAAATACAAGTACTACAAAACCCGAGTGAAATATAGCCGGCCAATAGTGTAATACAAGTATATTTTACGAGATCTTGAGTATACATTTCGCTCTTATCTTTCGCCATTCAAGTCTCGATTAGGATCATCTGAATATTTACCCGATGATGCAACTGCGCTCGATATTGATGATGTTCCTGCGCACATTAGCTTACTAAAATGAGCTGAACACAGTGAAACATTGAACTAAGTATGAAAGTGGATTTTTACGGCGAAACAAGGAACAATGTTTCTTTAAATCGCGCCGGATGTAGGTCATACTTCGACTTTTTTAAGTTCCCCATGATTCGCATAATATTTTCGACGGTTTCAAACAGTGTAGTTAACATAACACCTCTCGAATAAACTAGTATTCTACTACAGTCAATGGTTTCCTCCAGGAAAGATCCCCAAAGTGGCTGCAATAACAAACATGCGTCATCAGTCCAAACCTGAATTCCCCCTGGAAAATATGTCCATCGTTGCTCCAAAAATTATGGGATGGCCAGAATACCCGTGTGGTTGAATACCTGCTGAAGGAAATTCCATTGGCCCCTTCCAGCGTTACAAACATTCCAAGAATCCAGCCGTGAATAGCAATACCAGATGATTGTTGAGGAAAATTCGGACAGAAATATGCACCTGAATACTGCGAATCGAAGACCGGAAAGCTACGAAGCCCACGAACACATTTTAGGACTATATCAGTTTCATCATGGTGGAAATCCGTATGGTAGTTTTGGTAACCCTGTTTGCCTAAGAATCTTGTTCTACTGCCCGATCTAATACAGGTGCTTTCCACGGACTGGTACATTTGAGGGCGAAAATCCTTACCTAGTGCATGCATCATACAGCTCCCTCTCAGGTGTCATCAACGAGTGTCACCGGATTAGCCCGTTCTCTGGCCAGCAGCCGGATAACCACTGCCGATGCAGGACTGGGTCTTAAGCGTCAGAAAGTTCCATTTCACTAATCGGACTCGGCTTAAATTGTTCCTGTAGCAGATCAGTTTTGGTGGGATGGCAAGGTATTCATCACAATACCAAGCGTTAAATGTCTTGGTGTATGCTTTGATCCTTGAACGAAAGATTTGGCCATAAAGGTGACGACCAAGGCACTTCAGTAGAATAACCTTGATCCAACTGTTTTCGTGTTATTACTTGAAGATGCTTCGCATCACTGAGACAAATTTACTTTTTTCACTAGAAGTTTTGATATCGTGGATACAGCAATCTCGTGATGAATCCGCGCGAACACATGATCTCAGTCCACTTTCTACTCTGTTTGCTTAAACGCGCTAGTCAGATTTCGGCAACAGACCGGCTCGGTGAAAACTCAATAGGGTAACTTGCTTTAAAAGCCCCTTATCATAACTATCAGGAAGGTCACATTCCTGAAGATAGTCCCAGAAGGCCCACTGCGACACTCAAACGCCGCCAAATTCGCAGTAGGGAAGCCGGTAAGGATCTGGGTCAGTCTAGCAGTCAATGAACATAGCAACAGCCGACGATGATGAGTATTCACGCACGCCACAGAAGCACGGTCGATGTTGATGGGTGCTCACCAAACGCCGGTCGGACAGCCTGGATCAATGTCAAAAATGTCCTTTAAATGCGCGAGGTCCCGTGTAACTTTTGCACTCGCTTGTTTGTAATAAAGCTGTTGTGTTCCTCGTTGGCGAGTCTTTTCTCGACACTAAGGCACTGGAGCGAGGACAACATCTAGATACAACAAGAACCGTGTGAAGGTCATACTTAGTGTCTAATGACCAAATTTAATTTTCACGACGCTCCTCGGACCTTGCATCCTAAATACCTGGAGTATTTATTCATTCGCCAACTCCAAATGAGTGAGCACGCCTGCAGCAATTTCAAGTTATTCAAATATGTTGACCGGCGCTACTGGTAAATGTCCATTGGTAGGCATTTTTTAGGATTGGAGGCTGCTCTGATGGAATGATTTCCGTTACCGATTTATTTCTACAAAGATTGTTCTTAATTTTCTGAGGAGTTTTTTGGGCCATGTTTTATGCTGTGCATTCATAGTCGTTTAAGCTCGAACTTTAAACAACGAATGTACTGCTTGGAGGCATGAATTATAGTAAGGACATTAATTATCGCGAGTACTAGAGAGCACTCCTCTAATCTTCACTGTATTAAGCTGGTGATACTCATTTCAGTGTGCAATATCGATGTGGTGGTAATCTCAAATATTTTAGCATAGCGTAAACCAGCTGCTTTCTCGTAGTCTTCTTATGTTCTATTACTAAAATCAAAGTCTCCTATTTGAAA
Organism: Opisthorchis felineus; assembly: GCA_004794785.1. Lineage (NCBI taxonomy): Eukaryota > Metazoa > Platyhelminthes > Trematoda > Opisthorchiida > Opisthorchiidae > Opisthorchis > Opisthorchis felineus. The sequence continues at coordinate 276,474 of SJOL01006711.1, forward strand.
CTGTATGAACAGCATGCATCACTGTAGCCACTGTACAATTGCCATTTGCCTTTGAATCGGTCGTTTGGGTTTTCGTGTTTGTCCATTTGAGAACTATTCGGTTAGTAGGTAAACAAAACGCAGTAACCACGAAAACATCTGATCAGCACTATTGTCCATCAGTTCGCTATCCGAGCTATGGACGAACAGAAAGAATCCAAAGTAAAATTAGTTGACAGGTCGACGTTGAACTGATTTACTCCACAGAGTTTGTAACCACTTACTCCACCGCCTCACCCTCCTCCCAACCTTTACGCTCCTAATTCTGCTGTGTCGTGTCTAACTTGTCTGTTGCAGCCGCGCAACCGGATGAACCATTAATTCAAGCAAGCGGCATTTGTTAGACACATATATCAGTGGTTAGCAGCTTGGCACAACCCTGTAGAAGCTGCGGTGTGTAGAGAATCCGAAGTACATATTCTAATATAAAACACAGTGTAGACGGACACCGCTATTCAATTGATGTACGAGTAGTTCAGTGAACATAGAAATGTTGCCACAGGCGTCACGTTACCAAAAACAGGTCACTACTAGCGCATTGGTGTACAGCGCAGCATCGTTTGAAATGAAGCCAGTGTAGACTGATCAAACTCTCATGCGCTTTTCACATAGTTCGACACTACCACGGGTCACACATATCGCTTCGAAGTAATAATGTGCAATATACTCTTTCGAGGTTTCACTGGAAATACAATCGTGTTGTGCGAAAAGTTTTCACGTTAAGAATAAAACGTCTGGGATGATTTTATTGTGACTCCGCATCAACACCTGACAAAACACAGTTCACATTCACATCACTCTCATTTGAACAGTCGTCCTCCTGTCCTGGCGCAATCATTCTGGTGAGTCCACACCAAATGGGGGGGGGCAAGCACTGGACTCGAGTTTCGCTGTCATTATAGGTCATCAGGAAGTCGTATCATATGGCCGTGTCAGGGTTTGAATTCCGGAATTCTGACATGCGAATCGAGCGTGTTACCAGTACTCCGAGTGGTGTAGTTTCCACAAACGGGAGCCCAAGTACGACGAAGACAAACAAGTGATCCGAAGCCTATCGTTGATATAACCTCTTTATTCCAGACGTAAGAGAACTTAATGTTCCGTTTGGCAGATATGTTTTTTACCACCGGAAATGCAGCTTATGATTCACTGTAAAAGACAACTGAAAAATAAGAAACATCACCAATGTCAGTTTCTGTTAAATTCACATTACATTCTACCGCGATGACTGAGCAAAGTGCAGGAAAAAAGCCAGTCATCGGGCGATATGTGTACCATATGCAAGTAAAGCCCAATACTGATGGACTCTTCCAGGCAACCATCAAACAAATTTTCAGGAGCGCTGACGTCTGTATCTATAATGATACTACAAAAACGTACCGTGATAGTTTGTTGAGGAAGCTGGGTGACTGGTATTTATGTCTATGGGGTACATTCAGGATACTATTACTATTTAGGTGAATTTATGACCGCACTGTTGAATTTTATTATATATTTTACGTGATCTTCCATGCTCCATTCCAGGTAACTGTTGAAGCCACGAAATAGGAAAGTTCTCTTATCTACTGCCGTTGGTGGTTTCCATCCGCGGTTAACTAAAAATATTCACACTGTTACTGGGCCACTAAAATTTTTTGTTATGCGGCTTCAAAGAAAATTATCTATGAGCGGCAGTTCTAAGAAGAAACGACCTTTCTGAAGTTAGGGAAGTATTTCTTTCCCATATACTTATTGCTAGTGAAAAATGAAGCAACTTGCCTGACTCGTAAAATTATGACGTGTCGTTTATGACAAACAGGTTCGTTGCTGAACACTGACATGTCAAGAACAAAGGAGGTGCAACCAAAACACAAGCTATATCCATTCGCCGATTGGATGTTTGCTCTCCGAGTTGTCCAGCACATACTCTTAAGGCTGTTTTTGTTCTGACTGAAACAATAAGTGCTCTGTATTTTTATTGGAAATTTGAAGACCATGTATCGCTCTGACAGGTAAAGAGATGACAAGGAGTTTTAGACATATTTTTATAAGGGTATTAAATTCCCATGGATAAAATCACTACAACAATGAAGCATAATGGTCTATTGTGTCAACTGAAACTTAGCTGTTCAATTCTGAACAGGACATGCGAATAACACTCATAGTGTGGAAATTGTGGATGGCTGGATAGAATTATGCATGAAAGGTGGTCCAGCCTGACAGCCATTAGCACTGAGCAATCTTTGGCTGCACAGATGCATTGTGTACATTCGAATTAACGTATGCATTGGAGTCATCAGGAAAGAAATCATGGACCTAACTTTCTAACATAGTTTTGTACAATTCGATCAGAAACCTACTCCTCTAGAGATATTGTGTGCATATAACTAAATAACCGATCATCCCAACGTCATACATGATTTTTGGACCGGTCAACTTCGAAATGCGGGTATTTATTTTGCATACTCTTAGTACATCAGAGTGATAGATAAAGACGGGGACAAATCAACATCGCCTTCTTGGATCATATTGTAATGTCCGATGCTACAAGTCGATCAGATGCACAACACCAGATGCACACATACTTGTATCTTCGTAAGTGTACAAAATAGATCGTAAAGAACTTGGTAAAGAACCATTACAGCTAGTGGAATTCCGAAAATGATGATGCTCCGCAAAAAAGTACTGACACTTTGTTTGGTACACAATACAGGTCAGTGATTTATCAGCAAAGCGTTGGCACGTTTGCATTTCATGAGTTACATATTGTATTGACCCGACTGGTATTCATTGTCTCATCTTGCAAAACCCAGAAACCAAATCCTCATCTCAAAAATAAATAGAAACATTCGTCGGTGCGGTAGTCAGAGCAACAATACACTTTAAGCTCTTGACATTTATGCCGATTCGGCTTATTTACCATCTTTAAGCTAGAGCTTCGAAGCATCCATCATTTGGGTCACGAAGTACCGGAAATGTCCTTCGCGCGCCGCCAAACTAGTAGATACTTTATGTGAATTATCCATAAATGCGATACCCACATGGTCTCCCCCAACTGTCTTGTCGTTGAATTAGAGCATCATGGAGGAATTCTTCTCACCGGTCACGCAATCCTGGTTGCTTAGAATGTTTACCTTCTTTTAGCATCGTGCGTGTAAACATACACACACACGAATCAACGCGCGCAATTCTGGGGGAAATTCCGAGATTATGCAAGCACGCAAAACAGTAATTTCCCATCAGCTGGTGAGTCGGTAGCAGTAAATTTCAAGTTGATGTTTTCCCGAAGTGCTTCAGGGGGAAATTCGCAAATGTGAGTCTTTTCCAGACATCCGTTACCACAAACTGGCTATCCGGAAAAATGCAAATGAGCTACCTGGGGGCACTGAGAAAACAGGGTTTGCAGGGAAACATCTGAACACCAGCAAAAGGTAAGATCCAACCGAGTATGCAAATTGCAGAACAAAACAAGATGGAATTTTTACAACACCTTAATACATTTATAGAAGTGTATATTTTCATTTCATATGTTTTCTGTACCGTACCTGCAAGATAACTATAAACAAGCTGACCACTGACATTTCTCCAGTTTACTTATGCGTATTCGCAGCTGCGGAGGGTTTATGTACATAACAAACTCAAAGTGCCACATGCTTCATTTTTTGCTCACTGAGGCATAGTGGTAAAGTTGGGTTGTTTTAAAGGCTTTCTAGGCCTTGGAAATACTTTGGAGTTAAACAAGAAGCACGAGTGACAAAATGCGGTAAAATTCACGTTCACATCACTATTGTTCGAACGGTCGTCCTCCCGTCCTGGCGCAATGATTTTGGTGAGTCCACCCGAAAGTGGGAAGCACTTGACTCGAGTTTCGCTCTCATTAGAGCTCATCAGTGGTGCATATCCTTGGCCATGCCCCTGTTAGAACTCAGCATACCAGATATGTGAGGCCAGCGTGTTACCACAGCTCCCCTTGAGTAGGCTGGGCGCATCTACATTTTCAAGGTGAACGTATTCACAACTGAGTGACGTGACTAGTTGGTCTGATGCCTCGAACCATGACCCAGTAACTCTCCTGGTTGTGTCGATCGATTAGCCAAACTGTCAGGAATTCCTTGTCAGATAGCTCCACAGGAATTTGAGACCTTGTGGACAATGCTTGGATTATTTGTCTGTGGTTGTGGGATTTTTTGAAATCAAGCTTACGCGGTAAGCTGATGCAGGATTGAGATTTGACTTTTGAACCACCTGTTTCTTTGACAAAATGTGGATTACACATTTTGGATGATATTCTGCTCGGCATTCCGAGTCATATTACGCAACTCAAACCCAGGGCCTTAGACGCAAGCTAAGCGCTGCTGAGCAAATCAAACTAGCCCAGATTATGCGCACTAAACATTTGAAGCAAACGTTCCAGTTATCCTGACATTTATCAGGTAATTTGCAGAAATGAGCCAATCGGTGTCTGTCCAACATTGCTTCTAGTCTTTATGTATATAACCGTGACTGAAGAGAGTAGAGGAAATGTTAACATACTGCAGCATATGTATTCTCTCGGCTCAAATGAATTGGGTAAAGGATCCACTATTTTTCAAAAAAATTTCTCGTGAGATATATTTCCCAAACAACAACCGCTTAACACACATAGACAAGTCATTCGGCCCGCTGTACTGGAGATCCTTTTTTTGTTTACGGTGGTCATTATGACGCAAAAGAATGTAAGAATCACCAATAAGACTCAGTAACCCTGGTTGAATCGCAGGAGTGTGTAGAACGATGTGAGTAAAGAGCCTAACATTAAATTCTTACTTGCTATCCATCTAGACCACCAGGACGGTTAGAAAGGTGTAAACAACATTAGGTCTTATCCAGTGTTCGGCTGCGATACCCATGTTTAAAATTTGAATCTAGTAACAAAGTATGGATGTACTGAGGAGTTTACTCCACTTCCCATACCATATTCAAATATGAGCCGATTTGCAATATCGCATCCAGAACCAATGGTTGTTGTCTACAAATGTGCTTGCTAAATTGTGCTATAATACGACGGACCTTTAGTTCTCGCTGTTCTTGTAAAGAACTTGCGGACATGTTCGATATGGGATCTTTGACCGAGCTTAATCTAACTATAACGTCACACTTGGTTACAGAAAACGTTTTGGGAAACGTGGTGATATAGTAACAAGGATGAAATTTGGCGAGATTTGTGACTGCTCTTATTGTAGAAATTTGTACCATTTTTCTCGCAAGCACCGCACCATTTTTCACATATGGATTTTCACAAACTGGATGGATAGTTCATTCAACAGCTAAATCACATTTTGTTTGTTTCTGGATACAGTATAAATCAAGTCCCCAGGATATCAATCTGAATGTTGAAGATTCACTTGTGGCCACTACTTGTGAAGATTGAACAACAGAGAACACAAACGGTCCTAACTACACCTAGGTGGATTTATAGTCCTTGTTTTCTGATTAGCCGGTTTTTTATTATTTTATACTGATGGAGATATTGATATTCTCCAGACACCCAAAGGGTCTTTGGCAGAATTTTTTGGAGCACCAGTGTACTTGTAAAATCCTATAACACGTTAATTGATATGGACATAATGTGAACCATCACGTCGGTCATGCTGCAGGCAGAAGTGCAGCACGGCAGTGCGGAAGTTCACTCCAGTTTGATGATTATTGACGTCCTCGGTTGTGGAGGTTACTTTCAAGTTCTTGGAGGTTGCCTGTTCGACTCAAACGCCAGAATGAACATTAAACCACATAATGTGATTTGAAATTTCGTATCCGAAGAAATGCCAATGAACGCACGTGTACCTCTGAATGCTTACTGCGGATTACCTTGTCACCAAAAGCCTGAAATATTCCTGCGTCAAAAAGAGAGCTTTCGTGTCGTCCAACTTTGCTTCCCTAACAATTAAAGCTCCAAGTCCGCTGTATACAATCAAATTACTTCACACTCTTAAGATGGACTATTCGATTTAAGCAGAAAGAGAATAAAATTGAACAACAACGTAAATGAGGTCGACCTGCGCAACTAGGTTGTGATTTGATATGAGTTGCTGAGGCTCCCGATACCAAACTTCGAGTCACGCATAGGTTTGACGATTCCGAATATGAAAAGGAAGAATTGGGTTCGAAAGTCTACTCACTATTTACACAAAGACAAGCAAAGTTACACGACAAACCTAAATTGTCTACGCTCGTGACGTCAACAAGTACGCAATTCTGTCATTGGTCCGCACGGCTCGCACACCAGGCAGCGGCGAGTGCATTGTTGGATCGGTTGTTCGCCCGTTGCGAAGATACCCTCGAGATCCTCAACGGGGGTGCGACTACAAGTAGATCACCTCAGAGCAAGTCAGGGCAGACCCAACAGACGGGCCACGAATAAGCATGAGTAAGTCATCTGACACACACGACAAACACTAGCAAACCAGTGTCGGATGCGTTTGGTATTTACCACAAAGTGAATGGCGAGTACGGAGGACTAGTGCGGGTGGACAAAAGTACATGGGTGGAGTATGCGAAAGAATGGAGGAATTATCATGATGTCAACTGAGACTCAACATGAGTCGTCTGATATAATCCACTCAGTTTGGAGTCTCATGATCAGAGGTTGCTGTCGAAAAGACATGTCGTTTCTGTCAAACTTCCCTATTGTCACATTTGTCATTTTATTTCCAGAAGCTCACCGGAGGCCAATAACCTAACCATTCTCCTCGAATCTCCTTCGAAGTTACGAAGATCTGATATAAAACTTCGTTTCACAAATCTGTTGACTTGTTGCTACAAGTGTTCGCCAACTCTCGCGGGGACATAAAATTGATCAAGGTTGGGGCCCCAGTTTTACCAGAATAGCAGTGATGGAGTATTCTGATCACTAGCGGGTGGAATTCAACAGCTTTTTCTACACTGTAGCAGGTCGTCAGGTGGACTAATAAGATAGATCATCTCCAAACTAATCACGTGATTTTCACCGGGTACTCGGCATGGATCGATAAGTGTTTGATTAAAAATTCTGACTGTTCAGCAGCAGCAGCATAAGAGTCCAAATGAGCCCACAACTTGGTAATAGCTAGTTTTGCACCGAAGTAAAATTCACCTGTTGAGCACACCGGTCACCGGCGTGTGGTCCGGATAATATCAAACTAGAACTATCAAGCAAATTGGCATCTGTTCTGTCTGTCCAAACTTTTATAAAAATCCTCAGTCAGAACAAAAGCGTTTGTGTGTATAAGCCTTTTGAGATCCAGCTGCGTGACCGCCGGAATTTTCAGCGTCTTACAAGAAAATTTCCTCTTTGCTCACTCTTAGAATTCACAGTAGGGGAAATTCAGTGATTCAAGTTCAAATGAATGACGTGCCCTAACCTCAAACTTAGAGCCATTCAACATATGGTTGGGTGACGCTAGCATTTTGCTGCCAGTTTGTATGTTATCCCCAGACGTCATCGCCTTCTTGGCACCTAAGTCAGTTTCTACCATTGTAAACATACATTTATCGTTATGATTACAATGTTGAATAATAGTTAGATGTAAGTACTAGCATTCGGAGTAGAGTAAATTCTCTAAATATCTCCAAATATTAGTAGGAGAGCTGAGTAAAACAGGATGTTACCATTACCATTGGTAGCATCACTTTCGTGTGCTAACACCTTTGAATAAGCATTGCCAGCGAGACCGCCCGGTTAAATTCACAAGATAATTGAGAAGTTTTACCTCTTTCAAGCTGTTTAAAATGCTTACTACAGGAGAAACGAATTATCACACTTTACTTTGTGATGACAGCATATCTCTCCCGGTCCAATTTTGCCAAGACATTTGAGGCTGCCCAAAAGTCAGCTTAAGGCATCACCTATGCAAAATAAACGAATGCCCTGACGAACTGTACAAAAGTAAACATTCGGAGGACAATTACTTCTTTCAGTTGAGTCTTATCGGTGAAATTCAGAAGTGGTGTTTGTTTAATGCGTGGGCTGTCGGAAAATACCAGAAATTAGGTGATTTAGTTCATGCTTACGCTTTACTTCCGCTTCCGCCAGTTTACTTTTTTTAGTATTCAGGCATACGTCATGAGTCACTACATTACCAGTTGTTCCCTTTCAAGTGAATTCTCCGCGGTGAGCATACGCGCGCATACAGTAAACATTAACGATACATTTTTAAGCGGAAGTGTCGCAAAATACAGAAGTGTATTCATTCGAAATCCTCTAAAATGTTTAACTTTTGTTAAGCCCATGGCTGAACGGTCAAAACGGAGCTGATTTTAAAACCCTGAAAGATTCGGTTAGACCTGGAGAAAGCAGCTGTTTTTTAATCAATGGAGAACGGACAGAAGCATTCAACAAAATCCGGCTTTTCATGTCCTACTTACTCTCTGTTTCGGCTTCGCTCTCTGCTGAAGCAGAAAAAGGTATCCATGGATGACTAATAGAGATCTCAGTATTCCCACTGGTTGTTTAGAATTGTCCAGTTGGTGAATGTACTCTCTGGAGCATCATGAAGATCATAGGGAACCGGAGTAACGTTTTTGAAAACATGCGAAGTTTTGCGTTTGGTTTGAGATGCCTTCATTTCAGATGTAACGAAAAACAGTTTGATCCTACAATCCCGCTGAGATTATCAGAAGCTGTCCACCTGATTTCATCTGCAACTTGTTAAGTGTGAGCCAGTGGAAGCCCTATTTAAGTGACTGGAGGATGGTAGGTGACATCGTTCCAGGATAGGTTAACTACTTCAATAATTTCTGAAAATGCGTGAAAGGGCGCTAGCAACTGGATGGTAAATGAATATCATATGAGACGCAGTTATCGTTCTTTTTACAAAGTGCAGGTTATTTCCGTCAAGGGACTGATGCAGTTTCCTCACTTTTCACACTACTTCATCTTTGTTTGAAAATCATCAACATACGCGCAATAACATCCGGCTCACTTCGAGATCAGCGTTCTATTGAGAGTGTCAGCGTATAAATTACTAACTGCCTGATCAACACCAGACGTCCGAAAATTACGTTTCACCCAAGTGAGAAACTTGATTTAACCATAGCATTAATGATAGGAGCACAACCCATACTGATGTCGCTCTAATCAATTGATGTAGGTAGACTTTGGTTACTTTACAATAAATAATTTTAAATTCGTCGTCTTCTAACCATAAAGCGTCTTCCATTCAAGCAAGCCATGATTTGACATTTGTGGTATTTTAGAACAATCTCGGCAGTAGCGATGTAGCAATACTCCATATTGCGTCGATAAAGACACAAGATAAAATTATAGCAACTATTTAAACTTGATACTCGTTCACGTCTGAATGTGGTGTGAAGTCTTCTTCTGATGTGATAAAACTTCTTCGTAAATAAAATGTTCTTTGTTGTAAGAAAAAAAGCAATGGCAAAAACTAAAATAAAAACACCCCAGACGGAGCCAACGGAATAAATTGCTAAAGCTTACATAAGAAACCTAGTACCCGGTTACTTCCCTAGCGAAGACAGAAGTGAGTGTTCCTACCCTGTTTTATGAAGTTTGTGTTTATCACTTACACTATAGTGAGATAATTAGCCGCTACTTGCATGTGCGTTCCGGTGAAATCCATTTTTACTCTGATATGTGCATAAGAAACGTTGTTCAGGGCTTACTGTATCAAACAATCCTTCAGCCTGTTTACTTCACACCACTTCAAAAGGCATTTTAGCCTCACTACCTGAATCTTATTTTCCTCTGACGAGGTCCAATCTGTACAAGTGAAGACGGTGCCATCTGTCTGCAAGTGGGGTTTATTAAGTGAACATCAAAAAGCTTTCATTCACCTTTTACGTTTGATTGTTTTCAAATCATTTTCCTGTAGCGGTTACAAATATAACGAGGTCTTTGTGGGATAACTTATTTCATTGGATAGTCAGCATAGTCGCATTTGCTCAAAGTATTCTATGCAATTTGTTTATCAGCGTTTTTATTCAGCTCGGCGTCGCCCTTAAGCTTGGATTTCAATTACAAGTTTAGAACCCCCTTTAGGTTCTTTCAGTTTAATCAGGTCAGGTGACATACTAGTCCTCTAAGGGATAATGCGCAAATTAAACTCCAATTGATCTTGTGTGAAACGTGGTTTGAGGTGATTTTTCCGATCAAACCCGAACCTACATTTTTCTACTGACGGATTATGTGTTAATTTTCTCACCCTGTACATGGTCTACATAATGAAACGAAGCATTTCCAGAAGGAATATCTCGACACGCGTATATATATATATTGTTTTAATGATGGAAGAATTCAGCACAGTATCACACAACTATAACACATAATGGATTATTTTCGTTTGTCCAAATCGGATAGTAGTTATGCCCTCTCAATCACTGGAACACTGTCTGGTAATACAAGTTGGTCTAGTTGACACGTGTGTTCCAGTAAGCTGTCAGTTATGTCTCTGAATGAGCGACAGTTATGGTCACTGAGTGTGACATACTATTCAGAGAAATACCCCATGAAAGCAAGTTGTGGAGTGGAAAAAATGTCAACATATATTTAGTAAGAACAAATCACTAGCGAACCAGAGTCTTGGCTGATTGAATGTATTTGTATATTGAATAATAAAGCGGGTTGGCGGAAAACCAAAGCCAAACAAACTCCACGGGAATGTTCGCTGTGTTCGGAAATAAGTATGAAGGAGGGGAATAGTTGATCAAGGGCTTTTTCTTCAAGTTCGGGAATCCAAACAGACAATCAGCAGCTGCGGGAAATGAGTGTAATAACGCATATTTTGGTGAGTTTACTGGGAACTGGAATAAGCCTGGATGCAGTGTAAAACGAAGGCCTCTTCATTGGGCCGAAACTGACTTCATGATAATTCCTCCTCTCACTTGCTGACTGCCGGTGTACCTAATGTACCATCTGAGTTAACTGAATCCGCCATTCACCTTGCCGCAAAGGTCGGCCCATCTGACACTGGTATGCTAGCACGTGTGCGGATATGTGCGTGTCACAGACCTACATACCGATACGCTTCCGCTTTCCGGTTGCTAGACTTCCTCTGACGTGTTCTGTCGTGATGCCCGTGTATTCTGAAAGCCAATCAGAATTGCGATAATCGCCCCTGGAGGGACGACAGGAACCCACACGACCGAGCCAACATTCCGCTCACTGTCATCTTGTGCGCAAACGTAAACCTGTACCGGTCTGTAGCAGGCTAGCGCAGCTGTTGACGCCACGCAATTGAGGCTTGTGGTCTGACTTGCTTACTCATGTGGAAATGGTACCGTCGGCAATTCAATCCAATTCTTCCTTTTGATATTCTGATTCCTACGCCTGACTCAAAGCTGAGCATCGGAAACCACAATGATATCAGTTAAGCAAGGGGAAAACGAATATACCCAGACCGAGGACGGCTATCAGCTAACACGATACTTAGATATTTCACCGTTTTTTTTTAAGGACAACATATTTTATCGTCAGTGGAGACTAACCGCATTCGTTACATTCTGTGAACTGCATGTGATCGCCTGATCATTGCAGGCCCACACCTTGAAAAATACATGCCTGTCTACGTATACGAAGGCGTTCGACAACGAAACATCAATACTCGAAATGGATGCTTCGTTGCCGTGCAGCCATAATTAATTCGAGGACCTTATGAGGAAGAAAGTAAAAGCAGTAAAAGTTCTAGTCCACTGCGATCGTCTGTAGGTACCTACACCTTCAGGCACCCAATCAGATAAGCTGAACATAACCTAAAAAGAGGGAAGTTATTGACATCGACTGGCAGCCTTATCTTGCAGCTTCTCCGGCCGTGTACTTGTGATCATATGAACTCTGTTCTGGATGAAAGTCACATCGACAATAGCAAGGTTTCTCGGAATCGCCTTCATATCCCTCTGCTTGGTCAAATTTTGACCATCCTTCCTTTCGGATCACTGATTTGAGCACGTGAAACAGCACGATCCGGCTTCCGCAATGTGACCGGACCATCGCAGGGTTTAGTGCCAGACAAGCCTTTTGATCGATGTCCACGTTGCACAACTAAAAGCTTGCGTTATAATAGTCCCGTTGCGTATTAGTTGTAACCAACTTGCACGAACTATGATTCTGAAACAACAGTTTTCGAAGGTATGAAGTTGTTTCAGTTCGGCTGCAAGCAGAGATCACGTTCCAGAACCCACAACAATAAACGCATACTGTAGTATGATGTGCACATTCCTTGAGACACAGAGATATGTCGTTTTACTGTCACTGACGTTCCAAAAAGCAAACGCAATCCGGAGCACACAGACTCGTGCATTTAGCCCATCTGTTACATCAAATCCGGAGCTTATACAACTTTCAAGATGCTTAGAGCGCTCTACAAGCCCGAGCGCCTCTCCATGGGTTGCAAGTAGCATGTTCAGTGACTATCTCCAGATACATGACCTTAGACTTTGTGGGTGCGGTGTACATGGTAACGAACTGGATGATTTATTCAGTCTGCCTTCTGCTCCTCGTCTAAGACGGAAAATATTTCCTCTTGATATTCCAGAGCTATAGGCTTTTCCTAAGAAGTCATCTGGATTCTGAAGTCCTAGCATCCGTCTCGTTGTTTCATTGATCACGAAAATGAATAGTACGGAACAGTAAGCATCGTTGTCGGATTCCACTTTTAGGAGGAAAGCTTCTAGACTATTCTGTAAATGCTCATATGCCCAGGTTGGTTATCATACTCACAATCTCTCACGATATTATTGTCTGAAAAAACTTGTTTAAAGTTACAGAAAGGCCAGCGTATTCAGATGAGCCTTGGAAATCCACAAATACCAAAATTGTGGATCAACTCTACGTATGGCGTTCCTCTAGTATCTGACGGAGTGCGAAGGTTTGATCAGCGCTTCTCCTACGACGCCGGAAGCCTGCTCGCTGGTCTCGGGTCTGTGCTTCATAGGCCACCGAAGGATGATGATCAAATAGTGCTGAATTCAAGCTGATTCTCTTGTGAATGCCGTCTTCACTCTATTCTTTGAGGACGGGCGGTATTACCGATTACCTCCGTTCGTCCGGAGCAGTCCGAGGTCAGGCGGAGCAGGTGCTGTGTAACACCTAAGTGAAGATATGCAGTCATAAGCCTCCGAGGCCTTAGGGAGTTTGCTCCAGTTTCACATTCCGGGGTTCCTGTGAGTTTCGAGAATCCGACCGAGCAGTGGCAGCTGGCCATGAACATTGCTGTCCAAAGTCTTCGGCCCAGTAGCTGAAGCGTCCTGCTTTAATTAGACGATGGTGCTGGCTTAATTCTAGATCGTGTTTCTACAGAACGACTTACGGCGACCCGTTGCAGGGATTTACTGAAAGGATTTTAGGACAATCCCGGCGTTCGTCATCTGTTTCATGTACTTGGCCTTCCATATCGGACTTTACGGTTGGCGTGCGCACTTCATTTGACGGTCGGCAAATCATCCATGAGAGATGTTCAGCACCGGCTGAACCCATTCTTCGATATTCACACAGTTGCAATGTTTTATCTGATGTCCAGTGCTCATGTAAACCTCTCGGTAGCTTGACGCTGATGACAACTCCGACATCCTTAATCAGGACATCATCGTCATCATCAAAGACAGCAACATCAGTGTTGACACTGATACTTCACTGCCGTACAACCATAAGGTTCGTCTAATTATATTTAAAGCCCTAGAGTGAAAAGAAGAGAAAAAGAGTGGGTGAGGGAGGGGACCTAGTACTGGCCTATGTGAAGCGTTCTGAGGTGCCTACACCTCCAACCGCTCAATCGGACAATCTGGAAAGAAACTGACAGCACGAACGCCACGGACATCGATTAGCCGCCATTTCTTGCAACGTCTCCAGCCAAGCACAGGCGGGGTCACGGGGGCCCTATCCTGGAAGGCGTACAACACCAACAACACCCAAACTCTTCGTGATCTCTTTCACGCCCTTCTGCCAAGTCATACGTTGTCCACCTCGCGGTTTGCGCCATCCTGAAGGAGGCACGGAGAACAACACTCGTCTCGGTAGACGGTGTTTCGGCATGCGTAGCACATGACCGAGCCATCGTAGTCGGTGGTGCTGGATGTTTTCCCCGATTGAAGTACCTGCAGCACAACCAAATACCCGTTTTCTAATCACCTCGTTACTAACACGCTGACGCCATCCAAAACCAGCCACGCTTCTGAGGCATCGGTGGTCGAAAACCTGAAGACGCCTCACATCATCTGTCCGCAGAGGCCATGTCTCGCACCCATACAACAACACAGCCCTTACTGTAGCCTGATACACACGACCCTTAAGATCTAGTGAGATGCCTTTTTGACGCCACAAGTGACGCAAATTAGCAAATGTGATTCGAGCCTTTGAGATTCTTGCACTGACTTCATCAGACACACTTCCGTCAGAGCTAATACAACTACCGAGGTATGTAAAATTTTCCACAACCTCCAGTGATTCTCCTTGAATTGTAAGGGGTATGTTCAAAGACTGCACGTTCTGAAGCATGACTTTGCACTTTGAAGGTGCAAGGCGCATGCCAAAAGATGGTATGATGGTGGTCAGTTTATTCAACAGGGCTTGTGCTTCGTTTTGGTCTTCAAAGATGAGGGCAATGTCATCTGCGTACTCCAGATCGACAAGGCTCTCACCAGCAACAATTTGAACACCGGGGTTTTGAAGACCTTCCAGCGTTCGCCTCATTATTTCATCAGTGATGAAGTTGAATAGGAATGGAGAGAGTGGACATCCTTGTCGGACACCACTTTTTGTAGGGAAGCTTTTCGAGAGCTCACCATACACTCTCACCCGCCCAGAAGTATGTGAATATAGGGATCGGATTATGTTTACAAACTTCTGGGGCATACCCTGTTGAGCAAGTGTAGTTAGCAGCACTGACCGATCGACAGAATCGAACGCACCCTTGAAGTCAAGGAATACCAAGATTGTGGGTCGTCTGTACATATGGCGTTGCTCTAACACCTGACGGAGTGTGAAGATGTGGTCAACGCAGCCTCTACCCGGTCGAAATCCCGCTTGATTCTCACGAGTCAAGGTTTCGCGTGCCACCGTAAGACGACGAAGAATCAGTGACGCCAGAAGTCTTGTCACAACAGGAGTCAAACTAACACCTCTGTGGTTGCTACATT
The DNA here is from genome assembly GCA_004794785.1 of Opisthorchis felineus. Classification (NCBI taxonomy): domain Eukaryota; kingdom Metazoa; phylum Platyhelminthes; class Trematoda; order Opisthorchiida; family Opisthorchiidae; genus Opisthorchis; species Opisthorchis felineus. The sequence goes on from SJOL01006711.1 coordinate 291,600, forward strand.
CACTGCGAGTAGCCTTTTTGAAAATGGGCACTACTATCGATTCATCCCAGTTGTCTGGGACAGTCTCTTTCTCCCAGGTAGACCCAAATAGCCTAGACAGGCAGTGAGGACTTAATCAGGACTGAGATAAGTGATCTAAAGGAGGCCGGTGAATTACAATTTTTCGCGCGGTTCCTAAAATCTTTTGAAGAAACCTTAGGAGGCGCAAAGTGTTCGCAATCGGAGGAACCTACAGTTGCTTTTCTCAGGCAGTGGAGCTGCACAGAAGGAATGGAAACGACGTACAAGTATGCAACTGTGCAGCGAGCCAGTACGAGAAAGATGGATGGTAATGACATACTGCTTTTTTGAAACTGGGAATAACTTACTTAAAGCATATGACTTGGATTGTTGGAGACCGAAAATCTGTCTGTTACCATCACTTGTTGAGTAGGAATTTTACTGATTAGATGGGAGGAGGAAAATTTTCACGTAGATAGAAGGAAAAACTTTTTATTTTCGGAAACCGCTACTAAATAATTCGCTTCGTGCGAACCACTACTCGCGACATCTACGGTTTCCGAGGATGTAGACGGAGTTCAAATCTCCGACGGCTTTTTTGACGAAGTGCATGAATAGTCTCTTACTTCTGAGGTAAGAATGGCTGCAAAACTAAGGCAGTTGCTGAGACTTATGGGGTTGGAAAAACGGGTATCATACTGAATGAATTCGTCTGCATAGTACGTAAAGAGGAGCTGTATTAAGGTCACTGAGTGGTTCCGTGCCAGAAGTTGAGGAGTTGAGTGGAAGGTAAAAGCTAGAGCAACAAGGAAGCGAAACTTCGGCAAATTAACCAAATGAAACGGAATAATTAACAAGCTGTTCGCCGGTCACAAATTCATTGAAAACCGAGAGATTCAGTGTTTGACATAGTTTGCAGTAAATCCATCACCACTACGGTAAGGAGCAGCACGTCCGTCCCCTTTAATTTGCAGGAAATGTGAATCCTAGTGAAATTGTCAACCACAAATTAAATAGTATGGAGAGCTGGAGGGATCCACCTGATATAATTATGTTGCCTGGGTTCATTGTTTTTTGACAACGGGACACAGATGCCGGGTCCAATACACCAGCAACTAAATCAGGCACTAAACTTAGAGCTTCATTTTTAAAAGTAATGCTTACTTCACTCTCAGGCTGCGGTCAATTTATGAGTTGGTTGCTCTGTTAGCTCACCTGTAGAACACTACCCAAAGTCGTAAACAATATTGAGGAAAGAGGTCCTGACTTCTTGTCTGTCTCGACATTCGTAGACCAGACAAACGTGAGTAAACGAAAGTTGTCTTGAACAACACTTACATTTTGGACGTTTGTAACTCATTTGCATAAACCGAATATTTTTTTGACGATAAAACCTCTGGATACTCTCAGGAAAGCTCCATAATACAAAATAATCTTGCCCATTTGCATTCCTCTAGACCATCATACTGGTAAAAGTTTTACTACCAAAATTATCTCTGAACTAGAGCTTTCTGGCATGTGGCCGTGCTCTTTGCTACTAACGTCAAGTTTTCTACCCGTGTTGTAAAGAGGAATGAATGTCTGCAGAGATTCCTCGAAAATGATCTTTATCACTCTGTCGCCAAATGAACAACGAGCCCAGTTGTATAGATCTGGCCAAACAGAAGCCAGGACTAACGCATCTTTCAGGCAAACAGCACTAGAAACTTGACAAGACGTTGTCACACGCTTGCCAGAAAATTTTCGGCAACCTACGACCTATCTCGCCTTTTGGGGGCTCATCAGATAGGAGCAGCTCTAACCAATATTAGCAGAATCGCGCTTCCTGGTGTGTCACGCGGAGTTTCCATTGGTAGTCCAGCCATTAGATGCGTCTTCAACGATTTGAAATATGTCTGAAAGTTAGTCAGATTTGGTGGAAATGCTGTCGTTCCCTTTCATTATTTCGTACTTTTTCATTCGCAGTCGGTTTTTATTACTCAGGCCATGCTGACTTTTTAAATCCGAGTGGCAGATATCTACATCTTATTCACATGCACACTTATTCAAGCCACTAAACGATATGCAAGCACACAATGGTAATGCAGTATCGCATCGCAGTCACACATGGAAGCTATAGAGTATCTGGTATACCCGTGGTTTTCAATAAATTCTTCTGTAAACCCTGGCGTTTGTCGTGAGTAGTATGCAATGATTGCTCAACTCTGCGGTTTTCGTCCTGTTTGGGGCTCATCATATAAGAAATTAGTCTCCAAACCCATCCCCTGTATCCGGACTGCTCTTGCTTGGATTGGGCAGCCTGGTAATTTATTCACTTTGTTGCCTCCTTGGAGTTACTTGGAGGCTCAGTACCGAAAGGTATTGCAGCTGAAAGTTTATTATTTATTTAGAATATCACTAGCAATAGGCACGAAATAGTCTATATTAAACGCTTTGAAACGGAAAGACGTGTTGCACATTGTGTGCAAAGATACCGGTGTTACTGACGCACGAGGGCTATCATCGAATCTCAGATTCCAGCAGCTTAACATGGCAAAGTCTGTTTAAACAAAGAGCCGGACATGAATTGACGAGGGCTCGAATATTCGCAACTGTTCTTGCCAGATTGTCACTGTACTGGAACAAGTTGTGTAGGCTAATCCAACTTTACTGGAATTTCTGGGCCATTTATCATCAAACTGTAAACACTTCTCTGGACATGTCTAGAGTTTTTAAAATAAGCATCCCCACTAAAGTGATGTTTCCGACTGAGTTTCATCCTTGCGTAATCAGCAGAAGATTCAGCATTTCTCGTATTTCAACAATGCTAAAGCTACACAGTCTTTTTGACAAATCATTCAGCAGAAGTCAACTTGAATTTATGAAGCTGTTCATAATTTTATTAAGTGAAAAGCCAAACAAATGACCACAGATGTAGACATCAGCGGAGAGACGTATACCGCTTATCATGAGGACTTACTTTCTCCACCCACACCGTACGCCATCGCCCTTCGAGGTGACAAAAGGCGCCATCCAGATCAATTCAACTGACTTTCAAATCTGCCTCGGTCCATCACTTTTTGGTGGCTCCTGTGTGGGTCACCTAACAAGAGTTGGCCTAGAAGACGGGCGTTATGTCATACTTGGAAGCCCTTAAGTAATGTAAAATTTCACTTTATGGAAAAATATCCATGATGTCCGGGGATAATTCCTTCTTCAACGTCTTTTATGAGTAATTCAGTAAATAAAGTGAAGTGGATTAGATCTCCGTCGCTTTGTTATTTTTTCGTGTTTAAATTTTCAACAGGGAGTCGAAAGAAATCTTGAGGAAGTCAAACCTGAGAAAGTACGTCCTGCCTCGCTTCAAAGACAGTTAATGGATCTTAAAACCTGTCCTCCTGAAGTACGATCTAACATGGCTACTTAGCCAGAGTAGCTTATGATTTTCGAGCCAGGGGGAGTTCGTTGAAAATGCAATACGTTTCGAGGGGATGTAACTGTTCTCTGATCACAGTAAAATTTGTCTTGTTATTAAGGGACAATTTCGGAGAACCCATGCCCAGTGGTATCCTTCCATTGCAACTGAAGTATGCTCCAAAAGACCCGTAACTGTAGTTTTCTCTTCGCCTAGACCTTCTTGAGGGGGCCAGCGCATCAAATGTCCAAAAATTCACAAATCCATATTCAGCGAGAAAGAAAAAATTAGGTGTACCCATCATTTAGGGATAAATTCAAGGAAGTGCAAGTATGTCAAAGTATATCACACACTTCGTAGTTTTCGGTGGGGGGTGATGATTCAAAATCTCCAGACTACTCGAACATTTTTCCTCCCAATTCGTATAATACACAACAAGGGTCGGCTTTCTTCCAAATACTACAATTTAGATCTTTATGAATAAATAAACTAATAGGTACGATAATTTTTACTAGAGTCTGTGTCACGTGTACGGTGCCTCCCCATTTCTTTTAACGGTTCGTTTTTCATCAACCGGGACCGCTAAGCTGTTCGGAACTCGTCGTCCGGCAAACTTCCTTTTAGTTTATAGCAGGAATGGTAAGTCAAATTACAAGCTTGCAAACAGGTCACGCACCATTCTCAACCAAGTTGTAAACATAAACGTCTGACACCACTACAACACTCATACACGTATAAACACTTATATATCCTTGGGCGGTCAGCATACATATGTTCCACACTCATTTGTGGGAACTAGGCAAGGTGACATTTGATTATCGCTCTATATCTGAAACATGTACAGACCTCCAGGAATAAGGCACATATAAATAAGCCTGGGGTGGCTATGGTAGTGACTGTGATTACTAACTGGAATGCCTAGCTTATACTCAGGATTTGTTTATTCTGTGGCCGGAGCAGAACATAGTTTCTCCAGTTTTATTCTACGGTAATGACATGGCATGCACATTTTCACTCAGAAAGCGCAATCGAAAAACTTACGCTTCCAGCAAGTGAATTTACATCACCTGTTTTTGGGAATATTTTGTGAACATTCATTTGCACTTCGAGTGGCTTTCTTGATCTTCCATGTGAATTCAGTTTACGATTTTGTTCTGTTCGCCAAGGAGACAGCATTATATGGTTCACAATTTTAGAAGTAAACTACCAGTAATGTAGGTGATCTTTTTTATTTTCAGCGAAAAAGAACCACATATGGGAACGGGTGAAACTGAATATTTCAATTTTTTTTACCATATACAGCGTGCTTCAAAATGAGAAAATTATCCTTTCACTTAATCAATCGAAGCTGACAAGCAACCAAGGTTGGTATTTTCCGTCTGGAATCCTATCTCACCGCCGTCTTATATATCTGTTCTGCCAATCATGAAAAAACCGAGAATTTCTTCCTGATTGACGTATCCATTATTTCATAACACGTCCGGATATTTGTTCACGCAAGTTAACTGATTCATATTCCTACTATCTGAAGTAGTGAGAGCTTTTATGCAGAAATTCTGAATATTCAACAAAGTGGCCTTGCATGTACTCGGTAGCTTAATAAAATAATGTCTGAACCATTGTCAGGGTGTTCTCTAGTTTTGGCACTCAGTGCTGAGATGTGACAAGGAAGGATGGAAGGAACAGTGAAATGCACTTTATTTAATAGTGATCTCACTGTCTGGAGTAGGTGGCATGTAAATATAGAAAAAGGGAGATGCTGAGGCCAGTGATTCGAGAGAATCAAGTAAGTTTCTTCCAGGTGACAGGATACAGAGAAGGGTTTTATATGTCAGAAAACTCTCGCTCAAAGATAGCATCTGCGGAAAGCAAAGTCTGTAAGATCGTAAATTCAACAGCCGCCTACCGATGGTGGATGGATTTGGAAGTGACACGGTTGTCACAAGGTCCTAGTTCAAAGTGGAGTCTGCCAAATTAATGTCCACTAGATAAAGAAGCGTTCAATCATAATAATGTGTACGTATGGGGTATCAGGACGCGAAAGGTAATTATATCACACTTATTGCGAAACTCAAGCTTTGGGAAAACGATGGGACAAAGGACTTTAGACAGTTGCGGTCAGGATAAACAGAATAAGTCGAGTTTGAGCTTAATAAATTGCAGCCAGTAGGACAGGAAGCAGCCGTGTCAGGTAGGATTTTAGTGAGTGCCCCCCTCAGGCCTTCAGGGATTAGGTGATCACGTTAGTGCATACTGAAATAGAAAATTGTGCAACATCCTAAGATAAGAAGGAAGATAATTGCATAGAGCTTTAATTTGTCTCCGGATACAATTAAACCTTTCATGAAAGCATCCTGTCCTCAAGGTGAAACAGCAAACTGGATAACCATAACGCCAACAGAGATGGCAATGGACGGCTTAATGTGTCTTCGGTTGTGGTGAATTTGCTGCAAACATAACTTTTCTCACATAGTTTCCCACAAAAACAAAAAACCCCGATTTCGTCCACAGTTACTTCCATTTAAATTTAGTTATCCATTTTCGGCAAACCCTTGAAGATCAATAGTTGAAGACGCTATATTGACGTGGAAGGAAGGTATGTAAGGTTCGAAACAGCATCTGGATGTGCTGATTGCTGCGTGAAACGACATGGGTGATATTACGAAACATGTTAACTAGTAAGGAGTAATCTACCTCCTGGAAGAGAATATCACTATGGAACTCCCTCGCCATGTTATTCACAAAAGTCCGCAATTCCACCAAATTATATCTTCCACATATGGTGCATAACATCTCTGAAGATGTGCTGTATAAGAAGTTGAACCTGCAGTATGTTGTGGTCACTTGGACCGAATTTCATAGATTCCAACAATGATTTTAAGCGCCCCTATTCTGTATAGTTCTGGTTGATTCTTCGTAGACAGTGTTCTTTTAAGTATCGGACTTCCCAATAAGTAGGCACTTGCAAGACGATGGACACGATTTTGTTATCTGGACGGGCGTATCCCTTCAATAATAAACACGCTATTTTTTAATAGCTCCATAGGACCGAAACGGATGTTAGCTTTGTGTGGTAAATTTCAACGTCGAATATCTGATCTACTTAGTTTGTACGTGGAGTACATTTCTAACAGGAAGGCCAAAGTACACAAATGAGCTCACAAAAGGTTTTTAAAGCCTATCAATTGTTCCTAAGGCTAACTTTTACGTCATCTAACCACACTCTAAAAGAAACCAAGAAACAAGCACACATAAGATGTTTCAGTAGGCAGTGCTACTAGCTGTACACTTTATAAGTACTAAATTATTGAGTGCTCCTGTTCAATGTTTCACATCTGTTTATTTCGTAGGTAATGTGAAAACAATAATCGTAAAAAATGCTGACGTTATAACATGTAGTCTCCAAACCAGTTAATGTTTTGGAAAATAAAAATAATAACCTGTCTTACAGAACTCTCAACCGTTTCATCTAGGTGACTAAAATAAGAGAGATGAAAGGTGAATTATATTCAAGACGGTGTTTGCCATTCCAAAATCAGGCTTTTGCCTTTTCAGTGCTTTTACGTTCATCTGAACGAGAAAGCTCTCATTCCTGGTACTGTGCGAATCATTTCGATGCCTTTTTACGGTTAAACTAGTGTCGGGTTTTTAAAAAGTGGACAACCGTTTCAGAAATGACCACGACTGCGCAAGTCAGTCTATTTCTCCTGACCATTAACCACCATACACTTGTGGTTTTTGTCTGATTTCTGATGGATGTCAGCAACAGTCTGCTTATCACCACATGCCGTCCACCATATTAAACATGTCAGTCATGTTTCAGCCCTTGTTTTTATCCTATGCTGCACAACCATTTTGTTTTCGTCAAACGGAGGTTTTAAGTGAGACAAACCACGGACAAAAGAATAAACAATGTACTACCCGCATGGAAACAGTTGTGTTACCAGTGTATTTAAGGGTTTATCAATTTTAAATAGACACATTCATGGTATTGCTTGCGATTTGATCTGTTTAGATAGTTCGTTGGGCTGTCAAAATGTGTTCAGGAATTTTGAAAATTCATAGCTTCACGTAGTGGCATATTTATCATAGACCGACACTACTTCAACTCTCCTAGGACTCCCTCAAACGAGGTTAGAATTCATGTGCACAACAGTGTCATTTAAACAATCGTCATAACATCCTGGGGCAATAATCTCGGTGAGTCCATTCCAAAAGGAGGAAGCCCTGGTTTCGTGTTTTTCTTCTATTAGCCATGCCGGGACTCGAACCTCGGAGGTCTGGTGTGCGAGGCGAGTGTGTTACCACTATTCCACCAGCGCAAGCTGAAGGCGCCTAAATCTTCACGTCAGAATATGAGGAGATTTTTACACTTGAGCTAGGTAACTGATTTTCTCCCGAATCTTCAAATTACGCCCCACTGAGTCCCGGTTAGAATTTCTGATTATGTCTCATGAAGCCCAAGTTTCATGAGGGGAATTTCACCATAAATTTTGAAGTCAATGCTGTAAAATAACTTAACACACTATTCAGCAGAATCTTGTTTTTCTTACTTCTGATCTGCTTTGGCAAATTACGCAAAAGTCCTTACACCCCAATCCACAGCGCCCATTTTCAGACCTTCGATAATACGGGTGACGAGTATTCACACTTTTTCAGTGTATGGGTAGCGCGGCAAAACTGAATGAGCATCCTGAATTTAACAAGAAATTACAGCTGTGCCTTATAGATAACTAGTCTTTATAGGTCGGAAAAAAATATCACATATGCATGCCAAAATTTCGCTTTAAGAATCCCTCGACGGCAAAATTTAAAAATTTACGTGCAATAAAATTAGAACAAGTATCCGGTTTTGGCTTCTTTTTGTGTCCTGTTTTGTCGAAAAAATCAAATTTTATGGTAAACTACCCTTCCTTCCCAAGATATCTATGAGCACAAATACCCAATCTTAGCCCCAGTTACTCGCATTCATAATCGAGATGTGCACTGCTGACAGACTGACATGGGCTCGAGGCTCGTGTTCATGATGTAAAGCGATAATATTGGTAGACCTAACCGAACACAGTTTGTCTGTAAGGCTCTTAGCCACCTGAGCATACCGTGTGGACAATGAATCCAACTTATGGGAGACTTGCATTAGTTTGTTGCCTGCTGTACACTCTTACATGATGTGGGTTTTTTGAAAACCTTCTAGCGAGTTGGACACGCCTTCTGTTTTGGTTGTATGGCTGACCGCATCTAAGCTACATACTTACTTATTTACTCAAGTACTTGCATAGCTGTCAGTAGTACAAATAGCTGCTATGAAGAGATAACCTATCCTTTGCAATATTTCACGACAAATTCGCTGAAGCAGATATTGGTGATCACATCTGTCGACTTGCTGTATCCATAGGTATGCAGAACCTTGACATCCAGGCCTCTTTTTTGCTTTATCAACGTTTCCAAAGAAAGTTCATTCCTTGATCGGCTAATGTCTCGGAAGGACATTAAGACTGCATCCCATATTTCAGTTCTTCCTTCAAAGACCGAGAACGATGCATTATCGAAAAACACGTTACCTGACTTTTCGATCTCCGTGTCACATCTGAATCGCAATTCGAAGTCTTGTCCCGGAGATTTTAAAGTTAACACTATTCGTCATCTAACAGTGCCATAATACATGAAATAGCATTCGGTAACAGCAATGTGGATGGGATCACCACTGCAATAATTCACCATAGTCGGCAAAGTGGTGAAACTGAGAAGGCTGATACCATCATGTTCGAAATATTCTGATTTATTTGCTAATTGTAAGACCTGTATTTCCTACTGTCACAATTTACCAAGGTTTTCATGCGACTCACAAAAGATCGACCATTTTGAAAAGGGAAAGTCCATTTAAAAGTATAATGAAAAACTCGGTTTTCGAGCAAACGTTTTGGTCCTGTTGACAAAATGCGCTGAGTTGCAATATATATTCATGATGAATGGAGGCTCAACTGAATCTCGCGTTTATGACAATAGTCTGCTGAATGTGCTGCGCAAAGTCTTCCTCGTATTTCAGTTGGCGCGATTTTCGGGATATTAGCTGAGAAAAACTTGCTGTTCAAGTAAAACCTAAGGCTGACAAAAACTCGAACATTACGCTGATCTGATGAGCGAGCTCCAAGGAAGGTGAAAGCGCCAATGGGCTTTCGAAGAGCAGTGTTGTCTGTCCGTCGGGTCATGGACCAACTTCATTTTGATGATTTTTTGTTTGGACAGGTTTAACTTTAGGCGAGGGCTCTGACACAATCATTCAATAGTTAACATAAATGCCAACACTCGGGTGGTTGTATTACATTTTTCCTGGTATTCTGTCTTCCGAAGTGGGACATGTGTGCAGTTATTTATTGTTCACCAACTTGAATAGTCCCCCTATTTTAAGAATAAAACTGCGAAAGTTGTGCCCTTATACCACTTTCAAATAAGATCGATTCTATGAGCCAACAGACCAGCGACCAGGAAGACATCTTAATTATATTTATTCTCTATCGCTACGTTAACTAACACGGCGAAAGGAACCCACAACTTTTTTTACAGCCACGCTGTATAAAACCCATCGTTTGTACGTCGTTGTACTAATGTCTGTCACGATTCTGCTTGTGAGCGTGCTGCCATAAATGCACATAGCTAGAGAAAATTTTTATCGTAAAACAAAAATCAAATTTTAGCTCAGTCAGATTATTGATCTTAAGGCTTAGATGCGGGGCGAATTTACCGTTTTCCGTAAGCATCTATCTTTCGGGTGCCTGTCCGTGACACTGGAACCAAGATGTAGCCCGTGGATAGGATGGGAAAGCTGTCTCTGCGCTCACTTTCAAGGTGTGTAAAACACCACTGTAATCGGTTTGGATTCACACGCACGCTTCCAGTTCTTGAAAATTTCATCGCTAGTGTGAGCTACACATGACACCAAGGTAGAGCAGATGAGTTTAACGGAGTGGACAGCTGAATAATGACGAACATGTCATATTTCAGTTCAGCTAATGGCTCCGTTGCACAAAAAAGTGATGGTATGCGCTAGACTGAAGAAAGCTTTGATGGTGATCGCATATAAGAGATTCGTTGCGAAAGTAGACTAGTTTAACGAAATACATTCATTTGCAAACAAATTTGGTTTTAATAAATCCAAAGGTCCGGAATTATTCACTCGATTTTGCCATACGGTTTTAGCTCTCTGGGTGGCAAATATTTGAATGCGACAACATAGTGAATTTAAAAAAATGTAAGTATTGCCCAAACAACGCAAACGGTTTGTTTTTGTCGCTGGAAATCTTATCGAGGATCAACACATTTGTGCAGAGTTGAAATTACGAACAGTCCAAACAGTTCTTCTATTTCTAAATTGTATGAAATCTGTGATCATTTTCACGGAACACTTACAAGTTTAATGCTGCAAACTATCAAACTAACTAAAACTGCTTTGTACGTAATCGGACTTGAATTCCACGTACACTTGTATGTATTTTCATATGTGCCAAAGTTAGAAATTCTTGTTTATTTTTAGGTGCCTTTCTGTAGCACTTTTGCGGCATTTATTTACACATGCTGTCGGTTGGAGGAAACCGTACATAAGTGAACATGGTTTTGAAGTTCCACTTAGTTATCCAAAGGAGCCCCTTAAAATAAGACAAATGCTATGTTCGTGCTATGTTCCTCACAGAGCGCAAAAACGAAACGCAGTTCCGAACATCCGATTAAGTATCAGCAGGTGTAAGTAGGTCATTTTCAGAAAGCAAAATTGCGAACACTTCAGCCGACAAAGGTCCGCAAACAAAGGATACCAAATTCCGTCTTTAGGAGAAAACGTTCTTTCGAAGTGCCACCTTTAAATTGAACGGACCCGTCAGACTATTTGATTGCACTTGAAAACCAGCCCGCTATTCGCTTGTAAGGATCATTCTTCGAGAAGGATTAACGGTGCTTGTTAGTGCTTCGCACGCACTAATGATCGATCTACTACAAAATACACTTATAAGACAGTTACTGTCCAGTTTGCTGAGCTTAGAAATTGAACTGCAAATGTTCTGTCACCAGAGGAAACACCAGCGAGCTCTTGGATGGACAGTTCCCCCTAAACTTCCTGCACCTACACAGTTTACAAAGAATGCCTTGTAGAACAACGTCTTACACAAAAGCTGGCAGGAGGGAAGTACCAAGGGACTGACGACATCCTTTCGAGTAGCAAAGAGACAAGAAAAGCAGGTGGTGACACCCAATTAGCAAGCTACTGATGATTTTTTTTATGTGCACAGTTGGGGTTTAAAAAGATGGATAGCAAGAGCTTCAGAGATTTTATGGGTGAAACCTTACTTAGATATAAAAATGACTGCAAAGGACGTTGAGGGGTTTATGCAGTAGCCACTGTTCACCATGTATTTGGCTACTGCACCGCTGGTACTGCGGATGTCCGAGTGCTGAATACGCCTGCAGACATATTCAGTATAGCGACCCCTGAGCTGCCTTATAGCTAGGCCAATTTCCCTCAGGTTCAAGCAAACTAATAACTGACGTCGAATTAGTAGGGTAAAGGTAATGGGTCTCCGACTGCGGTAGTTGGCACACTCATGGCTTCTTCGATGAACATGTCATCAAAAGTAAACATAGCCGAGCTACCAATTTCTGACACGTTGCCAAACACAGAGTTCTCCGTGCTTTCTTGCTCCTCTTGGTCACGTTTCTGGTCCACCTAAACACGCGAGGAGCATTGTAGTAGTGCGAAAGAGATCAATGTCCCACAAACTTATTATCCTCCCACGCGACAAAAGCTTCATATTGGCGAAGACCATTCTGTTCTTTCCAGTCTTCAGCTAGACCACTAAGACTGATGGGTTAGTTTGCCAGCAACTTATTCGGTTTTGTTCCTACTCAGGCTTGCTATAACGCTGTCCAGTTTGCATTACTACGGTGCACTTCACTCGATACGACGAAACGGCCAAAGCCACTCAGTGTCAGATACGACTTTATGCACTTCGAGTAGTGATTAACCACGCCGTCTGTAAACTTGAGCCTCGCAAGCCGATGTTCCGGTGGTGCGGATCCGTCTACACATCAGCGGCCCATTCAGCATCTGGTCGAGAATGCATTAACGGCTATTTCACATAAATTTAAAAAAGTAGTCAAATTCAGATATTCTGAAAGTATACACGTCAAGATACGATGAGGTATGTGGTATTTGAGCTCAAGTAACTTTTGCCTAATTCGTTCCTCATTGTGTCAACTAATCGGCTTTTGTGTGCCAAACAACCGACGTATTCGTTTATCTCCCGAAACTTTCTTCACTTAGTATGAATTTTGGGCTGGTTGGTTCAGGTGGCTAAATTGTTATGGTAGCGACGCCCAAAAACGAAGTTCAACACTGCCAAATGATTGTAGGGTGCACTTTGTGAAAGTATAATTAACGTGCTCGCATAGTTTAACTAGCCACTTGTATGAAGCGAGTGTTTGAGGGTACGTAACTGAAGAAACCTTGAATGCTGTGACTGTCGGACGGTAAGAAGTCTGGCAGAACGCGCAAGATTATCTTTTCTTCGAACTGGATCTTTTAACGCTGTGACTAGGTGAGCCAAGGTGACATGCATCGCTGAAGAGGACCCAGCTGCGGCATTATGCTGGTGAAAGTATACTTGTTGTAGGGGATGACTGAAGGAAGCAATAACATAAAATTCCTATTGAAGTAAAGAGCATATGTTACACAAATATACGAACGGGTAGAATCAGCGTGACCTACTTAGTTGCCTGAGCATCAGTTATAACCAGCGACTGGGTGACAGCGTACTAATGTAGGGACAATCCCGATACAGCCGAACACTTGTCATATAGCTCACATGCATATAACAATGAGAGGTTCCAAACTTATTCATGTTGCCATGAACGGACTCAAAAGGATGAAACTCATTGATTTTATCATGCATTCTCATGAAACATGTCAACAGATCTACAGCGACGATGAGAAGACCGACAGATAAAATAATGACTGAGTACCTGAGTGGTAGGAGAAACCCGATGTATAATAGAGGGCCTTGAATTATTGATCTCCTTATATATATATATATATATATATACCCTAATTTCTCCATCCAAACTAAAGGCAACCTATTAGAAGCCAGGTTACTTATCCTTCCATATCTGAGTTGCAAAAGGCTTGTCATAATAAAGATCACAGCATATGCGCACATATTCCAAATACCGGGGGAAACCTGTAAGATTGAAACGTACTTCAAAATATTGAACCAATAAATAAGCAGTGCATGTTTTTTATCCAATATCACTCATATAGAGTCAACGAAAACCATGAAAAACCTCACACCAATTGGCTACTTTTTTGGGCTCATCAGATGGGCGCTGTCCTCAAGATTACATCAACGCTACTTCCTACTTGAGTACTAAGTTTTACGTGACTACTGTTGTGCGCTCACTTAATGCAAAAGCAATGCACTTGCTTGTTTAAAAATGCTGCTGATGCAGGCTAACCGCTTCCCGCCACAATGGATGATACGTAATTTTGTACATTTGAACACAACAAAGAGCTTCAGGAATTAGCCTCTGAAGTAGCTGGGCCTACTTTACCTTCCGAAACCACTTTACCTAGTCTTTCGCTTCGACATTTCATGTCTGAACTGAGAGCGCAACTCTAAAAGTTTATTGACGTTCTATATTTGATATTTGGACCTGGATTATTTGGCAGACTATGGTCAAATGGAGAAAGCTATTGGAGGTATAGCTTATTTTCTTTACAAGTATACATCAGAATAGGGAGAGTTGCTAAACAAAATAAGTGGCCTGACAAACCGTGGGAAACGCTGGTGACTTAGGATCAGTGATCGGGTGCTGAGATATATGGCTTCCTTGTGAATAAAAAAATGATTAAATTCTGAGGCAAGGGGTCGGTTTATGTCAATGATAGTGAATTGCACCACACGGGGAGATATAACCCATTCTTTCTTTAGCAGTGTTGAGCCACTTTTGAGTTGGTATCTATTAACTCTCGGACTCAAGGGTATTTCTGGAACACAAACCATCAGTATCAGGTTGAAAAATTGAAAAAAGCTAACACTAGGGCAGATAAAGGCATACTTAAACTGTCATAAAATAACTATGCTGTCACATAACTGACACTAGTATACTCTCTCGAATCAAATCAGACGATCATCCAGTGAGCAAATGACCAGTATTTTTGCGTTGTCCCCGACATATACCATCTACTATACGCACGTGCACAGTGACAGTACCACATTTGTACAATGCGCACTAATCAACATTCATACCAAACCATCGGGTGCACCGTAGCGCCAAGTTTTGTTCGATTTATTCCAGTGTTTAACTGGACTTCATCTAGAATAGCATATAAAGACCATCCTTTCAAAAAATACATCTTAATCCAGTTCAGTTTGTCAGCTAGAAACCGTGTGCCATAGACACATTGGTTCCAGCTGCTACAATTTCGATCACCGAAAAGTTGGAGAGTGCAGAACACAGCCAAGCCTGGGGGCAATAACAGGTTCAATTAGTTCGGGAACTGGGTAGCTACAAATTGAAGGTGAGAGATTTGATGTGCGTGCGCCACTGACTGATCGATCAGGCCATTTCTCCCGGTGTTATTAACGATTGGTCAGTTAAGTCCCGGGATACCCATTCAGAGAGGCGGCAGTTGTCGACCTGATCAAGTTTACTGGTTAGTGTTTTCATACTTCTTTGCCAGATCATACACTGTCCACTTCTCGGTCGCTACCACTAAGCACAGGTCTGGGCAAAAAGAGCTCTACGAGGCAGACGGTTTTCTGGCATGCGTTCAACTTTCACACCGTAGATACCACGAGCCATTGCGTCAGAATCACAGTATATTCGAGCAGTGAAATGTTGAATATCCGAGCTCTTCCCAAGCGTCTTGAGGTGCACGACAGTAGTGGGGTGTTGTACGCGTGTTTCAGAGACATAACATACATCGACAAATAGGGAAGGCAAGGTTTCAGCAAGAGATGCTTGTTGCCAAATTTGACGTAGTGTACGGACAACGTGGATCAGAACCCTTGAGGTCATTAGGTGATTATTTTACTTATTTTTTTGGGTGACGGCTTAGACAGGGAACAATGGCTTGGGGACTGGAAGATCGGTTGATCGTGTTGCATCATTCGATGTGTGGGGAGGGGCTGTGTGGGAAGGCCGGTGAATGAAGAGCTGCAAGGGCGAATGATATTTCCCGGTTGTCCAAGCCGAAGAAGGGGGTTTGGTTAAGGGCTTTTGACTCAACAGTCTCACCCACAAGACAGTGGGGGATGCAGGGATTGTTTGGGTTGTTTGTCATTAGCCCCTTAACTGCAGGGGGCCGTCCTTGCCCGAAGACGCAGGGATTAAAGCATTACGGTCTCACCCCCAATGCAGCTGTACATAGCAGATGCCCTTTGAGCAGCACCGTACCGTTTGCTTTTAAAAGTATTTCAAACGTATTGGATATTGCGCTGGCGGTCATGATCAACCGTTGGGCGACCGGAGTGTGCGGTTTTACGGCCGACCATTTATGACCTGACCTTCCTCTTTGAAAGGTAGTATCACCACTTCCATAAATATGTACATGCTGGTCGTCTGGGGGGAAACACCTGACTGCTCTCACACTCATATTGCAGAAAATGGTACGGCTTTACCTCCAGACTGCCTCGTGATACGATTTCGGGATTTAATGTTCTTTGTCGAGCCGCTCCGCGTTGGCCTTACTGACGTGGTTGGAAATTTAGGAACTGAGTTGCAGCCAGTATAGTCCGCAAGGTCATTGCAGCACAGAAGCCCGATCACCATGACAAGTTAAAAGCTTTAGGTCAGGCGTTATTGTTAACAGCCACTTTGTACCAATTAGCTTTGTTCAGCAGACTTAGCATAGGCAAGAACCACCACATCTGTAGTGGTGATCAACACTACTCACAATAAAATAGACGTATGACTCCGGGTGATGGGATATCAAGTGCTACTTCGATACAGAATAGTGTTTAGCCACATCAATTAAATGGATCTTCTACGATTTCTGCTTCATGGCCCATCCATCCTCTGACAATCAGTAAGTTCTGAATGATCCAGAAAGCTTCTAGACGCACCCTATCCTAAATCGTGTTTCTCGAAACAATGTCATGACATTCATTCATGACAATTCATGACATTCCGACAGCCTTGAAACTAATTAATAAACCACTCAAATCCTTCGTACTATCCAGGGTCGGATTCTCTCAGGGATTCGCTAAAGTTAGAGGAATGGTTATTCTCAACAAGAATACAACAGGTTCTTACTGCTTCCCGGTTTTACAGAATGCGGGCGCACCACCAGAATACGAATATTACAACCGTCAACATACCGCTACGATATACTGTGGGGTATTTATCTGGAGCAAACGGTGCCTCGTGAATAATGCCCGGCAATTTTTGAAGTTAGTGTCAGGAAAACCTAATCAAGAGGGCTTAGAGTTTTCTACCGAGTTATCTCATTAACAAGTTGATGCCACTTGGTAATCTCCTTTTACATCACATCACTTTTGGCGCCCCGGTTTACACAACTTGCATTTCGCTTGTCCAGTGAAACAGCGAAACCTACCCTTGCTACTTTTCTGAAGAGACAACCGGTGAAGGAAGCCAACGTTGGCATGAAACTTATTCCGAGTAGTCAATCAAAGTGTTACCTTATCCAGAAGGAACCTGGAGGGTTCAACTAAGGTTCCTCTCCAGAGTGAAATTATGCGTTTGATTTCTATACGTGCTTAAATCACTCTGTGCTGAAATCCCGAAAAGGCTTGCTGATTGTTTACTCATTTTTAAGAATAACAACAAAGAATATCTTTGGGTCAGGACAGAACGGAGTACAGGTAGGTCTGGAGGCAGAAAAATTTGTGATTCCTCTGATCATCAGCGCAATTTCGTTCACTGGTGGCTACTTTTTTCACCGAATATAAAAGTTTTCAAAAGCAGCCACATGGAATAAGCTCCGGATTTAATCGCTTCCAAGGCATGTCTTTAATATCCTCTCCCTCATGCACGGTTTCTGCTTCTTTTGAGAGGAAGCCTGTCAGCAAGAAATCCTTGTTAAGAACAATGAGTGATTTCTCTCACTCCGAAATTTTTTAAACAAAAAAAACAAGTTCAGCTGCAGTACGACGAAAAAGGGGGAATTCAGCCAAGCGCTCATGCACGCATTAAGGTTAGCTTACGAGTTAGCAGCTGTTTTCGCCCGTGCAGTCATCTGCTTGTCCCAAAATAGCTACGGTGGATAGGAATGAGAAACACTTTCCCAGAAAGAGCATCAAAAGTGGGATAAAAATCGCAAACGGAACAGCAATAAAATGTTAGGTTACATATTTCCATTTACTACAATAGTAAGATTAACCGACTGAACCTTGATGAAAAGTTTGTGATAAATCTGGGTATGTGGGATTACTGCGCTCGTTGGAGCTGTTTTTCGAGATCATTACTCAAATGGTGAACTTTGTGTTGCACAAAGTATAAGTAATGAACAGTATACGGGCTCAATTAAGGGAAATTTAATGGGCTACCCACCGAAAATAAGCAGCTTTTACCTTTTCACGTGATTGTGATTACTGGACAACTTGAATAGGAACAGGTGGGTCACGCCTGCGTAAAGAAGAGATTGGTGCTTTTACTACTATGTTTCATCTTCACATTGCAGAAAGCCTCAAAAAATAATCGATTATATCTGATTTATATACATGGCGCGTGTCATCGGAAAATCAAACAAGATTTGAGTGAATCTTCTTCATTTACTAACACCTCACCAAAAGGAATATGCCAGTATTTTACTGAGGATATTCTTCATGCTTGATGTTCACCCGATTTATTGCTTAGCTGCTAATTAAAGGTAGCTTACTGTTACGCTCTTTCCACTTTACAATGATGACACCTTTGGGCAATTGCTCGTTAGAAGTGGGCATTTTAAGCTAATAATTTCCCGTAAACTCCAAAGTGAAAGCTCTGGACCAAATTCGGCTCAGATCGGTTTAATCAGATTGACCACTATGTGTTGTATAATATGAAATGTTTGAAGTAAAAATGCAGTGTAGTGGAGTAAGAGGTTATAATCCGACGTTTCGGTTGCCGTGGGAAACCTGCTTCAAGGTGCAGCTTAATTTCGGTCCGCTATCGTGTCTTTTGAGTGACGAGTCCCAGGCAAATTTGCCTGAAATAGTGGACTGAAACAGACGTATACGCAACCTGCCCAGCAGAAGCAGATCTCGCAATGAGCTGCAATCATTAAAAAGAGGCCTCAGTCTCAACTTTACTCCGAAACACTCAGTGAAATAATCTCTGCTATAGAGCCTTCATTCGCGAAGCATCCAGTAGTAACATCAGAAGAAGATAGAATTCGTATCTGCAATATTCCTAAATGCCAACGACCAATCCGAATTAACCTGTGGTGGAAGAAGATAAGTGTATTGAACTCACTGAAGAAAGACAAGTCATCCACGTCACCAAAGCGGACAATGGCAAAGTAACGGCTGCCTTGAATCGAAAGGACTATGAAGACGTAGTGCCCAAACACTTAACTCTGGACACTTTCGAGAAGACCGAACAGCAGAAGGAAAGCCCAACTCTCAACAAGACCAAACTTCAAGTCAGTAACTACCTACAACAACTGAAACCCAAGCTTGGTAGCAGTCAGCTTTGACTTAACAGCTTCCTGTACTAGCGTACCAATCAACGACCGCCTTTTTCCTCTGTTTTTTGCGACATATCTCTGGCACAGAGAACAACCCTAAAGAATATCATAAACGAGTTGCTTAGCTGGATTCAGCTGAGTCTCCCGATGAAACCGAATTAATGCGCGAAGAATTAACTTGTATGAGGACAAACTTGGACGAGCATATCAAATATTGAAGATTCAGGGTATATTGGAATTCACCAAGAGATACATGCAAGCATTACAATACCAGCGGCATAAAGTGATGAAGTACTCGGTCACTATAGCATTTTTGGAATTACGACAATTGTACAATTCTCCAGAAATGATCAACACGGTGCACCTATTCATAGCGATCTTCATAACATACTTCCGAAAATCACGCTGGAAATCAGCTGTTGTTTGCACGTGGCAAGAAACGTTAATCAAATTAGCTAATGTTCCTAACTCGGTACCGCCATCATAATACTGATGTTCTAGCCACGCAAACACTTTTATTGCATCATGAATGGATCGTAAATACGAACTATGCTACTAAGCCCGATGGGCAGCAGTATGTTTATTGTTCTTCTTCATCAGGTCAGCTGGTTGAACAAAGTGATACTTTTCATCAGCAAAATGAAGATTATGGCCTTTTCACATTCCACGTTTCTTCGATCTATTGTTTGCCATATATCAATTCATTGCATGTTCAGTTTTGTGTGAACCGGTTACTAATATAATCTTATCCATACAGTACACATTTTGTAATTCTATAATACAATGAGTTTTCTTACAATATACCCCGAGTATGTTGTATTTTAGTGGTTTTACACAGAATCAATCTGGTATACGAAATGAAGGTTTATCAGCTCAGACGTCCAACTTGTTGTTGTTGTCCTACTTACAGTTCTGCAAATTTCACTTGTAGTTAAGACTTCTCACAGTTAAGGGATTGTGTCCGATTCTGCTTATATTTTTCTCCGGCTAAGGTGCGCTATCATCCGTTGAAAAGTTCGCAGAAAGTGACATAAATGCGTTCACCTACTAATCCTGCACCCTCCACTTGATCAGCTTTAGTCTTGTCGCCACTCACAATCTAGGGAGAGGCACTCGAAGTCGTGGGGCGTTTCACGTATATTGGAA
Organism: Opisthorchis felineus; assembly: GCA_004794785.1. NCBI lineage: Eukaryota > Metazoa > Platyhelminthes > Trematoda > Opisthorchiida > Opisthorchiidae > Opisthorchis > Opisthorchis felineus. Next base: position 311,813 of record SJOL01006711.1, read on the forward strand.
GTTGTATTATTTCGGTTGCAGCGAGACAGATTAGGTCATTGCGCGAATCTGCAGAGCTTGCATTGCGTTTGTTAATTTGAGACACCTATGGCGTCAAAGCAGTATATCCCTGAATCTCAAGAGGCTACACTAAGGGCTGTTTTATTGTCTGCCTGTGAGACTTGGTTTGTTGGCACAGCGGACATGACAACCGTTTTCTCAGAATCATGTCTCATGTGGTTTGGTATTAGCGAATTCGTTGCCAGGCGAATAGAAAGCGAGTGTTCGGTTATGCTACGGGGACTTCCATTGATTAATGTGTCCACCACCAGAAGCTGCGTTGGTTAGGTCATATGATGCGATTGCCAACCATCGTTTGCCGAAGATGATGCTGTTTTCCGTGCGCAATGCAGAGTGCCAACGTTTGACCTGGCAGGGTTGTATGAAATAGATTACGAAAAGTCGCCTTCCAGGATGGGGACCGCGTGATCCTTACTACAACTGGCGGCAGAAGCTGCAAGATATGGTTGCTAATCGACGTCAATGGCGTTCTTGTTGTCAGTTTCTATCCAGGTTACCTGACTGTGTGTCTGGTGGTGTAGGCACCTCGGAATGATTGTAGTAAGCTAGCACTAAGTCACTTCTCCGTCCACCTTTATTCTTTTCTTTACAATAAGGCTTTCAAATAAATCATGGTTGTACGGCAGCAAAGCATCAGTGTTGAGCACTGACGTCGTGCTGTCGATGATGATGATGATGATGTCCATTGTGAGTCACCTGAGAGCTGTGGTTGCCGAGGGCTCCTGAAAATCACGTTGTTAATCAAAATTCCATAATAGATAACTTCAGCATGAAAGCTGCTTATGAACTAATAGTGGGAATTCACAAAAATAAACACCACATGGACCAGTACTTCCTTTTATCGTGACTTCAAGACTTCTGATCACAAGACCTCTGATTAAGCTCGCTCATCTACTTCTGATGAGTTGCTCTATGACGTAAAGTAACAGATATTAACAGCGCAGAGATGCCTAGATATTCTTGAATCACTTGCTCTGGAACTGCTGTTTTACTAAAATATCGTATCCGATGTTGACGATGTTTACGGCTTCACAACTGAAGTGAACAAATTCGTATCTTAAATTAACGTAGAATATTATGAATCTGTAACCTGCCCCTCTTCTTGCGTAGAGCGTCATGGTAAATAAATAATATCTGGAAAATACGACCAGTCGACTGCAATCTAGACCATGGATAAGCTCATTATTCATTCAACTATTCCGTGTGAACTTTTAACATCTATTCTGCAGTCGTATGATTTTAAGTAGGACGGGTAGTATTTACTCGGGAGAAACACAGGTGAAATTTTTTTGCGTCCCCTGCTTGGCTGCCACGGATAGATCCAGCTGTATGTCGGAAGGGCGCGTTTACTGTTTTGTGTGCATTGCCAAGAGCGACTTTCTGCTGCAGTACTAGAATGTGGGCGGAAATATCTTGTCGCTCAATGGCAACATTGAACGCTTTTGTTCTGGCTACGGTCCTAGTATTCCGGTTTATGGGATATGAGTAAATGTTTGCTCAGTCACAACTAATATAAATATGAACCTGGCGGTGCTTGGTTAGTCAGGGCAGTGTGTAGGAGATTAAATGCCTGTGTGTGAAGCCGGACTGAGCAAACTTACTCCATTATGACTTGTTAAACAATGAAACAGTTCTCATAATTAAACAGCGTAGGGTTGATGTAGTCTGCCTGAGCAATCAAAGCGAACAGTACTGACAGCTTTTGAGCAATTATTTTCCGTACGTCAGCGGAACACAACCAATGTTTAGAATTCTTTGTGAATATGGAGCAATTTGCAGAAGAACTGCTATTTCGGAGTATCCTGGCCGACAGTAACACGATGTAATACGATCGTGCATGAAAAGTCCATATGTTTTAAAAACTTGTTTTCTAGATATCGGTCATTCGATAGCCCGTTTTTGTGGTATATGATATGCAATAATTGGATATGTATACCAAAATCAAACTGCATGCAGTATGTAATGTAAATATTATTTCGCCGTGCCTCTTTTATACGTGTACACTGTATTTACTGGGATAGTTTTGTCACTCACTGACAAATCATCTCACAAGCAGTTCAGTGGATTCTAAAACAGAAAACGAAGGTTACGAGTCCGGCACTCGGTTGCAGCTTTACATGTCACTGAGTGAAAATTTTCCGACCTACTGATATTTGCAACCATCTGCACCAAACATTGAATGATGAGTGTTAGTACGCACAGATATAAACAACTGACTATTGTGATTCCCATTATTAGTCTGCTGTATTCAGTGAAGTGTTTGCATTTTTTTACGGTGACTCTTGTAAAACGAACACGCGTTTATTGAACACCGACTTTTCCATCACTGAGTGCACTAACTAATGAAAGATTTGTCGGCCTTTGTTCCGATCTTTTGGTTAGGGAGCAGCTTAAGCGGGAAGGACGCTTATAAGCCTTATGTGAACCTAATCGCACGCGAATGAGCTCTTCTTTGGCAAACTTCATTATGCTGAACGTTCTTACGGACGACTCTTCAAGAAGACTCCTTGTAACCTACAATGGAGCATTGCATGAGTGGTCGGACCACCGGTGAACTGAGCGTGTTTGGCCAGCCATGTTCATTTTGCGCGGAACCCAACATAGTGTAGCATGCATTATGTTGCTATTGATGTTAACCCAGGGCGAATGCAATTCGCTGATAGCCCCACGGTGACCCGTTGAGAACGAAAGTATGATCCAAACACAATGACATAAGTCAGTACCAAATTTTTTTCTTTTGTACGAAGATATTGGTATGATCCACCACGTCCTTCAAACTGCGGCAGAACACCCCGCGTCCTCCAAATGAACTAGAGAAGGAGATTACCATTATTGGACCTGTTAGGACGAACTGGATATCTAGGCAATAAATCAGTGGTTGGTGACTGCTGTTTGAGTCATCTCGTGGTGCAACAAGAGAGTCCAGTATCCGTTGATAAGCCAAAAAATCTTGTGTTATCCAAACACTGGGTCACTCCGATTCATTTCTTCAGAACAGTCTGGAGGCATACATTGCATGATCCTAAAATTGCAACTTTTTTCACATATCGCATTCCATATGCGTAGATAGCGTTAACTACATCAAATGATACACTGTTCTGAGGAAGGAAGTGGCACGTCGTGTTAGAAGAGCTTGAACCAATAGTTTTTGCGCTCACTGTTTGGTTGTTTTTCGGCATCAAAACTACGGCATAAAAACTAAGCATTTTCGAATTTCGATTGCACAAGAATATGCTGAACGCAAGAGCAGGGTCAACCAGGTGACCTATCTCAGAAATTTTTGAAAATCAATGTGGCCGTTGGATGTGTTGGCCCTTTTTTGTGACGTTTGTATCAACTGGTTTAGAATGTGTTCTGGGGTCATCAGAGAAACAGTCTATCAGTTTTGCTGACATGAGTGTAACTGAAACTGAAACTGAACATATGGACGATATTCGAGGTAACGAGATGAGATCGTTCAGCTGTAACACCCTTTCGGTGCCTGGCTGCCATGCCAACCGAAGGAAGCACGAGGGCTGGGATACTGCCAGGTTGCTCAAGCATAGACAGGGGAAGTCGAGAGGCAGAGGTCGGGTTCAAACCACGGACCTTCCGGTCAGTAAATTCGCACTCTAATCACTGAGCCATTCGAGGTAACATGATCAACCAAGTCCTGGGATCCATTTCGAAAAATTTCCGAAGTTTCCGATCTGATGTATGAGTGGAATCCAAAGCGGCCTGAGGTTTGTGGTTGATGATACTTGAGATACACATGCATCCTAGGTGTGGTGGCAGGTTTAGCCCGTTATGAAGATTAATGACCTCTGGAAGATGTCTAGGAAACTTACTACTACTTCTGTTTTGGTGTGCACTAAACACTTCGGTGACTACTGATAATGTGCACCCAAAGGAGGCACAGATTCATACGCTTAAGTTTTCTATGAAAAAAGTAAGGCGATCTTAAACGGGTGGGTTGTATTAGATCGTAGACATAAGCAAGTATTTTAAAAGCCTATACAGATATCACCTGGTCAGGCTCCAAAAATGGTCAGACTTTTTGTAATATCCGAAGCAAGTTTACAACTAGGTCGGTGTTGACTCGAGGCTGTAGTAAACACCTCGTCTGTGGTTGTCCTCAACTAGATGCTCTGCAGCAGCTCCTTGTTTTATTTTACACACTATTAGAGTTATTGTGGCATGCATTCTTGACATGACGCACTACGTTTTGGCAGTCCACTGCCGAGAAATTCATAGACGACTCCCACAGACACCGTAATTTTCAGGTGATCGTAGTTCGTCAGATGCGTACAGTTAAGTGTTCGTGTAAAAAATATCAATGGAAGTTCGGGCGTTACTACCAAGTATAGTTGAATGAGCGGTGAGCTGCCTAGGTGTCTTCAGCAGCCTTACAAGAGGTATGTTACATCAAGAGTAGTTTACGACTGCCTCGGCCAAGTGGTATTCAGTACTTGTCAAGCCAAATAGAGACAACTGAACAACCGAAAATCACGATGAACTCAAAAGGCAATTTGGTGGTGCTCATCATTCAGGAGATGTACACCTACGGTTTGCCCGTGCAAGATAGTGGGCAAATGGTCCCACACAACGAGTAGTACAGAAAGCTACCTCTAGCACTGTTGTATGCCTAAAGCCCTGAAATGTTTGGAGGATTAATTGGTCCCTTTGGTATATTTATAAAATACACACAAGTGAAATACAGTACAATCCTCCGAGAAGGATGTGAAATTCACCAATTCAATTCCAATCCAAACCAATCGCTAAAAATGCCAAATCACAAGAAATTCTTGCAGATTTGGGTGGTAGACATCCTTCGGTGTCTAGCTATGTAAATCTAATTGATTGTCAGAAAACCCGTGGTGATGCGCGCACACTCGATATCGAGATTAGAAACTGGAATGGACAGATACTTGTCATGTCTAAAGTAGAATATGATTCAACTTGGAGATTTTCTCGTGGGATGGCGGAACATGTCTACTATCTCAGTTTTGTGGAACTTTCTTAACTCAGTGAAAGTCGCATGTTCTTTAGGCACGGATAGCCCAATAACTGCAGCGACTTGCGGCAACTCAGATAGGGCCACAACCATCACAATCCTCAGTTGACTTTAATGCGCTGGTATGTGAGTTAGCAACATATAGAGCACTCCCCTAGTGTATTGGGCAAAATGTGTACTCCCACAATAACAGCATGTGCCCTATCAACGAAATCTTTTCTCAGTCTTCGTTTAACATAGTAAGGTCGTTAGATTGGTGACACGGTTTGGCAGGAATGATAAGGAATCACCAATCTACTTCACGGATTAACAGAACATCACAAAATCATTGGTTTTCCTTTCCCTACCTTTTGCAGCGTCTTAATCAAGACCACTCGGATATGAACGATTAATTTAGCACCAAACAAACAGTTTCAGGCTGCTGATGACAGTTCCGGTTTGTCATCATCCCTACCATGCCAGCATGGCCTAAACGGATAAAAAATTGGAGTTATGCTAATGAAACCAGGTTTTCCAGTTTCCAGTCAAGATTTCGTCCTGAAAGTGAAATTGATCTGTGCTGGAAAGCCACTAAACACTAAACTGCTGCTTCTTACTTATTTGTAGTCGTCATTCGTGCGTATCGCACGAAACTCCAGAGATTTTCGAACCAGTGGTCTCCCGGTTAGTGATTGCACTCAATGGTTCGGCCACGAGTGGTTGATGAGTAGTATGATTACCTCCAACTCATAAACCTGTGGCTCGTAAATATATCTGGCTGAATACCATAAACAGCAGTGAGAGGCTTGCAAGCGTGAAGCAACGCACTGTTGCAAAACATTTCCCCAAGGCGTTCTGGCTTCGAAAGCGTACCTACCCGGTAAAAAGTAAATTTGTATGTTCACGTGTTTTAGCCTACAACTTCCAGAGCTAGCAGAACATAAGGCAGTTCGCAACACTTGATTATGCGTTTTCCGTTCTTTTTGTTTGACCAACTTGGAAACCCAGAAATACTATCAGGACTTGCTCATAAAAGAGTATTGTTAGCTGTAAATGTCATGGTTGTACGAGGGCTGGGATACTGTCAGGGCGCTCACACCTAGACGGAAGGACGATTAGGGTCCTCAACCAAAGCCTTTGGCTCAAAAGCCTAACCGCAAAGCAGCGGTGTTGGGCTGGGAATGCAAGTGCATTACCAGTTTTACGGAACACGTCGCCACACGTGTTCCAACCCCCAACCTGGAGGGCCAGGAGACTGTGTTCGTCAGACCTCTATCCATTGACCAACCTGGTATGAGAGACTCTGTGATTGTCGCTGGACACTCCCCAGTATAGCTCAATGGGTCGCTGGGGTGCGCAAACCGCCACACCACGGTAAGGTCCAGTCTCTCCGTGACGGCAGTGAAGCATCAGCGTCAGCACTGATGTTGCTGTCTTTGATGATGACGATGATGATGATGATTGCGCATAAGAGAGTCATGGATCTCAAATAACCAGTCAAATATATGATGGTATCCATTATAATGGCACACTCGCCTGCAGGCTTCAACAAAACATTTCTATCGCAGAGGCGATTGGAATCTGACAGCCGAATCCACGGCTTTGCGTCCAAAAGAAACTCATGCAAACTCCGAAAAAAACTTTTCTTGTTCTCATGCGGCTACCACCTCCATATAGAGTATCTAAATGCAGCATCAAACCCCCAAGGCTCCACACCACACATGTGCACAGGCTTTTTTGCCAGAAGAGTGCGGTTGCAGCATATCCGCTGGATGGAATTTGCTACAGAAAAACCGTTTAATACCGGCACTTTCTCCCCGATGCAGACGTTGCCAATATAACAAAGATGTATCACATTTGAAGAAAAGAAATAGTTTGAATAATTTTGCCATCATTTCAACTCTAGGGCAATTAAACTAACTAGTATACGCACACATTAAGCGTGGACCTCAATTGGCTATTCGGTGTTGCAATAAGCTAACGCAAACAATTGTTGCCTTAGTGGTAAGGTGCATATTTACAAAGTCACACATGTTGTTAGCCATAGATATGCCCGAAAATTAATTCAAGTGTAACAGATTCACAGATGAAAATGAACTCATATTGTGCCCGAAAAATCGGCCCTTGGAAACAAGGCGACCCTAAGGCTGACGGCTCACTCGTCACAACAGCGAAATAACTAAGTCCGTAACTTATGCGTTATACTCACATCTCGGTTATACCCGAACGACCAGACTGCAAGCAAAACTTATTGCATTTTCCACATTTCTAAACGCATACCGCACACAGAAGCATCAAGAGTAAGCCGTTTTTGGGTGTGCTGATGGCGCTTAGATTTTCTGCGTAAGTGCTTGATTTATGTTTGCTTTAGTGTCTATAATTTACTGTGAACTCATTCGTAATTGCATGTTTCATGAACTTTTAGTTTAAAAGCATACACATTCGAGTTTGTGACGTATCGTTTACGTCACTTGCGTTTTTTAGATTTATGAATATTTTTATAATTCCACCGGGAGTGCTTTGTGCGAAGCTTGTATAATTTATGCATAAAATGCCTGGATCACGAAGCATTTTGTGATCTTTCTAGGGTGTAAACTACTCCCTAACTTAAACGGAATAACGTTAATGTTGGAAGTGTTCCCATTTGGGACGCAGCATTTGATGGGGGTCAGTTTCAGCATCAGTGACGTCTGTTCTTTAATACAGCGACGTCATCTAGATTTCGCCTTCCCAAGTTGCCCGCGAAAATGACCTCATTTGTTTGAAGTTAACTTGGTGGTCGAAGAGTTTATCAGTTGCTTCACCAAATTAATGAACTCCGTCATTGCTCACCTATGCCAGGAAAATATATATACTAACATAGGTGTTCCTCGTCACTATTTATCCCTCACCAAATAGGTAAGTTATGAGGAAGCGTAGATACTACAAACGGAGGCATCAATGTGGTCCAGAATGTGTCATATCCAGGCACTACTGAAAGGTATCCTGGTGGTTCAACTCAAACAGAAGTAAAGCTTGGAGTGCCATTGAGTGAACGTCCACCAAGGTGACTAAAGCAGACACACCAAAAGGAACCGAAAAAGAACATGTATCCGTTTCAAATATACTTTACTGACCAAACGAATACTGTTCATGTGAACTCTTGTTCAACCAGTGTGACAGCAAAATTTAAGTAAACACTCCAGTGAGGTTCAAAAACCTCACCCCATCTAACCCCCTGTTATGGAATTCCTGGCCAAAATTGCCAACCATAAGTGGCGCCCAATCTATGCAACCTAGCCAAGTTAATTTGCCACTCTTGTTGTAGAACCGATTTTATGCGCTTGCCACTGAAAACTGACCACGTTAAGTAGTCGCTTATGAAAGTTGGTAGACCAGATCACTGAGAAACAAGATCTCATATCTTCATAATGGAAACTACCCACAAGGTTGCTGAAAACTCTTCGACAGCCCAAGACCAGTTTCGACCTTCTTGGGGCTCATCAGGTAGGCGCAGTCCCCGAGTTTTCGTCAAGCTTATATCCTACTTCAACCCAAATTGGACTGATTTCGAAAAATACACACATTTGCAAATCAATTTGGTTTTCACGAGAGACTCAGCTGAATCGCTCGTTTATGATATTCTTCAACTGAACGAGTGTATTTCTAGAAACCAGTCCAATTTGAGTTGAAGTAGAACGTAAGCTTGACGGAAACTCGGGGACTGCGCCTACCTGATGAGCCCCAAGAATGTCGAAACCGGTCGTGGGCTGTCGAAGAGTTTTCAGCAACCTTGTGAGTAGTTTCCTCTATGAAAATGTACTGCGATATCTCGAATATCGTGCCAACTGAAGCATGAGGCGGCACATTCAGTTGAAGAATATCATAAACGATAGATTCAGTTGGATCTCTCGCGAAAACCAAATTGATTTGCAAATGAGTGTGTTTCTCGAAGATCTCATATACTTTTTAGTTTTCAAGGCGTAGCTCTAATTTTTTTCTGGTAAAATGTGATACAACACAGAAATTTAGTGGATATTCGTAAAATGAGGCAATTACACCCAGTAAATATTTCCAGCTTCTTCAGACCAACCGTTATTCTGTGATTCAAAGTGGACAGGCAATACTGGAAACCGGAAATTTTAGTTGTTTGTTTAAGTATCAGACAGCAACCCATTGTTGAACTGGTGCGGCCTTTGGGCCGTTCAGTGAGTTCAGCAAGTTAGCTCATAACACAGCGACACGGCTAACATTCTCCAAAACAAAAGTTTCATAACTTTCCTTTGGAAAATCCCTGACTGCTGAATGCGAACCCTGCGACGCTTAGATGCAGTGAGATTCCATGAATCTCCCTCCCTTAGACAAGGAAAGCCTTCGAATATGAGGATATGGCTGGTGATGAAGATGTATTCCGGCTACTGTAACATATTCACACAGGTTTGGTCTGATAGAAGTGTATTCTTCCTTTGAATCGTGTATGTGTGTATCCCGAAAATGTGCTGCCCTCTAGTCCTGCTATAGAAATGGTCCACTCTCCAACACGAAACAACTTTCCTCTAGAGACGGCTGGGCTGTCCTAATCAGGGGTGCTTTAAATTGGATTACTAGTGTATGTGTATGTATATGTGTATGGTGGTAGGTGTGTAGTGGGAAGTGTGCTAGAGAATGGTTCGAACCATTATGGCTTTGTAAGCGTCTACTAGAATCGTGACACTTTCTAGATAAATAAATTCAGAAAAACTGTGGGAAGATGTGGCACCCACAAACAGATGGGCTAAGTTATGTCTAGTTCGTTTCTCTTGTACTCCCCTTGTTGGTAGGTCAACCTTCGTTTTTAATGAGAAGTTTGAAAAGTCCGAGTTTTGTATCCTGCATAAAAACACACTCACAGATTTTGTTTGAGTCAAGGCTTTGTTATATAGATCTTGATTACGGAACTTCGACAAAGCAGATTTTTAGGCTTTGGATTACAAACCCTGAAAAATGGGTATTTACGAATTTATGGATCAGTAAGGTGCGTTTGTTCGTCCACCGCAAAATAAACTGTAGCTTTCACTCACTTACTATCTGAATAATGATACAATTCTCAGACACTGAGTAACGTTGCTCACGGTCACTCACCAGTCGATGTTCCTACCGACGATTGTTTCCGTCCGTTTACTGTTTGAATCATTTCCACTGTAACAGCTTGTTCGCTCTACATGTTCAGTTTCATAAACTTTTAAAGTCACATGACCAAAAAACTGGAAACGCATGGAGGGATGGGATACATCATTTGTCGTATAGCGGACTCACACAATACTTTTCAAGTTTAGATCTCTTAAGGGGTTACTTGTAGCCTAAACAGAGTTGTTTTACTATTGTGACTTTTGATTTTGTGGAGCAGACTGATATTTTTTGCACAAAGTACGCAATGGTTGGCAAGAGTAAACGGAATGTTGCCCATCCTTCGTGCTACAGCAGACGTATTTTGATTTTTTATGGCGTTTTAGTGGTTATGGCGTACTTGGCTAGAAAGGCCAATGAAATAGACACAGTGGGCTGGTATCCGTTCCCGGGTGTGCTTAATACATTGAAACAGTTTGACGTTACTCCATTCAAGATTGTAGTATGCAACGTGGTTTGCATTGGGCCACGTGTAAGCGGGAGGCACAGCATGGGACAAAAATACTCAGCGTGCCCAGCGAGTGGTTTGAGGTTGTTCAATCCTGTAGTGACAATCAAACCGTTGAAACGAACATTTACTTAGTGGTCCGTACCACTAATAAGGCTCACCAGAGTAACACACATGGCTAGCTAATATTAATCACTTAGTAATTTAGTCAGTAAAGCTGTGGCTACAGGAGTGTTTTTTGACACTGCAGAAGGCCTAACACTATGTAACGTTCACTGGTAAGGTCGGTCATTTACAGACTCATGTGCGTACTTTCAAACAATCTCACAGAATGGCATATACTTCGGATACAGGGAGGCTGTATTACTCAAAGCCTAACCCTAACCCACACCTTCATGGTTGCCTTTGGTCTACGCACACCGCATCTCCCTACTCCGCTGAAAATAACAAAATCGTAAGGTCGTCTCGATTGGTGATGAATGGTCTGCAAAATATATCTGGCCTCAGTGAACTGTACAATCATCAGCAACGAAGGGCACAAGATATAAATGAGCTTCAATATATTTCAAGCTCAGACGTTGTTCTTGTGACTTTGGGTGACTAGCCATCTCGAAGGGCCCAGAATCTGTCCAGTTCGGAAAAACTACCAGTCTAATGAACGGTGAGACTCCCAGTTAGATCGATAATGTATCAGACAGGGGCCTAAATATTGGGTGTAGATTATGCAATCCGTTTAGTTCTGATAACCCTAACTTCTTAACCATCAACCTAATCACAAGTATGCCTGTTATTTGTCAGATAGATGTATCTGACATATATCAGATGTATAACGGATTTATACCAGATATATAGACATCAGATATCAGCACCAGCTGATCGCCAAACTTTGTGACCAAAAGACTGGACGAACATATTTATTCTGGCGGATTGAGGGTAGGCCCAATCAATTCTTCAGTTCGCGAGAGACGATAGCAATGGTGTTTCCATAAACAAAGAGGTAAAGTGCCGAATGATCACAACTCAAAATAAGGGCTTGGTTCATCGTGTACTCCATACACTTCTGACTCAAAATCTCTTCCACGCTCTTTCTTGGTGTCCAAGCCGGTGTTCGACTTCAGTGATAAACCCAGTTATTTGGCTCTAGTCCTGTTTCTAGAATTCATATCACCAGTGGTAGATAGGTTTGTATAGCGCTGTTGTCATATTAGGTTCTGTATGGCCTGTCAACCAAACAGACACCAATAGTGTACTGCGGTGGTTCGCATACAACTATTTTCGTCCGAGTACTTAGGGGAAAAAGTTCGACAAAACATCAGTGTCGACAGTTGGCTCGGCGAACAAAACAACTTCTGATCCACTGGATTTCCTAATTTTTAGCCGCTGCTAGTTTCATGCTACCTTTGTCAGCATGTATCATTTATTTCAGACCTAATCCGGACTCTCTCCTGTACAAAAAAGCCATAATAAGTGATTTCGAATGCAGCCTTCATAAAAAGAACTACTTGAAAATGAGCCATGCCTGTGTTTTTATGTGCGTTCGAAAGTATGTGCACCATCGTGAAGCATGACAAAGCTCCAATTGCTAAGTTGGTGGAAGTTGTCCTCTGAAAGCTGTCCTCGTGCAGTACGAAAAAAATGTATTCTATCTGAAATGTAGGTAGGTGTCGGTTTGTAGCCATGACAATTCACGAAGTCGTCCGTTTCTTTTTACAGTTTCCACTGGTCTCAAAATAATGGTCACACAAGTCACCAATTAAAATCAAACAATCAACACACATTACATACCTGGATTGGAATTCGGCGTACCAATAAGTTCGCCTACCTACACGACGTCTTCGTGGTCGTCTGCCAACAAACAGCTCTCAAACTTCTCGATTGGAGTATTCGTCAAGCCAACAACAAATCGAAATCAACCCGTTTTCCTATATCACAGTATGAGTATATAACTCTCAGCCAGTTATGGAATGCCATGCACAAAGCCGGAGAATGTGCATACATTGCTCGTTAGTTTCCTATGGAATAAAATTACTCAGCAAGGGAACCAGTGAGCTTGGGAGCCATGGAAATTTTCATTTGACATTACCTTATAAAGCACGAGTTACAGCGTAACAGTATTCCTAGTATTAAATAAGTGCTGTCTTTCTTGCATTTAAAAAAACGTTTAATGACTGCAATGTCGTTTGCGGCTTTACATTCCCATTTTTTCTGGCCAGGGAAACTAGGAACTGAGATATTTAGTATTCATATCAGAACTTTTACCCATTTTCCTACTCAGCGGTTTACTGTTAAAAACCGTAGCTGGATTCTGACGTGCTATTTAATATTTGGAGGTATTCACCGACGAAAAAATTCGTCATATGATGTAGTTTATGGTTATAGTGTTGATTAGTCATCCTATAAAGGAGACATACTTTACGGCCACATAAGCTTTGAAATAACTGTCAGTTGATAGACATCTTTTAAATGGGCAGGGCTTGTCGAGATACAAATTGTAAGCCCCTACCAAATTTCTACCAAATTTCAAGTTACAAACAACATGAAATGTTCAATACCACGTTTGGAGATATCAAGTTTACAATCGAACTGGAAAGGAACAATCGACTCCAATTCTTGAACGTTTCAGTGAACAGGAAGGTGGATGGGACTCCGGAAACCCGCGTATACCGGAAAGAGACATACGGATCAAATACTCAACTAAAACAGTAATCATCCAATGAACCACAAGAACAGCTACGTACAAACCCTGTTCAAGAGAGCGGAGACACTGCGCTACCACAGGATTACGGAGGAAGGAAGAAAACGATCTATACAGAGTGTCCTAGAACAATGGATATCCAAGGAATTTTATCAAGAGAAGCTTGAAGATGAAAACATCTCAGCAACAGCAACAACTAGAACAAGAGACCTGACGGATAGTTCTACCTTACATCCAGAATATATCCGAACTCACAACCAGATTGTTGGCCCAAAAGGGAATCGTCGTGGCCCACAAACCGAATGCTACGTTGAGGAAACTGATCTCCAGACCGAAGGACAACCAAGACAAAACCAAGAAGAACAATGTGTTATAACAAATCAACTGCAACAACTGCAACAAATTCTACGTTGGACAAACTGGGAGGAAATTATGCACACGAATAGAGAAACACAACGCGGCCGTCAGGAGATATGACCCCCTATCCCTGAGATCCATACACGAAGACCAAGAAGGCCGCAAATTCAATATAGAAAACATGAAAATTTTGGCATACGGAGACACGAGACACGTAAGAGAATTTCCGGAGGCATGGTACTACACGGCTGATTCGATCAACCGATGCATTGAACTGGACCCAATTTACGCACCACTAAGTGCAAAGGACCAGCTCCTCTACCGGAATACTCAAGGGGAGCCAAATATCGGATTCATAAACCAAAAAGCAAGGAACTGCTTGGAGTCGGATCAGCAAAGGTCACAAGCCGGAGCCCAGAGAGGTCAACGACAGAGGTTAATCCAGCATCGATCAGAGCACGAGGGTGGGGGAGTTCAGGCTCAAAGGTCACATGGTCATCGATCAATCAGGACATAGGATAACGGAGCAACCAATGGAACCGACCGACCGAACAACTAATCGTGATCGAAGGTCAACCCCGGCTAGCAGCATGTATATTAACACACACACACACACACACAACACTACTCAACCCACATCCACCGACCCATCGCTCCACCACGCTCCCTAACAACGCACTGATGATGTCACCTGGATTGGTGATGAAACTATTGCAATCAAATTGCCCAGCTCAGCGAACAAACCAACGACCATCTATGCTACCTGAGCTACCAAAATTCTCCTCTATAACAACATGAAATGCATTTACGGAAGCTTCTATGGACAGCGACACTATGGAAAGAGCCGCGCTACTCTACAGTGCAGACGTGCGTGACAGATGAATGTTGACTATACAATGAATCATCAACGAAGCGGGTGATTAACACACACTGCTTAAGTGAAACGTACTCTAACCAACCTCGTTAGTCTGTGCTTGTAGACAACGTAACTCACTGGTTGTTGGTCATGGATCCCGCGGTAATAAATAAAAAGTGGTTGTCAACTTTCTGGGTAAACTCAAGCCGTCATGCAGTTCTACCATGATCTACGCGGGTCGAAATTCTATCACTTGGCGGAACCAACGCCCCTCTGGAACGTTAATCGAGGGTAGTTGTGGATTTTTATCACTGAAAACGATGTCCTTGCTGACTGCAAACCGATAGATGAGCTTAGTGAACGTCATACCATTAAGTTGATTTTGAAATGAAATTGTGTACGCCATCTACCGATTTGTTCAGAGTTGTGCGGATGTTACCGGACTTTGGCTATTCGGTGGTTGTTCACTACTCCAAATCATTGAATTGAGGTGTCGGTTGTAACTTCAGTGGTTTTTTTAAGAAAGAGCCACCTCTAAGGAGCTACAGACTTTCTGGGCACCTGTAGATTATACTGCGTTCTCTGAGACTTGATTTCAACTAATGGAAATACGGAATGATGTTTGAAGATAATACAAATACGGATATGCAACTGAGTGAAACAATTACACTCTTCGTCCTTCTGCACTAGGCATCTCTAAAACGCCCATCCTTCTAAACGATTTTGGTCGATCGCGTCAAACTTCAATTATGACCAATGAAGAAAGGGATTTTACTGTTCTTGGTAAACTCTTGGTTGAGCGTGTGCGTTAAAATTTGTCAATAAGCTTCTGGGACCAACCAAATCCTACATTCTAAGCTGCTCGATTCTTTTTGAACTCGCCAATTTCTAGTTCCTTGTTCCCTCGAATTGCCTAGTTCATAAGGAAACACTAAAGAATTTCAGGAGCATCCATCTCTCTGGGTCAGTGGATTTGATGTTTCCTAAGAGTGATGACAAACTGTGGAAACAAGTAATTTTGAAGAACTCTGGATTTTCCTTTTTCTGTGTCGAATTTACCCAGGTAAAGAGCGATAAAATATGCACATCTAGTGCATTCTGTCCCTTTTATGTAATATACCGATTGAATCATTCAAGGGGGTTCGTTGGCTTATGAAATATCAGAGTACTTGAGATCTTTTTGACTAGAAGCTAACTGGTTGTGCCAAAGTATCTGGATAATGCCCCTAATAGTATTTCTATCAAGGATTAGGCATTCTCCAGTAAGCCTCACAAACCAATTCATGTGATTTTGGTTGTGTATTGCTGGCTTGAAACTTGTACCACTCGACAGACTGCATTCCAACCGTGTAAAAAAGCCACTGTACATGTATCACAGATACGAATTATCCCGTCAACAAAAGCGGGATTCAAATGGCGCTCGGTAGAATCAGTGGCAAGTAAAGACCTGGTTACCTGTATCGGAAACAAGATTGTCCCTGAGGCACTTCTGGACCTCAAAACATGGTTTTAATCAGTGTGGCACTATTTTAGGCTTCCGACATATTTCGGGATGTATCCATCAGTTTAGCTAATTGCACGTAAGTACCGTTTGTGGAATATGTGCACTATATAATCGGAGATTTTGTTGATCGAAAATAGTATAATAATGGGGAAGATCAGGGCTTCGGCGTAAGTCATTTCACCAGGCCCTGACCGGTCTTCATATTACTAAAAACTACTTGCATACAACGAGATAATCCCCAGAGGTCGTGTGAAAATAGGCTGTAAGATAAAATACATCCTGAATGGGGACAATGGGCACAGACTAACTTACCTTCGTTATCCTGAGACATTTGTATTTTTGAAGAGCTCAAATCCGCTCAAGTAATTTTGATCAACAGTCAGCTTGTAATACTTCTCTCCCAAACTTTGAACAGAGCGAATCTGTACTGCCCGTAAATCTTATTCTAATCAGTCTAACTTTTGGTCATCGCATACGCTTTTAAGATGAATTAATCCCTGTCTACGTCATGCCTGTCCACATAGACTCACATTTGAATCGACTTCAGCCTATCGCAACAGAATTCCTTATGACCCTTAGCACACGACAGTTGTCCATCAGCTGAATAATGCGGCTTCGCTTAACCAAGTGAAATCTTTGCTAGACGATCCAAAAGCACATCAGTTTACACGTTTTCCTGTTCAGATCTATATGTACCCTACAAAAGAAGCATTTTTGGGTGATATCTTTGAGAATTTAGCGAATTCGAATGTATGTAAGCCAGTGCACCAGACCTGCCCGGGCAAAAAGTAAGTCTGAGACGGTTCACTTCAGGTCTCTGAACATCCACTATGAACTTGGAAGGTGGTTTCACAAAAAATGAGCAATATGATAGTGTGGCACAATAATATGCATGTCAACTGATCCTACAATATCAGGTATGCGGGCCAGATGGTCATGTCGTCAAGAGGTTGATTCTAAGGAGAACTTTTGTGTCGACTTGATGGCATTGCTGATATTTTTGGTGGCCAGTCCAACAGTTCCCAAGTAGCTAAATTATCGTAGCACCACTTTTGGTGTGATGCTAAAGACACATAAAAGGTGTGTTTGGGGGTACAAGTGGTACAAAAGGTATGTTCAGGCCTGAGTGACCGATGTGACCTTCCTTCACGCATCGATCTTGAGAAACGACCTCTCTCGCGTTGTAGAAAAAAGTTCGTGTCCGATATATTTGGCTTCCCTTGAAATCACGCTGTCTTTGTGAGAAATTGCTTGAGAAGGCTGCACTCTATGTGGAGACGGAGATTAGTTGTATGAAAATAAGTTCTGTTTACGAACACTTACCACGTCACAGCATCCTGTGCTTCGTAAGGGATCGTCCTTGACCAGTTCATTCTCCATTATCTGTGCAGGACCTTAAATCCGTACAATGAAGTCCCCTTGCGTGTCGATTTCGGATATGCACATAGATTTTTTTCAATCGCAATGATGATATATGTTCTAACCCCTCTAAAACTGACAGTAACGACTTACTGGTTCTAAACATTCCTTTCTATCTTTCAGCTGCATATGAAAGCCAATCGATCAAGCGAACTTTGGACATGTCCAATCACGCGAATAAATACCTGGTTAAAACGCACATTTTACTATCTAGGACTCTGCAGCTGCTGTATCTGATCGACCTGTCACCGAATGTTATAGGGAAACTGTACTGTATCACAACTTTATTGATATAAACAGAACGAGTTTAGAGTCCCATACAAATTTTTATAGATGGTTAGCATCCAGATAGGGTATTCCGGTTGAGTTTGACCAGACCCCTGGATTCCTGTGCGTAGTAAGAGGCCACTGACTGTTCGGGTGGAGCAGAATGTTATGGCAAATGCAGGCCGTTGGCGACAATCTAAACCCGGAGGATCAAGATCGGGGAGTGAATTTGATGAGGCCTGTCTCAAGCCGTCAGCCGGCGTAAACCTGATAACAAAACAATGAGTCCCAGCACCAGTTGCCTGTTTATCATCAAGGTACTGGTATCATCCGTTAGTTCCTTTAATTTTCAGCGTAATACCATTATAGCACCGAGGAGGTTTTACTGAGTCGCCCATTATTACACCATCGAGGTGATAATGGATAACCTGGTGGTAATCCCCTCAACCTGTTGTTAATAATGTTGTCATCCTTAAGATGACAATATCGGGTAAATTGACATTCGAAGAAGGAATAAATTTACCCCGTTTACAGAAGATTACATTCCTCAGGTGGGCCGGTGAGTACGCTGGTGACCCACAAGTCATATCCAGTAAGGACTCTTGCTTCCGCGTTTTGCGCGTGCTTACGTGATCAAGGCTGCATTCGGAAGATTGAGCAACTTCCAAATGGCTCGCCTGTTTCCCAGGGTTGCAACGCGTCGCATGTCAAACCTCCTCAGACGTGGGTGGTCGTTCGCTAAGCTGATGTTTATGCCCACTGCGGAACCTTCGGATTCCTCCTACAACCAGAGGTTATAAGTGCATAACGCAGAATACCAGACTTTGGGTTGGTTAGTTATTTTTTGTAGTACAAAGACAAAGAATTCAAAATAGTTATGATAATCTGGTTAATGAATAAAACCTACATTTTCCGAAAGTCTGCAGTCGCCAGAAACAGATTTCTTCGGAGTGCCAGACGAAGTTCAAAGCGCAGTTTAAGACAACTTTTGTTCTTCCGGAGCATTTTAGTTAAAACGACTGACTGAGTGTTATTCGTAACCCTGATGACCCGCCTTTTAACATTGGGTGAATAGAAATGAAGGTGACCGGACAGCAGTTTATTTGACGTCTGATGGGACTGCGCACCTGTTAGACTGACTAAAACATTATATGAAATCAGATAGGTAGTTCTGCTTTGGCAGCATGTACCAGAAAATAGAGGATGTCCTATTGGGTGGTCCAGCCTGTCTTAGTGTATGTCGGATTCTCAAAGCCAGTCTTACAACTATCAAACAATTGTGATAATAAATGGAGCATCGGTAAGAAGAAATGAGCTTTCATAAGTTAACCGATGCACAGCCTAAACGTCTGTGGATTATTTGATCGCAGTCATATATCAAGCCCACCGTTGAATCCAAGGGAGAATACAATATCCTCAGAACCTAAACTCAACTCAGTAAAAGTTCCACGAAACCTCGAGCACAGCCACAAGTGAATTTAAGAGCCTACGCTGGAAACTTGCGGACAAATTTCACATGGCGCGATGAACGTGTCTTCCACTAATGTCACCGGAAAAGTTGAGACGCCAGCTAGTCCCAATTTTTTCTTCAGAATGCGCTCGGACTTCGCTAAAACATAATGGAGAGGAAACTTCGAATGAGATAAGCCGGAATCAGGCAAGTTTCTTTCTGCTGCACTACCACCCACTGTAGATCATTTTACCTATCATGAAGAAGAGATTGAGCTGGGACTCAGCTGAGAATCACATAAACAAACCCGTGTGCAAGTGACTGTATCTCGCGAATTAACATACCTTCCTAAGAGTGCCTGGATGCCCACCTGCACCCACCTCTTACTACGGCTTGAAGTTTAATGTTACTTCACTATCGCCTGAATTCTGAAAAACGCCATCATAACATTTACTTCCCAACCGTAATTCGCCTGGGTACGCCCTAGTGGAGAGAGCAGGCACAATGAACAACACTTACTAACCATCACATGAGGTATACCATGTATGTTTTCAGATGTGCAGTCAGTTATTTGTCGTGGAATTCCTGCAGAGTTACTGTCTTATGGAAAAAAACACCATTGTCACGGGGGTGGTTCAAACTGTGAAATGACCAATGCGAAGCATCAATAACCCCACGGTGTCTAAACAACTGGATGTAGTAAACAATCAAGCCTTCTTGTCATGATTTAAATCTAAATCCCAATTGAGCTGCTCGCCATACGGTTTCCTTTAGAAAAGGTTTTGCTCCTCAAGCTAGCTCGGCTTCATCAGCCATAGCTATGATGAGCTTGGATGTGGCTAGCACCGCTTGATTAGTCGGACAAATGTGCTTTCGAAATAGAAGTGATGCAATGGCTCAACCTGCAACTGGTATAAGCTGGTTAGATTAGGCGTTCTTACTGTTATTTGCTTGTGGTTTTTTCCACGTCCATTATTCGCTCAAAAAGCGTTTGGCCGAACTTTAACGGAATCTCCGTCAGTCTTGTCTGCTAAAAATGACTCCAACGATTGTGAGTACATAAAAACCACCTGGAAGTCTCAGCTATTCTGATGCAACCATCAATGAGTTTCGGACTACCATGTTGTTAAGCGACGGTTTCAGAGATGGAATATTTTTTCAGAAGTAAGCTAGACTGTGTAACTGTTGGCAAAGCGCCTAGAAAGCTTTCGATTCAAAATAAATATTTCTCAAAAAGGGGCCGTAACTTTTATTATCTTCAAAAATGGAGACTAATTAACCGGGTATTAGAGCTTTATACTGTGCTTCCATTCATTAGTTGTTGGATCAACCATGAATGAGGATGCTTTACCTGGTTCACACTTCATCACTATGGAAGCATCCGAGTCATTTAGCGAATGTAGGGTTTTCAACTAAAACTGGATCCCGTTTGAAAGTAAGAAAATTAAGATTGCCAAAAAGTAAGGTTGCTCAATGATTCAAAAAGTGGCCTGAATAAAAAGCGGTGAAGCCTTCCTTAATTGCACAGCATCATTGAAAATTCCCGGGCTCCTCGTTTTCCCAGAATCTTTTTGAGACAATCAACCTCCGTTATGCAGACAGCGCCGAAAACAATAAATAACTAGTGATTCGATATATACGTAGTGCGTACGTTTTGAATTTCCATGGGGAATAGGTGCTCTCTGCACCATCAAACGCAGCAGAAGTTTCACCGCACAGTTCCAAATGACTCTTATTATCTTACCACCTGTCAACAACAGTCTCACCATCAACGTTTAGCCCACACAAGAGAAAACACGACAGGGCGCATCCCACTGGTCACGCCAAAGCCAAACCTGATCCGAATTTATGCCCAGTTATCGATTTATCGCCTGGTTGCCACCGCTTTCTGTGCCGTATCGATTAGGCCAGATTGCCAAACCCATGCACGCAAACGGTCGTTTGTCGTCCAAAGACCGATTGGCCTATCAAAGGATGATCGGTCTATTGGACACTACCAGTAGGAAAACGGATGCTTCGTCGGTGTGTAAGTACCATGACTGTATGCAGTTGCTTGGGTGCACAATCACGCTGTTTAAACCTTGTCAGCACTTCCATCACGTGTGGCGTACGTCCAAACGCCCGTGTTATTCAGGGCGCTCTGAGGACGGCCAAATCTCATCCCGACTGTCTAACAACGCTCTTCTTCTCCACCCCAGCCTGTCCGTTCACCAACATCCTTATGGTCCAAAATTTCACATCACCGGCCGTGGCACGTGTCTGTACTTATCCGGCGCGCGTGTTGGCAACAGCACCGCCCGCAAATTTTATCACATGTGCTACTTTGCCCGAGGATCATGCGGTAGACGTTAGACTCTCGATTGGATGATCACCAAGTGATCGACACGTTTATGCATTCACATAAAAAACGATAACCGAACGAACGTATTAGAGCTTTTCAGACGCACCCTTCGACGAACTGTGATTTCCAAACAGACTTGGCACCATTTGATGACCTACCTCATAAGATCGCGGAATTTGCAGACAAACATTATTTAAAATGTGATTACGACAAAACCAACTATATTGCTTACCGACTGGAGTTTTACTTCCACCCAAAGTTGCTGTTTTCTCTCAAACGAGCACAAAACTACAGCTGCCAATTCCTCGTGGACATGAATTTCTCCAGTCGAAATTGTGTATTACTGCTTCTAGTGATTTTTGCTTCCTGTGAATGCGCAGAAGAAGTTCAGGTGCATTTGCAAATGCGTGAAGAAACTCCACCCCACACAAGGATAGGGTCCGTGTCTTCCTCACTCCCTGCAACATTAGGAACTAAACTGCATTTTTTAACAGATAATACATTTTTCTCCGTAGCCCCTAACACGGGTGAAGTTGGAGTGGCTCGTCTGATCGATCGTGAACGGTTGTGCCCAGATTTTAAAATATGTTGTGGTGTCTTGGCTTGTCAACTCGATGCGTCAATTTTTATCACAAACAAAGAAACCGGTGAATTTGCTGCCACTGTTAATCTGAAAGTGGACATACAGGACCAAAATGACAACCGACCAATTTTCACATCACCCAGTCAGAAAGTAGCTATATCTGAATCTGCCTTGGTTGGCACACATATAAATCTAGTTCCAGCAACTGATGCCGATATTGAACCAGTCAATCAAATACAGAGATATAGCTTGATTGAACCTACCGGAACATTTGTTTTAGACCTAACAGAACTTCCATCGGTGAGATTGCAACTGACTAGGCCTCTAGATCGTGAGAAAACGGAATTGTATACAGCTACTTTGGAAGCGTGTGACCCGGGTGCCTGCGCTCGTCAGACTTTAGAGATCCAAATTTTGGATGAAAACGATAACAAGCCTATTTTTAAGGTAACGCGGTACAAGAAACAACTTCAAGAAAACATTAAAGTTGGTGAGGTGGTCCTGCATTTGAATGCCAGCGATTTGGATGCGGGGGACCGAGGCCGCGTTCTGTATGCATTACACGGTACAGTAGACCCTGACTTATCCGAAACATTTGAATTAGTCCGTGACACTGGTGAGATCCGACTGAAACGGCCATTAGCAGCAAACATCCGAGATAACTATCGGTTTAAAGTTATCGCATGTGATGCGGTCAATCCTGCGTGTGCGGGGGACGAAAACTCTACGGCTGAAATAACCCTTCTAGTGGAAGACATTAACAACTTTGCGCCAACCATTCACACCGTGGCCGCTGGAGCAGCACTTGTGTCTGCTAATCCGCCGCCGTTGGATTTCGCGGGGCAAAAGCCTGTCCAGTTATCTAATGAAGCGTCTTTCAGAGAGAGCTTGAGTATATTCGAAAATACTCCACCTAGTCAAGTTGCTGTGCTCACCGTGCGCGATGCAGATGTGGGTGAAAATTCTCGCGTCACCTGCAGCCTGAATGAGTCCAGTGGCGACGACCTTAACAGACCATTCAATGGTGGTTCAGTATCATCTAACTTCATTTTAACTCTCAGTGCGCCCGGAATATATTCCCTACGGACTTCACGGATGTATGACTTTGAAATCGAACCCGTTGTGAGCACCAAGGTTGTTTGTCACGATTTTGGGAAACCACATGCTCTCACCTCGGCTCGTGTGATCACTGTTCGGGTAGTGGATGTGAATGAGTTCCAACCGGAATTTTCTCGCCGTGTGTACGTTGGACGTGTTTCGGAAAATTCCCCGGCCGGGAAGGAAATACTCACAACCACTGCCACAGATCGCGATCGTGGTGCTGTTCTGAGGTATTACTTTGCTCCAGTTAACACAGAACAATCAACTTGGGATGATTCTGGACGCTCGGAATCGGCGACCGCTGTGGATGATGCTGGTTTATCTCGGATAGAAGCAAGCAAGTATTTCGTAATGGAACCGGAAACAGGAGTTATTAGGACTAGTCAGGTGAGTTTTCCGCTTGAGGGCGAAATACATGGTTAATAATGTTAAGTTTTAGTCCGACAACCTTACGATAGATAGTTAACAAACTGTTCGACTGATTTTGTTCAACTTTTTGATGTGCTAGTCATCTTGTATGCTTGGTATGGTATTTCACCCAAGGCAGGAGCTGAAATAGTAATTTGCCAGCAAAAATGCAGTGCCAATTAGCAGGAACGCAAGCGGAAGTTTCCCGTACGATTTATCGACCGTATTAAAGTATATTTCAAGTTGATGTGAGATTCATCCCACATTTTTTAAAGTTTAATCGGTAACAGTTTAGTTCAGTGTTTTCTGGACTGCCTTCAAATTTATGGTATCCTGAGCATAGGAGAGACGAACCTATGAAGTAAAGAAAGCAACTCAGGTCAGAAGTGCTTCTACAAAAAAACAATACCTGTCGTTATTTTCCAAACAATATTATCCTCATAACCTCTCACCTTCTTAATACGGGAGTCTAAAGTCAACTGATTGATAGATCAATTATCCGTGTAAGGCCAACAATGTTTGTGACAACAGGCAAGAAATAAATGAAATGTTTTCCCCTTTCAGCAAACAGATTTTGAGGAATGACATTTGGAACTAAGGCTGAAAAGTTGAACAGTTTGAAAATTCTGGAAAATCCGTTTCTGGTTCAAATAGTAAACGGGAGTTAAACAAAGTAGTTAGTTCACCTTGCTTGTTTATCCGTCCTCCATTTATCACACAATTCAAGCATAATGACTAGCCGTGTTTATTTTTTATCCAATCG
>SJOL01006711.1:336278-452634 GCA_004794785.1 Opisthorchis felineus
TATATATATATATATATATATGCATTCTTATGCATACGTACGCTACTTTTTGTTTCCCAGAATAAAAATCCTGCCAACTTCCTCGCTTGTTCTGTAAACATATTGAAGAAGAAGTTTGTGAGCTAGGGGAAACATACTAACACATAAATCAAACCAATGGGACTGCCAACAGTGTCGTGCATGTTCTGGTCCACACAGGCCAAAACTTGGAGTGGGACTGGGATTAAAACCACCGCGGACTTATAGGTAACTTTGTTCTGTACCATGAGTTGCACACTCCCGGTTTTGTACTGTATTTGTAGAAAACCCTAGACCTTTCTATGTACTGACGTGGATGTCGAATTTTGACAAAGGGGCAGTTCGGGGGGCTTCGACGAACCAAGCTGCAGTAGGCTTTCACTTGTTGTTTGTCTAAATTTACTTGTTGGGTTAAATTTCAGTACATTTGCGATAGGAAATATACATTATCGCTGCAGTAAAAATGTATAGACTAAACGTTCTGACCAAGTAATTCAAAAGCCACTTCCCCGCATTATTTTTACCATCAAGGCGCTGAACTGGACCACTAAGAAAGAGTGCCTGCATAAAGACATATTTGTGGTATTTTCATTTATCTCGCGCGAATGAAGCTGAGGATAGGTATATGGGTCTTTGATGGATTGAGTTCCATCGATTGACGAGCATGTCCCCGCCAGATAAGCTAAACAATTCGGGTCAAATTATATAAAAGTTGCAGAATGGGTTGAAATCACCTTCAGGGATTGATGTATGGGAAGGAATCTAATCATTGATATAATGAATATACTAAGTAATGATTGGAGTTCATAGAGGTCCATAAAGGGAACGAATGCTTAAAAAGGCGTTGCTGACATTTATTAGTTTTCTACTTCTGCACGAAATTCAAAATTAACCTGCACCGGTTTGAATAGGCCTAGATATGATGTACTACCGCGTTGTTTTGGTATCCATTTGAGTTAGAAACGCCTGAAGTAATAATATTGTGAGAGTGAAACTAACATTTTCGCCATGTATAGTAAAATTCAAATGGTTTTGTAACTGATTTCTTCATTTTAATTCTATCAGCTTTTGAGAAAAGTTACTCAAACTTGAAAGGCATACAGTGACTCAAACAGTCACACCCAGTAAACCGTGGGGCCGATTATCATGAATACTTCCGTAGGTTGTATTGCGGAACACGTTTTGTAATCAGAGATTGAGGAAACAGGATGAAGCTCCAGCAGCCACGATATCCGCTCAATGTCTCTGAGTGCAAAAATTTGAAGTTGGTTACGGCATCCACGTTCAAAATACGTGTGTGTACACGAGCGCTGGCACCCGTCAGAAAGAGCCTGTTCCACTGTTTATCGAGGCTCTTCATCGATATAGTATAATATTTCTGTAACATTTGCAATAAATAATTAACGAAGACGATTTATTCATTTTTTGAAAACAAGATGGAAATGACCCTGCTGATGTAAGGGGTTAGGTAACTGTTTATACTATTAACCTTAGATATGTCCCTTAGGTAGGTCAGTTTTTGGGCAATCCAGTTGCGCTAACCGGTTTCAGTATCAACAGGATAAACTCACACTTTTACATTTGATTTCCTCTCAGTGATTTTCACTGCTGGCATCTCGGACAAATGATTGCTTACTCCTCCTCTGCGGCCACATTAATTAAGCTGGTAATCCTCAAGAATGGGTTGATAAATATATGTTTGACCGGCGCCCTGAGAGATATTCATTGATCTACGATGCCGCACAACTCTCATACCATAACAGCTCAATATTTCAACGTCCCGGTTAGCTGTGTGCCATCAAATTAAAATCCAATTAAAGAGCTCATCTGGATTCAATTTTTGACAAGCACCGGATGCTTGTAGTGCCCGTATGCCTACGTGAAAATTGCAAAGGGTTTGTGGGCCTTCTAGGTCTTCTCGAAATTGTTTCAGTACTCTGTATTCATTATTGCACTTACACTTTATGTTCGAAAGGACTAAGATTATTTCTTGGCCGTAAGTAAATTCGTCTAAAGAATGATGCTAGAAATGATGACACGGCGATGTCTACGAACTACGCGTTGACAAAAGCTGGACGTGTGTGGTTGCTAATCTTGCAAGTTCCACTCCCTGTGATCTTGGTATCCATGTGCTGCTATCCATTACTTATATTTTCAACAAGCCAGTAAAAACCGCACCCACTATGGGACATAACTATTGACAGTGCTTTTCCCTAGGTTTATTCGTGTAGTATTTGCAACCTACAGGTTGTGTTTCAATTCGTTGGTACTTATTACCCTGGGAACACATAGTCAACAGGTCTTCCTCACGTGGCCATTTTTGACCCCGAAACAGGTTAGGGAGTTGTGGATAGTCTTACTTGCTGCCGAATGGTTTCATACCAAAGGAGTTTCCGGTGGCCCCCTTTAAGGACGGTGTCCAACATAACACCAAATATGCTTGGGTAAAGCCTATTTTTTAAGCCCATCGCATGGTCCAAGCAACTGTTACGCTGCTTTCTGGGTCGAAAGCAATGTTGACCTGTGCATCCATCAGAAAATTTTCCAGCTGACAAAAATATTCCAGTCCGTAAAGTTTGGGAGATACTACAAGTTGGAAACAACTGGAATAATGTGATTTGTACGAAGCAGGGTATATGCTCTATGGTGTTCGGTCTTCTCTAGGTGTGATACTGTGGTCTACAAGGACAGCGATGTATGTGCATCTGTGTTCACATTTTCCGGCAAATCTGTAGAGGGTTGTGGATGATCCAGAGGCATCAGTAACGGCGCCACTCAGTAGACACTCGGGTTTCAACTAAAGGCAATTTTCAAGCTTTTCAGATGAAGGTACGGGAGGGTCTGATAAATTTCACTCAGAAACATTTTGACATTTACTTTTACCGTAGTATTTTGATAAAGGCTCTACGTTTTAGTTGAAGAACAGAATGAAAAAAGGCTCGTTTTTAGGATAGCCGGAGTTGTGACAACGGTAATTAAGCGCCCTTGCTTCAAGCATGCTGTGTGAGAGTTTCCTTGAAACACGTGAAATGATTATGTACAAGATGTGATGTTGTGACAATTGAGCCTTTTTGGTGCAACAGAACTAAACAATTTCGACCAATAGGTTGTTCGTAGCAAATCCCGGGATCAATTTTTCAAACCGTGAAAACTGGGGAACCATCCTCGCCGGAATTTTTTCCAAGACACTAGCATTCGTTTACTAGTAAGCTTCTAGACAAACACATCTGAAGTTTACGACCTCCATTCGGGGAAAGTTCGTGGTAGCGATAACCCATATAAACCCGCCGCATATCACCACTCTACGTCTTTGAGAAGATGCTCATCACCGGAAGACTCTTAAGTTATAGAAAACTGACCGACAAACCATCGTTCCTGAAGGACTGATAAAATTTCAGTGATTTGTGGCCGTTTGATGCTATGCAATTGACAAAATTTTCCATCAGGCCAGCCAAGTTGAACACTAGTTTCGGCAATTTTTAGGGCAATCTGAGAAAGAAGGATGGTTCTGGATCATCGCGCTACCAGTGGCGATGTTCTGTTGCCACTGAACGTGGGTCATCAACAGATTACTTTAAACTGAAGTGTATATCTACACCCAATCCAAAGTTCACGTAGTCTCACAACCTAATCAAGTTGTCATACAGCTTACGGATCCACACAGACCAACAAAATTTGTAAATCACACACATGAATGCCCCTAACTGAAGTATTGGAACATGAAGATCTAACTCCAAAACCCGACCACAATTCCTTTAAACCCCCCACTTCATTGGTCGTGAGATTTGGGCATAAACTTTAGCCGACGTTCATCGTTGAGGTCATCCGCCTGCTTCAAAACTCGGCCAGACTAATATCCTACTTAGTTAACCTGATGAAGTTTTTGTGTCAAATACGTGAAGTTGCCCAGCTAAAAATCCACCGACGGTTTACCATGCCTCGCTGTGACTATTTTTTTTCACTACAGTTATTCAAGCTTGAAACATTGTCACAAATCTGGTTTGTGGTACTTGAGGTTTAAGTGGGGATGAAATGCACAATCATCGCTCGACGAAATCTGTGAATAGGAACCTAACAAACGTCACGGACGCTCCACTTTTTGTTCCAACTGTTGGAGTGGTATGTCTGAATTCTCGGGAGATTTGCATGAGGTAGGCTTAGGGTTGTCCAGTATGTTCTAGCTGATTCAACTGTGAACAAGGCTTCCTTTTTTCCAGATCAGGGTCTACAGTTGTCGTCATCTCATGGGCTTCTGTTGTTCAGCTCTGTAATTAATCCACCGTGCTTTTGGTTTCTGGTCGAAAATGATTCCTATTAGACATAAACTCCAGATGAACCTATTCCTTTCCAAATAATCGTTGCAACCCAGCTCGGTTACGAAGAGATTTTAATTAGAGGTGGGTAGCATCTTTGATGAGGTATATAATTCTTCCTACTTTTAAAATTTACCTAACGACAAACATGCCAGCAGCGATCTCCGTTCCCCTATAGGTGATTTATCTTTACGTCGCTGCGTTCGTTTCACTTGGATTGGTGCACAAATCCGCGAGTGCCTTCATGCCTCACTGATCCCGGCAGACATTTTGTCATGCAATCAACCGTTATTCCAACCAACCATTCATTCACTCATCCATTCAGGCGTATTGTCACTGGAGGTCCTAGTAGGTGGATGCAGAAAATTGCCGTCAACTTCATTGAACTGCATGACATTTTAGGAGAGCGACTGGTATAATCTGAAGTAGCACTTCTAATCGCATACGGGATGGACTGAGTGAAACGATTCGGAGGTTACTTCATTTCAAACAAATGACGAGAGTACTTGTTGAAATGCGTAGCCGTGTATACCCACAATGTGTATTGCACATAAGCCAAACGCCAAACTTACTTCATTGGCAATGACAGTGTGTTTCGCTAAATACTCGGTGCAATATCCGGTCAATATACCAAGCATCTTATCGGGACATTTAATTTGCCCACAACATTTTTATATTATCACAGGCGAAATATTATCACGAATGCAGCTGCAGTAATCTTGCTATCGGGTTCTTTTACCAGCATTTTATTACTGATTTCTCAACATTCCGCCGAAGTTGTGGTTCTTAATTACTTGTTTTCTGTTAGTTCTATCCTTGAAGCTACTGCTTAGTAACAGGAGTACATTCCACTGCATAGTGGAATAATATCGGTCCTTACGAACAGTCTAACATAAAACTTAGTTGCGCACACAATGTAACCAATTCAAATACCGGTTTGTTGAATATCAGTTTGATCAGATGAATTAGTCATCCAGGCTGCCTCGAATCAGAAACAACCCAGGTATAATGTATACCATAACTCGTCAAGGTTCCAAGTCGATGTAGCACCGCATTACTGATTAATGGGCGAGGTCTTCGAGGGTGATCAGTCCGTAAATTAAGATGGCATGCCTTTTTCGTAAAGAACGGCTCGTTATCATTATCACCTACAGCACAACACCATTGTCCGACCACTAATGCTTCGCTGCCGTACAACGATGATTTAATTAAAAGCCTTATGGCGAAGAAAATAAAATGATGAATGGGAAGTGGGTCAGGTTTCTCGTCTCTCACAATCCTTTTGAGGAGCCCACACTTGCAGCCACTAATTCAGACAATCTATAAAGAAACTGACATTAAGAACGCCTTTGACGTCTATTAAAGCTCACGTATTACAGGATCATCAACTACTCACAAGGGGAGTCACTCAGACTCCATCCTGGAAGGCGAATCGCACCAAAAGTACTCAGACATTTCGTAATTTTTTCGTGCTCCTTTGCCAGGCCAAAGATCGGCCATTACTTTGCTTTCACCACTCTGAATCTGGCACAGAAAGCAGCACTCTCTTTGGCAAAAGATGATTCGGTGTGCGTACTACATGGCTTAACCACCGCAGCGTTTTGGTGCTGGACACATTCTGAGACTGAATTCCCTGTTGCAGAAACGATCATTCGTTTTCATTTTCTCGTTGCAGATCCGTCGGCATCAGGCTACAAGAATTATGCTTCACAGCCAGTGCTTGTTGCTGACGTGAAGTCGTCTAGGTTTGGCTGCTTGCAGTGCATACGTCTCACAAACGGACCGTAAAGTAAAGGCACAGGTCTCTTGAGATTCATAGGTACTCCACTTTATCGACATAGGTACCCCAAATTAGCAAACGCGATTCGAGTCACGGAGATTCGTGCATTTCTTTTATCTGTTACACTAAAATCGGCATGTGTACAACTTCCACAATCTAGAATTTAATGCTCTGGACTGTGAGGGGTTGATTCAGTAATTGCATGTCTAGAAGTACGACCTTACAATTTGTGGGTGCAAAGCGCATAAGAAAGAATGAGGTGGTTTTCTCGGCTCGTCCAAGAGCCCACGGACCTGATTCGTCTCGAAGAAAAGGACGATGTTGTTTGTATATTCCAGATCGGCAAGGTTTTCGTCATCAGTTTTTCGAATACCAGTGTTTTCGAAAACCTTCCAGCGCTGATGTCATTAATTTGTCGAGCACAAAATTGAGTGGGAATGTAGTGTGCATGCTTGTCACACACCACATTTGATACGGGATGTTTTGGAGAGCTTGCTGTGTGCTCCTACATGCCATGAATTCTGAAAATGCAAAGAGCCTAATATACTGAGAAATTTCTGGGGCATTGCTTGCTGCGCAAACCCATCATGGAGAACAGACCGGTTAAGTGAGTCAAATATGCATGGGAAATTTGGGAATACTAGAACTGCGGGTCGCTTTTATGTATGGTGTTCATCTAACATCGTCACATCATCGTCTGATGTAGTGTGAAAAATCGGTCAATGCAACCCTCACCAGACCGGAATCCCCTTAGATGCTCTCAGGTCAATGCTTCTGGGGACATTAAGAGCCTCGCTACAACTGAAATCAATCGGATACCTCAATGATTACCGCTATCAGTACGGGCCCTTGTTCCGAAGGTCGGTACGATTTCCGATTATCCCCAGTTGTGTGGAACAGTCTCTTTTCCCAGATGGAGGTAAATGTTTCAGAGAAACCCTGACTGGGGACTTCAGTTGCACCGTTGAACAATGTGTGTGGGAGGTCACCAGGCGCAGAACCTAGAAGGTACTTGAGAGAGCACATGCAGTCATAGGCCTCCGAGACAGTAGTTATTTCAGGTTCATTTTCATGTATTCCATTGCAGGTAGACAATCAGACTGAGTGGCGGTAGTTGTTTCGGGGAATAGTTACTCAAGTTCTTTGGCACAGCGGTTGAGTTGTCCTTCCTGACTGAAGATCATCAAGCCTTGTCATGTCTAGTCCTTGGCGATTTCGCTCGCCATTGAATTCTGGGAACCGGCCACATGGATCAACAGAAATGAACTTCGGGTGTCCCTCTCATTCTTCGCCCTTTCCACTTCTTTAAACTTCCGTCTCCCCAAGTCTTTAAATTCGCCGCACTAGTGTTTCAGAAAGATCGGCGGTCAGTCACTGATCAGCGCCACCGGTAACTGATGGCAATGTGATTAATTGGGGTGTATGGTTCGCGTGCTGTTGGAGGACACCATATGGCGAGACGATTTTCTTATTTCGGATTTTAATGCTGTATGTAGACAGTCTGCGGTGAGCACACAGCTGAAGCAGTCGTTTGCCTCTGTCTGTGAGCACGGAATCCAATCCATTTTGATCACCCAGTTGAGTCTCAGATAAACTAAGTCTACCCACTCGTGCATTCAAATCTCTGGCAACCAAAACGTTATCTGAGATTTTGGCCTGCCGTAACAGGGCAATCAAGGCGTCACGAAACTTACAGCCGGTTGGGATGTAAGCACGCATGATAAAAATACGGCGAGCAACTTTCCGCTTGTAAGGTGGCCTCACGGACGTTAACAGACGAACGGCGTAGAGGAGGTCTTCAGCGGGTATTCACTCAAGCACGGTGGCTTCTGCCCGCTTACTCAAGACGATAACAACCACTGCACACCCTCCTGCAACAGCCTCTGGATCGCCGGAGTTTCGCAGTCGGAAGCGAGTGGAGAGTGCTGAGATAACTAGCTCAGCCATTGTGCTTGCATTTGAATTCCTCTTCCCGAAATGCAGCAAACGTCAGTGCCAAGCAAGTCCAGTGTGGGTGCAAGAGCTTCAGAGTGAACATTAAAGGAGGTCAGACAGACCAAGTGTTGAGGCTTCACGGTCAATTTCGAGGTACTTAAGACTGTTGGCGCCGCTAGCCTGGAGATGTTGCTGCCGGGACCGATGCAAGACGAACGGGGTTGTCAGTCCTGACGGATGGACCCACAGAGAGAGCCCTGTTAATGGATGTAGGACGGGAAGGAAAAGCTATGTGAAAACGAGGAAGGAAGGCGTCAGCAGCAGCCTGTTTTTAATCATCCACAAGCCTCTATGCAGCAAGCACGCTGATCCAACTGATGTCATAATGCAACGGCTGATGCGGAGTAACGGTATTTTTTATTTGTAGAAATCATGGTTGCACGCGGGATGGGATTTTGCCAGGGTCCCAAACCTAGATATGAGAACGATTATGGTCTCCAACCAAACCCTATGGCCCACAACTAGGAGCTGGAAAGCAAGCTTGTGGACGACCATCTCATGGGCATTTGCATGTTGGTAAGCCGAGGCTGGTAATTTGCAAAGCATACACAGTTCCGCAACTAAATGAAAGACAATCCTGGTCGATCAGGCTGAAAATTCCCAAAGCCTCTATAGAAATAGTAGCACAAATGTTGGGTTGTAAGACCGGAACATGCGTACTCAGTTGAGTCACAAGCAACCCCAAATAGTTAGGCAGGGGATTCTGAGTTGTGACATTGCCCACATTTCTACGCATAAAAAACACTAGGTTGCAACCGTATGTAACAAGCTGATAGGATTTTTGGGTGATTCGATCAACGCTGATCCCACCCCTACGTCTGGCGGGGACTACAGTGGTGTTGCCTATGAAAGCGCTCACGTACAAAAAAGGTTACAAGGCTCAAAATAGCAACATTTCTGTTTATTCTGTCAACATACTGGTAAAGTTGCAGAGACCGAGACAAGCGTGCCTGTAAGATTATTAATATTCACTGGATTAGGAGGAGGGTTGTGGATGTTCAGCGCAAACTTGCACGCTTCACTCAGAGCCATTTTCAGGGCAGCGTAGTGTATGGAAGCAGACAACAACAATTCAACATAAAGTGAAACATGGGATTGATATAACTGTTCTATTCACAATAAAAAACGCTGACATTCGATTAGTGTCCATCAGCTGGTGTGGCTGCGATACTTTTAAAAAGATTGAAAGTTGGGAATATTTACGCCAATGCGAGGGCTATGAGGGTAATCTCTGGAAAAACTGTAACATTAATTAAACATTAATTAAACATTAATTAATTGATCGAGTAACTAATTAATGATTAACAAATGAGCCTGCAAAAGCACTGTCCTCAGTCGAGACACTTTGCAACGCCCGGTAGGTGCTTGCATTACACTGATCACAGAAGTTTATTCCAAAAGTAATTCGGAACTTCGTAAGCTATCTATTAACGCCTTTCTTTCATCTTCAGATGATGTTAGTTTAGTAGGGGCTGTTGCCGCTTTTGATTTTGGACATAAAAAGTTTCGCATGGTCTCCGCTGCTTGAGGAAAAAAGTACAAATAAACAACATAAGCGACAGATTCATACGGATTCCAAACCAGATTATCCTGAAAGTGAGGGTATTTGGCGAAGTTGAATATGACGTGCTATGACGCACCTAGCCAGAGGGAATAACTAAAAACATTAGTAGAACAGAACACAAATTCATCAACCTTAATTCCAAGTGGAGAATGGATCACAGTTATGGAGGATCAGACAGTATGCATTTCGTATTGTGCCAGCATTGTAGTTGTAAGTTTCTAATTTGTTTAGTGGGAGACTGCTAAATATTTTACATCC
Organism: Opisthorchis felineus; assembly: GCA_004794785.1. Lineage (NCBI taxonomy): Eukaryota > Metazoa > Platyhelminthes > Trematoda > Opisthorchiida > Opisthorchiidae > Opisthorchis > Opisthorchis felineus. The sequence continues at coordinate 346,207 of SJOL01006711.1, forward strand.
ATGTACAACTCCGCGTTGAAATACTAAAACTGTTCATTCAATATGTGACCAACAGTGTTGAATAATTGCCAATCTGCACTCAGTGCATTTTGTCGCTGGAGAGGAGCGCAAAGTGCTAAACAGACCCATTAGCCAGATATAAAGAAAGCATATTGTCGCAACCACTCTATCCGTCGCGTAGGAGCGGGTGGAAAACAAATTACTACCTTACTGAACAAGGATTGGTTCGGTTCGGTTCGACAGACATTATCAAGTACGCAAAAACACTTCCCTTCTTTGCCTAGAATTCCTTTCCAATCTCTTTTCACCCAATTCAACCACTTCAAATGTTGTCGTTACTGTCTTCAACTTCGTCCTTTAATAGATGATTAGGAATGGAAAATTTTCACACAAATAGTTACGTACATTGTTGAGTGAAATCGATATTGTTATTTTATCATCACCCCCAATGCTCCGGCTATGGGCTGCAAATTTCAGAGTATACCTCCTTGGGTTACATTGATTTTAGCTCTGACTGTCAAAGCCAGAGACAAGTTTAATGCTATAAGGGCGTGTTAAGTAAGAATATATCACAGCCGGTTTTACAATTTCATTTTTATGTGAAACAAAGAAAGTGGCAGATGATTCTAAGGACGGCTAACAACCTCAAATACATGACAGGAAAATATAGAACAGTTGTTCAGACAAGAATTCCTTACCATCCCCATGGAGTTGTCAATAATGTTTTTGAAAAATGGAATATGGAGCTGATTTTTTACACACAAGCCCTGACTACACTATTCTCAGAAGATTATATCCCCAGAAGAGACCGAACACCCTTGGCATTTTAAAGTAAATTCTGGTTGTAAAGTCCCACCCCGGATAGACGGCTGAATACAGAACCCTCTTATGGTTAGTACTCTTGTGTACTCCCTTCGCTGGGTAATTATTTTTGACGTAGTAGTTAAGGCAAAAACATCACTTGAAATATTTCGTTGGTCATGAAGCATGAGTTTTAAACTTCAGATATTAGGCTTAACATCATTTAAAGCCCTTGTACAACCCAAGACTGTCTAACTTTGTTTTTACGACAGCTTGCTCACAATGAAGTAGAATAAACGCCCGTCATATTATAAACAGTACTATGTTCAAGGGTAATGTTTAACCTCAAGCTGTTACGCCCGCAATGAAGAAACAGCACACGATACACAAGCCATTAGGTCAACTGCGGATATTACACTCCACAGAACCTTTTGAGGGGGGACCATGTCCCTCACTTTGTGCACAATGACCTTACTATGCGAGGGATATTCCACCGTCGGTCATCAGGCATTACAAAGGACACATGTGCCACACATCTTGCGCCATCGCATACAAGGTACAAAAGCAACACTATATTGTCTGGAACTCGGTGAAGCATTCACAACTGTACAAAACTTGTTTACTACTCATTTTACAGGAGGTTTACACCGACAGTTATGTGTCTCCCGGCAAGCTCTTTGGTTTGTCTACAGAAACTTACGGAAATTAGCCCTAGACAGAAGCAAGTATATGCAAATATGCAAAGACCCGCTAAATTATAAGCTCTGGTTTTCTTATAAGGTCACTTAAGATTTAGTTGTTTTCTAACGAAGATGCACCAATTACGGCACAGTGAACGCTTTTGCAGACAGTAAGTTTTCATGATTGTCTCCTGTGCACAATGTAGGATGAAGACCAGGCATAAATTCTCAGCACTTTTGTGTCAGAATAATGTTCGTGAACCACGTATTTAATCGACATGTGCATGTTCAACAAGAGGGACTTCTGTGTTTACGTTAAGTGACAGGTATACTGCCACTCTTTTAAACATATTCAGCAGGGTCACCGGGTTGAAAAATATTCACAAAAGCAATGGACTTTTTATCATTAGGCTGAGTGACATTTACTTTTCGCTACTTTTCACTAACCTCACCAATGAACAAGAACTAACCTCTGGTGACCGCTAAGAAATTTGTCGCCGGTTAGAAGGCTGTTATTTCTCCCAAAATTGCGGATTCTAGTGTCCGAAGGGCTGACTTTCGGAGGCTCAATAATTTGGGCACTGATCCGAATGGAAGAATGTCGATATATCAACATGAATGCTTTCATAATAACACTGGATCGGTGCTTTGTTCTTACTTTCGTCTCTGGCCTCATCAGCAACCTTAATAAAATGTGAAATAAGGTCATAAATTTGGAGGCAGCAGCCTGGTCCTTCCATTAGATTGCAAGCGCTGTATATTTCCTATCAACCGTTAAAATGTTGACTGGGTTTGACGCGTACATCCACAACCAAAGCCGATTGTAAGGGCTCTTACTAATCAAAATCAGCTGTATCGTACAGAAACTAGACGGACGCAGAAATGCACATCTTCACAACTCGAATGCATACCTGTGGTTTTCTATGCAAATGACTGTCAACTTGATGATATACCATGGATTTCCATCTTAGTACAAAAAAGGAAGCAGATCAGGACAGCACCGACAGGAATCTATGGTATCACACTGCCACTCATAAATATTTCACACATTTCACACTCTGATGCTTCAACACTGGTGTGTGAGCCGCTTCCTGCAGATGTGCTGTTGTCGTTATATCCAGACTCTTATAGAGAGTGACTTGAGACTACACAAGTTCTTTCCCATATAAGGGTTTGCTGGGCTGCGTTTATGGACTAAGTGGACTGTGTTAATTTAACAGTGAAGTTGCTGAGAACAGGATAGGGGTTTGTTTGCGGAAACCGTGCATCACAAATATTTGCTTTAGAAGTCACCGGAGCACTTCTTTCCAAAGGACTTGAATTTTTTTACCTTGGTAAGTTTATATGACGAGGTATATGCGTAAAGTGACTTCTACTAAACAGACTGCTTAGTTTCTGTCAGGAAGCAGATCAAAATAATTTTCATATTTCACCATCTGATACATCCATAAAGTGGTACAGGCACCTGACTCCCCCCCCCAACTTTTGCCTGCTCCGTTGTCAAACTATCCTTAGTGTACGTTCGGGCGAACAGTTAAATACTGTTTCGCTACTTACCGCCGTTTGAGGTTATCGGTTCCCTCAAGCAAGGCATAGTCTGTTTGTCCTAACTCATACGTTCATAATATACCACCTTCATCGAGCAAACTTAATAATAATTATTGTTTCCATCTAAAAACGAAAAAAGTCTATGTCAATCTACTAGAGACAGTTTCCCCGATGACCATCGTTTCCGAATCGAATGAGCATACACCAAATGTCCTCCAACAACAGAGTTGGAGGACAGAGTTCTCTTCGACAATTGACAATCTTAAGAATGGCGTGCAATGTGGGGGGTGAATAAAATGTCGGGCAGCGAAGGACCAAAAATAAATCTTCCATGCAACTGTATCCTTGCTCTTGATGTCTGAACAATCTAAGTCACTCACTGTCAGTTAAACCGACGGTTATTTCACAATGCCTCACCGCACTGGTTTCTTGATTTTGCTCTGGGTGGGCTGAAATGTACTGCTTTGAAGACACTTTATTAGTCTTACGAAAATGAATTCTGTCAATTCCTACAATGACAGTTCTGCTCGCTGGATAGTGAAACTCTCCTCTGTGGTCACAGTTGGTTTGCGCGCAAGGTTATTGAAAACGGTGCATATTCTGACGGCTTTCAACTGTATTTTTAATGGTGACAGTTGTCCTTTAGAATGTCTAGTTTTTTATATTATTCTTGTAGTTTGGTTTGTCGAAAATAAAATCAATCAGGTTACTATCCTTATACAGTACGGGTAAAAGTGAAAAGTTACCAGAGCAATAATTGTCCACTATCCAGTATGATCGTTTAACGAATGACGTGGATTATTCTAAAGTAAATATCTTTGGAAAACCCGGATACCATGTAGGTATATTTTCAACAAACAGTAGTTTTGTTATTTTACTTTTTCCGCTCCCTGTACGTTGATTGTTCGCTCTATACATTTACGGCCTGAGGAGGAATTACCGCAGTCGTTTTTACCCTTCGTGAACATTTCCTGATTTATGGTCACAATCTGTCGCGTCAGTGTCTGATCCACCCACAATTCATAAATAGTTGGTATGACAATAAACCGTCAGTCAAAGACTACATGGATTCCATTCATTTTAAAATAAGCTGCCTTCTACGAAATATGGAAAATAATTACTTAAACCAATAAGGGAAAAGTCTGCAGAAGCCACCCTAAAAGCCCTTCGTCGCTAGAACAACTGTTTCTATATGTCATGCTCTCTCCACCTCTGAACGCTTTCCTTTTCGCCTTCGAACACACGTTCTGCATGTTTTCGTCACACTTCAGTGTACGCGTACTGTCTACACAATGCTGCGACTGGTAATACAGAGGAGTGACGCACATTCTACTAGTCAACAAAATATACCGTCGTAAATAATTAACAAGAGTAGGATATTTCGCGCTTGTTTGCTTTGTTTTGACAGCCTTTTGGTACACGTTTGACCACTGCACACAGCGGGTAGACATGAAGGGGGTATGGATGTTTTCAACTCGCGTGACTCATCGCTCAACGCAAGATGCCTTGAGGGGAGCACATGTCGATTCTATCACCCTGGCGAAATGATTAATGTACGTTGAGTACTGACAATTTGTCCTCACTCTTCGGTGTTTACTTTTCACGCCTTTATGATAACAGATAATGCGTACCGTCCGCCTTAACGCAGCTGTACTTCTTGTATTGTTTAATGCACTACACATCAACGGCAAAAATGACCACCAGTGACAAAACTGCCTGGGCAGAGCCACATGGTTGAGAATGAATTACGCATTTATCCGAAGTAAGCGGTTATTTTCTGTTCAAATCACAAAGCATATGCCTCAGACAAAAAACACCGCAAATGTTGGAACTCACTGATTTCTCTTCTGTGTTGGACGTACTACGAAAACTCCTGAGTCTCCGCGCTAATTAGCTAAGGAGATATACTGGCTTTGGTGATGGTTCTATGGCTCTAACCGTTCGCACTGTTAGGCGACTGGTATTTCTGGCAGAAAACTAGGGAACATTCAGTTTTGCGATCCGAAGAGTTTGGAAAACAATCGGTAGATTTATTGCTGGCCAACGTTTCGCTTTTGATCCAAGATCTCCGTCAGGCCAAGTGGCTAGGTTACGAGGTTGGTCGAGATTCAAGATAGAAGGGGAACCAATCAGGTAACTCATGCTAAATCAGTGCTAGGTGTCTGCTAAGGAATTTTGTTTGTTAGAGTGTCACCATGTGTTAAGACCGATGGGGGACCTACATGGCTTTTCCTCGCACTAATATAAAGCGTCAACAAAAAACGCACCAACTCGTACCCTCCTGGCTTGGCCTATTAGATTTGGCGCTAACAGAAATGATTCAACAAAATTTCTATCAGGTGCGAAGGCTCATCCGACGACTCGGCTCACTATCAACTTTCCCCAGTTAGTGATGTTCTTAAAGTATCCTAATAGCTATATAATGTGTTCACATTCTAGCTGAATGGGCCGTAATAAGAAATCACTTTATTACTATCACCCGAATATTTCCCGTGTTGACTAGTGGCTACAACTCTGATAACTCGCTTTTTCATGACGTGCAGTATCCATGGTTCTCCGCGGTACCATCTTCTATCGGGTATCCAGTTTGAACTATTTGTTACCTACGCATACGATGTTTCCCATGAACTGTCCGGCCTCGAAAGATGGCGAAACTTATCATCGGCTCGTTCGGTCACTTAAGAACAAACAAAATGAAAATGTTTATCTCTCCTGTTGTTTTCAGTATAACCTTGGCAAGCCATAAACAATATATTGATTGAGCCAAATATAAGCACGCAAACAAAGTTTTGATACCTCTGGCCACGAACATCCCTTCGACTCCACGCTACCGTGGGAAGCTCTCGTGAAACATCCAACTTATGCTGACCGTCCGAAAGCTGGGTTGTATGACAAGTTGTAAAACCTGTGCGCCCACGTCTTTTTCCATTTGGCATTCAGGGTTCGTGATGTTTGTCCATTGTGCACCACGTGGGATGAGAGGACTAACTGATGTTACCTACTGAACGCATATGATCTTAATCATCCTTGATTCACATATGAAAAGGGGCCTTTTTGGAGCCATACTGAGGTGTGTGTATTTTCACAGAATGCTGTCCATGCATAAATTTTTTTGTAACATATATGTATCCCTATATGTGATATGTATGCATATACACATATGCCTGGCTGAGCACATATTTTGAAAAGTTTCCCGCAGTCGCATTTGAATGCATAGAATTTTGACTTCTATCTCAAGTGATAGCGAATAATCACTGGTATAACTGTGGTGGGTGCTTCCTCACAGTTCAATAAAGGACATATCATATTCAAAGACGTTTGTCAGCACATGCTCAGCTCATGAGTAGACAATACTGGGAGCAAGTGGTTTCCTTCAAATTTACGCAATAAAACGTAAGCCAAGAGATATTATCTCCACGTGGGTATGTGATGGATACCAGCTAGATTATATTCACGTGTTCATGTAGAACTGCATGTACTTATCCAGAATATAGGGTACGACAATAAGATTCAATCAGTCATATACCTACGGTAAAAGCCATTAGCTGCCTTGAATACTTTTCAAGCCAGTGAACTAAAAAGCAACCGAAAGCACTGTGCAACCCCAAATGCAACTCCCTTACTGACAATGATTAAATGAGAGTCAGAATTTCATGGCGGATGATCATCCAATTTGTTTCAAGCATCCATAACCACATGCCAGCGGTCGAGTTTATCTAACAACTTGTAGGTGCTGGAAATCCACTGCCTGTTTAACCGAGTACTCCTCGAAGAAATGTTGTATTCACTAAAAATTCGGCATTGTATTTCGGGTTGTGCTGACCAGTTTACTTAAAATTCAGAAGTCTTCTATGATAATTAACGATACTGCATGCAATCGAGAGACTGCCGCCGTCCAGTAATCAATGTATGTTCCGACACCTCTGTTGTTATACGCTCGGGAAGTTGCCTGAACGCTCATTCGAAAAAGTCTCACAAATTTACATGCATATTTTGCGAAAATCAAAGGAAGTTCGGGTTTGCACCTTGTGGTGCTTATTTTCTGAACCTCGTTAACAAAGCAATTTTCCCAGTCAACCGCGTAGTGTATCCCACTACTAATGCATGCTCAAATACCCTGCAGAACACATTAGCAAAAGGACCATAGCAATATTTATGGAAAAATAAAGCTCACATGTTTGGGTTGATTCGGCTGCTGCTAAAAGAAAGGATCGGATTGCTGGACGGTTTTTATCCCAAAAACACCAAGATAAAGGGCGGACCGCCTGCAAGGAATGTTCAAATGGCTACATGATTATACAGAACAGCTAGTGACCAAGGAAAGTAATGTTTGGGATCGCTGCACTTTTAGTACATTCAAGCCCTACTAATCATGGTCGTTGGCTTGTTCGCTGAGCTGCCCAGCTCAGCTACGCTGCCCACCTACGCTACCCATCATCACTATCATCACTGACGACATACCAATGATGCTTCACTGCCGCATAAGAGTTAATTATCTGAAAGCCTTATTGTGAAGGTGGTGAATAGGAAGGGGACTAGACTTGCGCCTACTACAATCCCTCTGAGCTGCTCACACCTACAGGCACTAATTCGGACTAACTGCAACGAAACTGAAAACAGGAATGCCACTGATATCGATTAGTGGTCTTACCTTGCAGTGTCTCCAACCATGTGCAGAGGCGATCGTGTTGACTCAGTCATGAAGGCCGAGTCGCATCGACAGTATGCAGACTTCTCATACCACTCTGCCAGGTCAAAGGTTGGCCACCACTCTGATTGAGCTATTATGAATCGGGCGAGGATAACAGCAATGTCTCCGGTAAACGATGATTCGGGATGCGCAATACATTACCTGACCAACAAAGCCTATGGTGCTGGACACATTCTTTGATGGAATTTCAAACACCCACCTTCTAATCATCTCCTTACAGGCTTGCGACACCAGGCTACACCAGCTGTGATTATGAGATAAAGGTGGTCGAAGGCCTGAAGGCGTCTCTGTTCTGCTGCCACAATAGGCCACATCTCACAGGCATACAACAAATCAGCCTTTACCGTAGCCTGACACTCATCTCCCTTGAGACTAAGGAATATACCGCTCTGATGTCATAGGTGCCTCAAATCAGCAAACGTGACCGGAGCCTTGGAGATTCGTGAATTCACCTCATTCATCACACTATAATCGGGAGTAAAACAACGTCCAACTTAGGTAAAACCCTCCACAAAGTTGAGTGCCTCTCCCTGGATTGTAAGCGCTGTATTCAGTTACTGCATATCCAGAAGCATGACCTTACAATTTCTGCGTGCAAAGCGCACGCCCAAGGACCGGATGTTTTTGGTCAGTTCATCTAAAACAACTGTACCTCCTTCCTTTCTTCAAAGATGAGAAAGATATCGTCCGCATATTTCCGTTCGATAAGGATTTCCTAAGAAGCTGTTTAATCGCTAGGGTTTCGAAAATCTTCTAGTGTTTGTCTTATTATCTCTCCCACTAGGAAATTAAATAGAAATTGAGATAGCTGACATCTTTGACGGACACCACTTTGTGTACGGAAGCTTTTGGAGAGCTCTACGTATGAACTCACGCCCGGCGTTCTAAGAACACAAGGACATTATCATATCACACACTTCTGGGGGATTTCTCGCTGAGCAAGCCTGTTAAGCAGAACCGACCGGTCAACGAAGTCGAATGCGTTTCGGATATATAGGAATACTGAATTGTGGGTCATTTCTACGAATGGTTTAGTTCTAGCACGTGATGGGGTGCGAAGATTTGATCTACGGAACCCCTACCAGACCGAAATCCCGCTGGCTGCTCTCGAGTCAGTGTTTCGTGAGCCACCATAAGGAAGTGAGTCACAAGTGATTCCAACTGTTTCGTAGTGGCTGTGTAAAGTTGGTTTCTCTATGATTACCGCACTCATCATGGGCCCCGTTTTTGAAAATCGGCACTATCGTTGATTCCTCCCCAGTCATAGCCAGTCTCCTTTTCTGCTTCTCAACCCTAGCAGCTTAGTTCTGCACCAGATTCATCGAGGATTCCCCAAAAAATGCCGCATTTTTTTACGCTTCTCCAAGGGAGCGACGGATACACTAAATATCTCAGGCATTTTACTTTATGTCGGGTTGTTTTTTTATCCATCTGTGGCTCATTACCTGTGCTCTCCACAAGCGGAGATTAGACGACAGCTGACAACACAACTGCCCCGTTATCGGAAGCTTTTTTTACTCCACTTAAGTAGCACCTGGTTTGGCACAGACCTTTCCAGCTAGCAAGTAAGGTATGGGGCTGCATGTTTTGTCATCACATGGACCGGCGGTTCATCTCACTGAGAGTGCAAGGAATTAATAACGGTGACCATATTACTGGCGAATATTGTGCAATTTTTCACTGACACTCAGTCTACTGCACAGTATTTATCTTCGCACTTCAAGACTGTAGGTTTGCTGATATCGGTCTTTCATTTCGGACCCTTGAACGTCCACTTTTTAGGTTTAATGCCTCTTGAATGCTTCACTCGGCACATACTATCTTGTGGACATATGTCGATTGCAGTCATTGAATCCCGACGAGTATTTGTGTAGTTATTGCACAGATAGGAAAAATAATTAGCGTTTGTTTTACGCAACTTCTATGTGACTGGCATGACTGGCAATCACAAGCTTTCAGTATTTTGCAAAGGCCTGTGAGCGGATGTTGATATCCGGTCACTTCAAGGAGTTTATTCTTACTAACTGTAGTTTAGGAGACGAAAACTAACAGAAACAAAGAGGTAGGAGTAGGAAATGTTGTTTGTGCGTTGAGGCTAAGTTGTTTAGGGTAACGTAGATGAGTATTTGCAGTGAGCTCAGGAGACTGAAAGCCCAGTTTTAGGAAATTTCCTTTTAGTTCTCGATAAATTGCATGCTTCTGAAAATGAATAGCGTACACCAACACCTACTCTGGAACTACACGATTTAGTAAGCATTATTCCTGTAATAACTAATGCTTAACTGATTAAAGGGCATAAATTCACATAAATTCATGTTTCTTCGTTTTTTGTTGGCTTAAATAGGATCAGTAAACGATCTTCGATTATCGTACGTAATGTGGCTGCATTACAATTCTTTACATTGCAGCTTCGATCAGTGGGATTTCACTCCGTCGACGCGTGCAAGTGATAACCGTTTGTTTACCCGACAATCATCCCTGAAAGAGGCAATGATGAAATTAATTAATTTCACATAATATCTTCCTTAATAATGGCTCCCATCCTGTATTTCTGTTTTTCCGGCGGGTGCCCAAGTCATGCAAGAATATTCCAAGATTCAAGTGTAAATGAATACGATAAGGTTTCTCCTTCGTACGCACTAGGATGCCCGAAACGTTAACGGAGTTCATAAACACGGTGATTTAAAAATATCCATAAACATTATGAGAAAGGAGCGGAATACACAAAACTGTTATCATAAGTTTGTCCAGGCTGTTTTCTCTCATTTGCCTCCAGAAGTGCTATCGAACCTCATAGCATTCATTTAGCATATCGACTTTTAAGCTACAAATTCTCTCGGGCTTTGGTACACAGATGCACAAAAATGCACGCTGTCTCTGTGTAGCCTTCAAAACTCGGGACCAACAAAAGTTTGCAATGAGTTACGATCTGTTTAGTTTGAAGGGAAAATTCCATTGAATTACCCTTTTCCCGATCAACCTCACTCAGCAAGCATTGATTTTTTTCGCTAGCGATACCTCGAGGCCAAGGTTGTTTTCCGGTTTCTTTGAATAAGTGCCCATTAGTGTACTGTCAAAAGTTACCGTCCGAATCGCGTACATAGGTCAACTTACTGCCTAGCTTGTCCAAAAAATAACCTTGGCAATATCAAAACATTTTCATTGTCAGTGCATATATTCAGACTTTCTTAGCCAACAGAAAGCATTCTAATAATTTTAGCAGATAGAGAGCCAATCCATTTACCCGTAAACGTAAAAGATGCTCCACTTGGAACAGCACACTTGGTGTGATTATCACGAGTTCTCGTTAATTGATTCGCATATGCAATCCAGATCAAGATTAGATCTCATGAATTTTAAATTGCCCAGCTTACCCGTTTTTCTGCAGAAATGTACCAACCCAGTGCAAAGTAACAACAGCAGAGTACGTGCACAGGAATGAATTTGCATGCAGACTAACGTACAATTCTTTCAGCATTTGGAAGAAGGCACCAAAATCCCGGGCCGATTTCTAGGATACTCACGAGAAAACAATTTGTCAGACCATGATATAAATTATTTCTGAAGGGAAAGCTGGAAATGCAATTAGTCAAGTAAACGACGTATACGAGTCTTGTAGCTAAACATGCAAAATCGTGGGGACACCGGAACATATTGTCGTGAGACTGATGAAAATCAATTTGAAAATTGCTTGTATCTGTTACCGAAAACCGTTCCGCGCTGTAGTACAGTTGCTTCGGCGTGATTGATGTTTCGTTGTCACGTAACGGAACAAACACATTGTTTGCATGTCCAGTAAATAAACTCGCAGTTTACATGACGTTCCATAGTCAACCCAGTCTTATCATGGCACAGCATTGGTCGGCAACCAGCGTACGATGAATTCTTTAGTTCACATTACTTATCAGCCCGAAAACCAAAATAAGGGTTAACTATCGTACCAGTTGCGAGCGCGATATGATCGTTTTTCTCAACTTCATGAGGGACATACATGCATATATATGATGTACATAGATTTTGTATATATGATTTTTATATACATGATATTGTTCATGTATTTTCCCAATAAATGTTCAGGTCACGTTAGTGTTGCTGAAATCCGCTGATTAATGTTTAAGCTGCAACAAATTACGCTTCGCTTATCTGAATAATGAGGGAGTGAGTAGTCAGAATAAACAGAGGGAGACCCATTTAAGCACCTTTAACTTCCCTGAACACTCGGATTTCGCAGGGCAGAACTTTTCAAACTAGTGTTTGAATAGAGGGGCAGTCAATTTCTTACCCAAATGAATCTAAATTCGGATAAAAATTGTCTTGATTCTAATGTCTATTCCACACTCAAATTGAGTTAATCTAGGGCAGAACGCTTTAAGCAGCCATATAACTGTCAAATTCTCGTTGAAATTATGAGCTCCGAATGATCCTCTAGAGACCGGAAACAACGGCACTTTCAACGGCAATCCGAACTTCAGAAAGTCACCCAACGATGGCTGAGGAACATTGTAAAATCAGACAGGATACACCCTCCTTTTCATATCACTTTGTTTACCACGAAAGACTCAACTGAATCTCCCGCTCATGATATTCTTCAAATGAATGTGCTACACGAAGGCCGCCTTACATTTCAGTTGGTACGATATTCGAGATATTGCGGTGTATTTTCATAAAGGAAACTCCTCATAAGGTTACTGAAAACCTTTACGCAGCCCACGATCTGTTTCGCCATTCTTGGGGCCCATCAGGTAGGCACAGTCCCCGAGTTTCCGTCAACCTTTTGTTTTGCTTGAACCCAAATTTGACAGATCTCGACAAATACAGTTACTTACATTTGGTTTCCACGGGAGACGCGAATGAACTTCGTGATTGTGATATCACAAGAAAATAACATAGATACTTTTACATTTGAATATCTATCAAAGCGTATGTCCGTACGAACATGACGGATTAACTTGGGCACTTATAATGCACGGAAGAAGATGTGAGAAACGGATTACTTAAATATGAAAAGAGGCCACAGATTATTATTCGAATGAACTTCGAAAATAGGTAGAATATGCATGGTTGATTGCCGATTTTGAAAAATTGGTCATATTTAGAATTACCCTTGAGATATAACTCTGATCCAATTAGTTCATCATTTGATACTTCACTACACACACCGCTTGATACTATTTGGTATAATCACAAAGACGTCACAGCTGTTTGGGTTTTGTAACGCAATCTCTCGTTCGTGCGTAATCCGTTCGGCATTTTAGATGATTTTTAATCCGTAAATCCTTGAAGGATTGTTTTATACGACGTTTGTAGCAAGATGTATCTCGATGGACATAAAAAGACCGGGTTGTGTGAATTGGGCCGGACCGATCGAATATGCGAAAGTTTGGGTCTTCAAAACTCCCCATTCCTCCATTCAAAACATTTAGTAATCGGGCAAACACCCAAATGGACTTGTCTGAGGGTTTTAGCAGCCACACGCTTGTATTCGTTTAATGAGAATAGAAAAACAAGAATAACCTTATGGAGTCCGGAGAAACGCTGTATCCATGAGTTAGTTTGACAGAATACTGACTGATTTCCGAATCCCACTGATAGCTGTGATTCAGACACATTCTTCCAATCACGTGTTTTAAGTTACCATGCCCACGCAATACAAGGTCAAATGTTTCAGTCGATTCAACTGAAAATTACCTTGAAACAGCCTAGTTTCAGTCACATTGTTGCCAGCTCGACCTAATGTACCTTATGAGAGAAATCCGTATGCGTGATTGTCTAAATATTCTTTGATTTATTATTTATGGCATCGTACACCCCTGCCTATCCCTTAAGTGATTGCTGTCGCTGAATAGGCCACGTGCAAAAATACCACCTCACAGAGGCGGTAGACTTTCGCTAGTATGTAGCTTTAATACCCCGAAGTGGATACTGAACAGCTTGGATTACAGACCATTTTGAAGCACAATTTGGTTTAAATTTCATCTGCAAGCAATCTGTAAAACGGATTCTCGTAAGCCAAATAGAAGCTCATTCGATACTGTTTGACTGTGACTGTGCGAGCGAGTATTATTTTTATGCCAAAGGTTAAAATAAACCATATGTGATCGCAGTAAGCTCAGTCTCGGACTTCAGATTGATTACTTAGTCATGTTGCAGTTCTTGAAGTTGAATGGATCAAAACATTTCAATACGTCTCATTTCGCACGATTACTTCACACATCATGCGGAAGCCCTACCCGCTGATTTGTATATTACCTAGCCTTTTGTCATTACGACTTGCAGGATGAGGCTTCAAGCTTCGTTCATTAGGGTCGGAGTGCGGGATGCATGATCTTTTAGTTATAAACGTGTATGCCTTCTACATCCAGTACAATATATACTGAAATACAACCAAAATAATAGGTGTATTGGGCAAGAGTGTATTTTTACATAAGGAATTCATGCGAATTGTGGTGCTTCTGAAGGGATTTACGTAAGGCACAGCATCCTGATGCAGAGTAGATGATGCTGTTGACCATCGTCACTTCACACGCTTAGGCTGGCCGGCATCCACCTGTCTGCAGATCGTGCTTCCTAGAGTTTGACACATACCAGAAGCATAGAAGTCTCCACGCAAACCATCTGTGTTTGACCTATTACGCTCACGCATGCCGTTGCATAGACCTTGATTGCCAGCATCTTTGTTTCGGATACCGGTAGAGAATCATAAATTTACTTGTTTACAAACGATCCAATGGAAAAGTGATCTCGTTTAAACCAAGAGGTCCGGAAAAGGGTTCTTTTTTTGATCGGCCATTCCACTTACTTTATCCCAAGGGCAATTATCACGCATTTTCTCGGGTAAATTTCGCCAATATGAATAGAACAGGGCGCTGGAAAGAAATGAGATCAAAACTAAACACAGACAGGCACACACTAACTCGCTACAAATTGCTCAATTCAATTGAATTCGCCTATTGCGCATCCTAAAATTCATTAGGAATCAGTAATAATGGTGCACAAAATCCCTGGGGACTCAGCCGGCTCTTTTGATGAACTTCAGACAGTTGAAAGATGTTCGAAGAATATTGACAGAGAGACCGATGTGCTGGAACTGTTGAATATTGACAGACTTGCCATTTGAAACGGCCTTCGTAATGAGGTAAGATAATGAAAAATATAATAGATTAACTCTTCCTTTGTTAGTAGTAATACAGCTTCCATTATATTAAGCCCGACCAACATGGTAGAAAATGATCTTTGCCAAAGATAATTTATGTTAACTTGAGAAGGTAATAATGAGATAAAAGATCTAATATTTTCACTCCCAAAGAGCAACGTACGATAAATTTCAGATTTTCCGGCGAAGTGTCTACGTGTAATAAAAATATTTGGTGCAACTGAAGCCACCTTTTATCGGAAATGTTTGCTTCTTATCCAATAGTGTTTGCCTTTTCTTATGGGTACATGGGAGTAACTGCGATGCCTTCTCCATAAATCGAAACTTCGGATCATGAAAGGTTGGTATTCGAATCGCGTTCACCGTTCTACAGTGGTCAGATCACTGGACACCCGCATGCAACAGCGGTTTGCTTGGAGACGAATGCGGTGCTGCATTCAAACCACTTGCCGATGGTTCACACCGGAAGGATAAGATTTGCGGGAGAACGCGCACAGGCCTGTTGCAGTGCACAAGCCAGCCTAAACATGATGACAGGACTGGCATAAAGACTACACTAACTCTTAAGTTGCCGGCATAAACCTTCGGTTTCCCTATCAGTGTAAGATCGAACATTCTCTGGCATTTTTATTGTGAAACTGAAATGTCTCCACTCCAAGCGGAAGCACTCACTGGTGCATTTTAAGTTAACCTAAGACCATCAAAATGTTGCTTAACAAAACTAAAATAGATTGCAAACCAGAACTCTCGTGGGATCGAATGGCCTTCAGAAATCATTAGATAATGGGTTTCAGGAGAACCAGGCCTGTCCATTGTACCACCAAGGCGTGTAAACTGTAGTGTGGTTACTCGCCAACCTTGAAATTTTTGACAGTCTCAATGCTTTTAAGATAAAAAATAACGCTGAAACCGCCAGTTACCACCAAGATGTTCGTGCATCTGTTCAGAGCATCGTAGCTGTCAAGTGCCTCACCTTATTCACGGTATATTTGACTTGCAGATTCTACGGTAATCGACTTGTGCTAGAAAATTAAAAAGTTATTAGTCCCATGTTAGGTAACTCAGGTGTGTAGATTAGCTGGTTAGCAACCAAGCTTTGCAGCTTTGCTAACTGTCATCAAACAAGCCTTAAACTACACACAAAGTGATTTACCCATCTACAATACAGATGGTGACCCACACTCACGAGTTCGTCCGATAGCAAGTTTTGTCCCCTTACGTTTACCGTGTGAGTTGTTTGTGTATTTCGACAAATGTTTAAATGGCAAGTTTATGTATGAACGCTGCTAGACAATGGCTGAAACAAACATGTTCTTAGAGGCCTTTTGCATTACTGAGGCCACTCTGTCAAATCCTCGGGAATAGGCGCAACCTCCGGGGCCCGCTTATAGCCAAACATAGGTGGTCGGTTTATACGATGTGGACTGTAACTCAGGAAACACATTTATTTTCTGTGAGTTGTTGTTTTTTCCAAAGATCTTTACAAACATTTCCCAGGTGCCCAAACGATCTGCTGGATTTTGCAGAGCCATCAGCTATTTGTCCTAACTTGCAGTACTTGGTTTATGTGTAACTCTATATGGTAACTGCAGTCATCTCAATCACGTCCAGTGTTTTATCAGTTGTACGCAAGCAGCAAACATGTTAAGATCAATTAGCCTTGTAATTCCTAAAATCTGGCTAAAGCCAGAAGAGAGTAGAGTTATAACGGTGGTGATTAGGTTATTTTACATGAACGAAAAACTGTAAGAAGCTCTTTACTTCCTTCTACTAAGCATAACACCAAACATTTGATACTATGTGATACAGATTCTTACTTGTTTAGGTGGTGAATGTCTTCATTAGTTGGTGTCTTTTTGGTCGAAGGCGGGCTCAGTTATCAGCAGTACAGCGCAAGGTGTTCTTGAGAAGAACATTTTGTTTTGCTATGACAATCATATAGGTATACAGTCCCAGTTTGGTGAAACAACCACATCGGTAATGATATGCCTGGTTTTTGAAATACCTAGGGTGAAATGATTGATTCTTCAGTCTCTATGTCCAACACTGACCAATGTATTTGGAACTGAATAGGAGTGGAGCTCAAAATGTAAGTTTTGTGCATAGGTTGGATATGTTCTCCTATGTATCGCAAATATACATATTTTGCCGGCCCACATATCTAAACTTCATGTTTTGTTTATAATGTAACTTCTTATAATTCGATTTTATTGTTGAGTTAGTAAAAGTAACGGTGACGAACTGTCATCTCCGCCAAGATATGCCAACAGATATCATGCAGCTAACTTAGCCTCGCCTCACCTTCTACCTTTAATCGTTCACGGTAATGGAATGACCGTCGTCCCAAAGCCATTACTCGTGCATGCGTATAGAACAAAACGCCAATCAGTGTAAACTCGTCAGCGTTCGCTACTAGTTGGTTTGGTAGGCTCGTGTAACTGTCACCCGCTAGGACTGACACTTCAGTACACTGGTTTATACTGTCAATTAATGGGACTGAATTCCTCTTGTCAATTCCCGTAGGCTTGCCTAATCCAACGTGTTACATCTTAGTCCACCCTATAACCTTCGGCTAGATATATTCGACCTTTGAAATTGTAAATTATATTAATACAACTGCAAAAACCTGAGAATCTCTGTAGACAAGGGGGTCTTTATATATTCATCTCATCTAAAGCGGAGTCCTATTCAATACGAATCCCACGCGGCGATACGTAACTGAATAAAACTGTTCTGGCGTGAGCTTTAGAAACAGCCTGTATTCAGTGCAAAAGCTTTGCGTTTAAATTGATTGATCTGAATGTCAGTTTGAACGTGGCGATAAACGTGACTCTTAGCATATTCAGCCCATTATTTTGACCGGTGATTTGTCATAATTTGCTTCGCGATTTTTTTACAAGCTGGTACGCTACATGTCAAGCAAATAACTCACGCTTTATCCAAGTGATTTTATCGAGTTAACTGTCGGGTAACAGAAATGTATTAAGTGGCGAGATATCGTTGTGACGTTTGCAAATCCAAATGTTGTTTAGGAGCAGAGAGCTCCACTTATCGATTTTGACATTTGAAACACATTTATTCATATTGATATATGGTTATTATTAGTCAACAAAACCCTTGAATATACGAAATAAACCGTTAGCTGAGGTTGAATGCAGTTCTGGAATTGCATTTTGTCATAACAGAGAACTGTTGTATGGATATCTAGTGCGACGAGGAACTTTTTAAAAAAGAAACATACTTATCGGGGCTCTGTAATGCAATATTTATTTGTGGTTAAACTTATAATTTGTATAATGTTTATCCAACTCGCTCCACCTAATCTTGCGAGATGGGTACGATTACTCCACATAGGCATGGAACCGCTGGGCCCAAAATCCACTCTTATCAGAATTCATCAGCAAAGCAATTTGCAAACCTGCTCACATCTTCTGTCTATATCCGATAATCTTATGGCCGTTTCGCTATTTAGTCAGAATTTTGTCGATCGCATAACAAGGCGGAAGCTTTGATAAGGTCTTCACAATTGCCTACCCAGCAAAAAAAAAGCAAAATTGTGGTGTAACCTAATATACCCGATAGACTTCCCACATTTTTTCCACTAGATCACCCTTGATCGCGAAACTGTCGTCGGTGTCACACTTGTAGTGCTGGTGTCCGACTCTACTATGCCGCCAACATTCACAGCCACTACAACCGTATCTATTGAAGTTATTGACGAAAATGACAATGCGCCGGTATTTGTGAATCCTCCATCCGAATCCGCTGACAGAGTAAAAGTGAAACCATTCACAGTGATGGAGAATGCCCCAAGATTTACCCGGTTGAGTGAAAAGTTGGAGGCAAGGGATCCAGATCAGGTGAGCTTCCGGTGTATTCATTCGTTGTGCCACCGTTATATTTGGCTAGATAAGCGATCGAACCGCCCAATGACATTTGTACTCCCTCAGATTCTCGCAGTTTTGGCACTCACTGTTTAGCTTGCAGTTATCCAGTAATGTTTGGCCTATTTTCACATGTGTGCAAAATGCAGTCTGGATCATAGGGGACACCTAGTGAGTACATTCCTCAAAACAACAAAATGTGCCTTACCCAACTTAGTGTCTAACATCGATTGGTAGAGGACTCCGGTTTGACAGCCAGCTTGTCCGTTTCTCCTCGAATGAAGAAACCTTTGAAACGCTCGTTGGGTTTTGTGTGCCCAATTGAACGACTATAAACAAAGCACCACGTCTGTTATGATACGTTTGTTCGAAACCCCATCAGTACGATCATTGGTAAAGCATGTTTACTTTCCTATAGAGGATGAACAACTCTCACTGTCCGCCTTTTCCGATATATCTCATTGCCTCATTTGATACTGCCTTGTAATGACATAAATGCTACTCGTTTGCGTGAAATCTAGCGCCGCACAGGGACCGTAAATAATATGTAAAATGAGGTAAAGAACGAGGCCGAACTAAATGCATTCCCAGGATACGTCTACAAGAGGCTGAGCACCCTTAAAGGTGTGTTAGATGATAGCATAATGTAGAGTCCTTGAAAAATAAGCTAAAGATTGGTCGGAAAAATTAAAGAAAATAGATTGATATCAAATCCAATTTCACATTTTTGGGTAGCTTAACATTAGTTTGTCTTCAGCCAGACAACTGGATAATCAAAGGAGTGGAGTACTTTTAAATTGTGAGCCCACATCTTTCGGTTTGTCTCTGGTGGTGCCAATATATGATGCTCAGAGGATAACATCTTCCACTCCCCATTGAGTCAAGTTTGACCGCCGGTCGAACGACGTTCCACCGATTTGCAGGGGTTAGACTTTTCATACCGCCACCATGTTTAACACATGAACAGCATAAACGATGCAGTTGTTTAATTGTCACTTGACAGGTTTGTCGTGCAACCCAACAATCCAGTTTGGCTCGAACATTCAAGAACGTGTACAAGTTTCGAGAAGAAAGCCTGCAGTTGGGCAGATATATTTGAAAACAACAAATTTCACACCAGACGACGCATTGATTTTTAAATATGACCTGGAAGGATTTTCAAAGCGAAGTATCATTATGGTTTTCTAACTGTATCTGACGACTGGACATCTGACTTTATACTGAAAACTCAGTCAGCTAGTCAGTTCAGGTTATATGCCGCCTCGTCTTATGAACAGTGTTTGTTGTTGAGATCCATTCATTCGATAAACGTATGGTCAAAGGATTCACACTTGTATATATAGTGGTCATTTGTAGTTACAATAAACACGATTCAATGTCCCCAAATAAAGCAAACAACCAGATATACGGTAGGTTCAGAAGGGTAGAAAAAACCCTCCACGACTGCGCACCATCCTTGAGATGTTGGATGTAAAATTTGACCCGGGACCTGCTGAACTGGCCTCAGGTTCTCTGGGCCAGCTATAGCTACACCGTTGTCTGAACTCTTTCAAAACTGAAGGATAAAGGCCGACCTCCAAAAGAATGGGAGACTCCTGTTGTCAGGCCCATGTTCAAGGATGGGAATTATCGACCAATTATCCTGACCTCCATGAATGACGACAGAATGGGTGATTGCCAGTAGGCCAGCACTCCAAAAACAACCATACCTGGCCTGCAGTACGACCGCTAAAAAGCAGTATTCATGCCCAACATACCTTCCCCTCGCCTGGGAAAAGGGTGTGCAAATAAAGACAGTGGTGATCAACCAAATCTAGCACACACCTTTGGCAAAGTACCTGAGGATAATATGCTGGTCTAGCTCCAGTTTATGGAATCTGGAGGAACCATTTCTCATTCGGGATCTCCCGTTTGGAAGGACTTCAAAAACGCATGAAAATGGCGTTCTTTTACCTGCCGTTGTGTCCACATGCTGGAAAACCTTAGGCCGTCTTCGTCATTCGAAACCGTCTTCAGCGAGCTCCACATTTTCGTGCGTCTTGCCAGTTATATGCTAGTGACCCAAAATCATGCATAGGGATTACTACGGATGATGACGTGGATATAATCCAGTGTTAAGTGGTTTGAGGGCTTAACTTGCTCGGTGGAGTTATCCAGTAGGATAAAAAAGGCCTCGTTTGTTTCTAATAAGTGCGCAGAAATTAAAACAACAAAGACTGGTCGGTGAGGTCTGGATTCCGCTGCCTCTTCGTTGGAAGTTCAGCGAGAAGATTAAAAATAACCAATTTCAATTTCACCCTGCAGTGCGCACTTGATCCATCCTAGCTAGGGCTCATCATATCAGAAGTTTATGGAAAGTTTTGAACCTGTTGTTAAATACTTTTAAACCACCATTTCGCGATGACGAGCAGTCTGATTAGCTTACATTTAGGCAGTTTAGAGCTCCAGTATGATTCACTCCTTCGGTTCAAGTCACATGATCTGTTTGGGGCCGGATCTCCAAAGGTCGACCCACAAAACCTCCTCAAGCCTAGGATCCTGATAGAACCTTCCCAAAACAGAAATATCCCAAAAATCAACATGCGCCTTTCAACTGAGAATTCTCCCCCCGAGATTCCATCTGACGCTGGTTCATGTGATGTAAGCTGAATGATTTACGAATGGTGGACGTTAGCCTGACCAGCTTCAATACATTCTTGATGCTAATAATCAACTCATCGCCGAAAAGTGTTTGATCAGGTGGTTCTTGGTTACAGTTCCCAAAAACTGTCGTGATGTTCGTTAGAAAGGATTAGCAATTCGGACAAAATGGTCTCTCATAATTGTAAATAAAACCTACGTTGGACGTCCGAAATTCATTGCTTTTTCCGTCGTCCAACTTTTTAACTTCAGTGATAATTGCCGATGTTTGATAACAGCCACCATCGTGTGGGCAGAATAGATTATGGACTAGATTATGGACTAGATATTTAGCTTAGAATAAATAATACGCTTCTCTGGGCATTTCTGTCTACTGTAAGTTTTGTTTCCATCGGTCGGAAACTGTTTTCTCTGCTATTCCCACTCTTCTCCTGGAACTGGTTCCAGCTTTGTATAGCATCATTTATTTCGATGTAATTTGTTTTACTCAAGCAAGCATCCACTGTGAAAATATCTAAGCGGTCCATATTTGTTTATGGGCCAGAATTTTGCACACATTTTGACGATAACCATGCCGTGCTCGTCCCATTCCTAGGGTTTGAGGTTTTCAAGATCTTATTTACATTGATTCCATCGTGTGTCCTGATTGCTATGCCTTAATGTATCCGCCATTTAGTCTCTGAAATTTGCATAGATTTCTCCTTCAGGACTCCTAGTTCGGTGACATACTGCACACTGTACAATTCCTGTGGCACTTATGCGTCATGTGGCCGGCGACTGCTGTCAAATTGCCGCCTTTGGTCTTGACAATAAGGGTTCCTGCCTAGCACTTCACAGGTCTAAATAAATGACTGAGAAGAATCTCCTGTGTCCAGCCGGTTCAACGTTACAAGTTGCTGCATCATGTCTCCCCTACACGTAAATTTCCGCAAACTGTCGACCGAGGGAAGCACAACCAAGTAAAATATACGGAAACACGAGAAGCAGCCTGTCTTTCCGTGACTCATCGGCGTCAAGCTTAGAAGGCGCGTTTAGCAGGATTGGATTGCACACCATTGGCTGATTTTCCTCGCCAGCCGGCAGCCTCAAAAAATGCAGGATAGCACTTCCGATGCGCGATTTTCTCCACCTAGAGGTAACAATGAAAAGCGCGGCTTGAATTAATTTATACACTCCTTTTTAGTTCATCCCAAACGGCAGGCGTTCGTGATTAAACATCCGGTTGATATTTAATAACTGGTGATCTGTTGAGGAAATCTTCAGTCGCCGAAATAAAGTATGCCCATTATAGTTTCAAGACATGTGGATGGAGGAAAATAGCTAAAACACGTTAGCAAGAGGACAGGGACTCCGAAAAATTAGTGTGCGTGTATATGTCTTTGGCCAGTACATTGAGTCCGTACCACCTTGATCTTATTGGTGCCACCAGCAATATATTTGTTATCTGCTAGCATTTTCGGTGCTTAGTCGCTTATCGGAAGCGCGGGCAACTTGGGGCCTGTTGGCATTCTTCGTCAGGTGTTTTGCAATAGCTGATTCTGGCTTACAGGCGGTTGCTCTGTCATTGGGCTAATCGAGTATGGTTGGATGATCTTTGATAGAGAATCCAGTCTTCTCTGAAAGGGTACGTATCACTGCAGCTGGTTATCATTTACGGCCATTTACGGTTGATTTAATCCTTTCGTTTCGATTCGCGATGTATATTTGAATGACTGTTGGTTTCAGGCTGTTGGGTAATCCGAATTTTTTACTTTGTGTGTTTACTTCGCAGTTGAATTCCATTTCTCTGTAGTTAGGGAGCAACCTTTGTATGGATTTAATGGGGAAAACAAGAAATTCATTCTTCTGACTGAATGAGCACTCCCAATCATGCACACAGGGATACCCCCCTATTGTGGAAGTGATGATATAGGTACTTTTTAGAATAACCCATATGCATCATCAATGATCATGGATAGTCCTAGATTGTGGACGTCCTTAAGATTCTAAACCACGTGATTGTTGCCATGGCTATCTACTCTGTAATCGTGGTCTGTCTGCGTCATATTCACCTGACTAGCTTGGCATTATAAGCAAAAAATTACCAACTAATCTACACTGAAGCTACAAAGTAGGTGCCAAATAGACATTTTTTGAATCTCCTGCCGTTTTCTTCTATTTTAGGGTGAAAATGGACGTGTTCAGTTCTCTCTTTTGGACACGTACGCACTGACCCGCTCATCGCGGCAAGGATCTAATGGACAGTATTCCGATCCAAGGTACAAAGAGATCTCCCATCAGTCAGATCCTATTGAGGATCTGGGCTTATCCAAACGAGTAGTCGATCAACCCATTTTTCGCGTCACGCCGGATGGTGTAATCGAAACGCTAGTTGAGTTAGATAGAGAGATAGTACCAGCCTACATTCTGAAAGTTGGTGCCCAGGACCGTGGTTCGCAACCTCTGGCATCTACAATAATGTTGCGGGTAGATGTGTTAGATGCCAATGATAACTCGCCAGTTTGGGTGTTTCCCACACCTATGGATCGAACAATCAACCTAACCACTGCTATGAAGCCTGGCAGTTTGGCAGGCAGGTTACGAGCAGAGGACGCCGATATAAACGAAGCTGGTAGGGTTACTTATCTGTTTCTGGGGCCAAGGGGTGAGCCCCTGAGAGGCGTCAGCTTGGGTGAAGGTCTTCTGGATAGTTTGGCTGTGGTGCGAAACGGTGAGAAGCCACCAACAAACGAGCAACAACGATCAGCTTTACAAACGGGACCTGGCCGACCAAATGAAAATGGATATCGTGTCGGCCCTTTATATTTAAACGGTACTACGGGTGAAATCTGGATAGCAGATGTCCTTACGCCTGGAGCAATCAACCTACATCTCCGAGCCCAAGATCGCGGCAAACCTGTGTCTCAAACTGACGCCTGGCTTACCATCAACGTATTCGTTGATCCCAGTGACGATCCAAGTTTCTTCAATTTCACCGGGGATGGGACATTAAACGTGACAATCATTCTTGTCATGATCACAATCACGGCGATAGTCTCGTTATTTCTTATTGTGGGAATAGTTTGTGTTCGTCGAAGACCTGTTCGTTACAACGCGACTCAAAGCAACACTACCCCTAACGGAACTACTTCTCCTGGTCATATGACCACTTATTCTGCAGACATTAATAAGGATTATATGGCTGGAACGATGAACACGGGAACTTGGTCATCTCCGCTGAGTGTGTACACTGCTGGTCAGTATTATCCAACACTTGGTTCGGTTGGTAACCCACTGCTGGATGACGGCCAAATTTTTACCACAATCGGGGGTGCGGGGATGATGGGATATGGTGCAATGGTAGCCCCAAGTGATACCGCAAGTTTGATTTATGTCCCACAACCGCCACCCCCTCCAAGTATAATGGGATCAGTCGCTGGAGCCTCAGTGACACCGGTCCCCTTAGAACATGGTGTGGTCCCGCTGGACTATACTGGACGGGGTCAAATGAACACTTTTGGAGTGAGTGAATTAGCATATCTCAAAAGAACATTCATCTGTATCTCCACCATCAAACCTTTAATTCATTCTTTTCCTTGTTTGTCTAATTCGTCAACCAGTTTTCAAATTGGTCACCAAAATGCGATTATCTGTTACCAAATCAACGTGTGCGACTACAGTTATAACCAATATTTTTCAGGGTAGATAGTGGATAAATGCCCATTTTGTGGGTGTTGTGAGCAGTAATGCTACTCTTCATATGACAAATTTCAGAGTCCTTATCGCATGTGGTCATGGCTA
Organism: Opisthorchis felineus; assembly: GCA_004794785.1. NCBI lineage: Eukaryota > Metazoa > Platyhelminthes > Trematoda > Opisthorchiida > Opisthorchiidae > Opisthorchis > Opisthorchis felineus. The sequence goes on from SJOL01006711.1 coordinate 371,404, forward strand.
TAGAAATTAAGCAATCAGTTGATTGAGCTCGAGGTACCTCAGTGGTTAAGGTGCGAGCTTACTGAAAGAAAGGTCCGCTGTTCGAACCCAACGCCAGCATCCCAAGTGCTCCTGTCTAGGCTTGGGCAGCCTAAGATTATGTTGGCCCTCGTGGTTCTTTCGGGTGCCGTGGCAGCTCGGCATTGAAACACTGTTACATCTGAACGCTTTTTTATCATTAATAACCGATCGACTATACAGAGAGACCATAATGTAAGACTGACATAAGGTAACCGTCTTGAATTATTTTTTCCTAACTTGTGGAAATTTTTCCTTGGCGGTTCTTTTACCTGCTTTCTGCACATTCTTTATCAAAATTACTGTGTCATGTGTTTTCAAGACAAAATAGCTCACCAAATTCTCCAATTTCCCTTTACGTAGTAGCAGAAGTTTGTATCTGTTTGAAGATTTACAACCAGCAGTTTCTCCACACCGGGTCCATTCTAACAGCATCAAAATCTGTTCTCCCGAACTGTACCTGAGTTCTTGGTTAAATGACAGCAGTCTTGACAGACTGATAGCTCCTTTTTTCAACTACGAACGCCCTGGTAACCTAACATACGGGGTGCGTTTGCTTTCACCTCTGACCTGTACCTCTGATTATTATACGCGCTGCTCACATAAGATGATGAATTATTGGTCATTACCATGTTTGTCCTGGGGATGAATTGCCATACGTCTCCAGCAGGAAGGCTATCGTGAGGGAGTGCCATGTCATTGAGCCGACCTTCTCAGCCCGGGATATTTTTACATTCCCATCCACTCCGATAAAAAACAACCCCTCTTCAAAAACCGCGAGGGAACCCATTTACTCCCGAGTGTGAAAGAGCAAAATGGAAGCGCCACACTCCAGCATCCTAGGTTTACCAATTGACTGATAGCTTAAAATAAAGAGGTGATTGGCAGAAGGGTTACCAGTAACTACTGCAAGAACTTTACCCGTTTGTGATGACCCAAATGGCACATGATAAAGGATTTCACACCAGTTCCCCAATTTGTAAAAGGATGACTCCGATGTGCATGTGCAAGATTACTGGATACTTGGCGAAGTGGTTCTGGGCCAAACAGAAATCTCATCAAGCAGTTACACAAGATATCTGATAATTCGCGATGCTGCCAAAGATTACCATCGCAGCGCAGAAGACGGACCGTTCCTCTGCGTCATCCCTTCCCACGAGGAAACATCGCCATAAAAGAGACATATTTTTATCCTCAGTGGATGTTTCCTCTGGGCTACCCTGATATTCGTTAATTATGAATCAAAATGTCATATACAGATTACTGTCTTTGTAAGGACTCCTAACGAACGTGGAACCTTTTAAACTTATTTCAATAATTGGCGGTATGAAGAAGTTGAAAAATTACAATTGCGGTAAATATTCTCGAAGACCAAAGAAGAAGCCGATCCTCAATCCATATCTTCACCCGTACGATTATCATCTTTAGGATAAAAAATGATGACTTGTCTGTGGTCGAAGATGGCCTCCTAGTGCACTTTACTATATCTGAGAGATTGACCAAGACATAGGGGCTATTTCCTTCAGATACAATATCAATACTGTCTCTTTTCGCCCAACAGACACTGAACCGAAATCGTGGCACACTCGGTGGAGGGTTCTACAGTGGTCCACCCAACTGTGGTATTTCATATGAGCCACATCTGGACGGCGACAGTGGAGACTCTGGACGTGGACCATCTGAGGAAGGCAATCAGTTCCTACTCACAGAAAATTATAGAAGTGAGTGTGGGTGTTCTATATATAAGTCAACCAAACAATTCATGTCTGCAAGATCCATGAAATCTTGTCACAATTTGGCATCAAGTGATGGATTCCGTAAGCAAATAGACACTCGTGGCGATTTTTTTGACTACTTAACGTACCCGTCGCTCGTAGTTAACCGAAAGGAATGAGCCGGCACTTCAGTTTGTTGGAATTCACTAATCATATCGTTTCACGAAAATTGGAAATAGTCGGTCCTGAAGAAATTCTGTGACTTATCTTTATTTCCTGAAGAACATCAAGCTCCCAGCTGGGTGACTGTCAAGCCCAATTTGAAGGCAGGAAAAAGTTGAAAACGATTTTGGACAAACGCCAGTATTCAGATTCCTGACAATTGTTGACGCACTTGCTAAACCAAGTAGAAACCACTTGAATTCTTGTGGATTTTACTTCGTACGTCTGAGTTGTTTTTCCCGACCCCACTTGAAAATGGAACTGAGTCTGAGCACTTAGCCCAGCGGGACAGTTGTGCGGCAGTTTCAAAGGTGAAGTTTGCGAAATCTGATTACCAGGCATCTGGGAATTATTAAACACCAGATTCCATCACCTACCCGCAAGCGTCTGCTAAAATTCCATCCCCTTGCGCATCCGAAAATTAATGCATTCGCTTAGGAAATCTCATTGCAACGCAAAACCACACTGATCTGCATCAAACAAGGGAGCAGGTTGGGGTTTATCCTATCAGAATGTTTCCAAAGATGCAGACGACGATGAGGGTGCCTAAGCTAACTCACCTGGTCTTTGATTTTTAAAGGCTAACAGTCCAAATTCACATGGCTTTAATGGGTGTCTGATTTCATTCACGGCCGAAACGCGAAAGCCGTTCTCGAATTTCTGTCAAATCGCATTAGCTGGCCGATCTCATTACATTATTTAAAGCCCGCAGTGATCGATCGGGAAAAATGGATCAACCGGTGTTCGCCGAGATGCTACAGATGTCCAAACCAGTGCAAGCAGGTTTCAGTGTGAACTGAAAAGCCAGTGAATGGATTTACATGATTGCAAATTTTCATTACATTCCCCAATGTGTGAAAGGGTTGGAATGAGAATACAATTGGGACAGCAAACGAACCCGGTGTAGGATTGGAACAGGAAATGACCTGGACCTCGCTATTTCTTGTGAATAATTCTGGAATGTCATTTTTTAAACAGAAAGAACAAGTTTGTGAAAACTGTCACACAGTAGGTCCGGACAGGGACCACAACCGATGAAGTTCCGTATTCGTAGTTTTGTACCGACTATACTAAAAGGCCGCTTGGAGAGAACGTTTAGCAAAGCGTCTAGGCTTACCTCAATCACGGGTACTGAAAACAAAATCATGTTTAACCATGTTGATACGGTCTGCTGAAGGCAAACGTGAGCAGAAGCTCTAGCTATTTAAAAAAGAACAACAGGATGACGACGCTTGAATAGATATTTTCTGGAATTTCAAGGTCACCTCGGATTGCAAATCTCAGAAGTATAGGGCAAGTTGTATTTGAAACCAAATTAATAGCTCAACACAATTCAGTTTTAGTTCGCAGACAAATATATGAAAATTTGTACTGCACATTTTTGCCAGCATTAAAACTACACTTTGTTGTCATGTTTGTCAATACAATGTAAAAATCATTTTAAACCTTAAAAATATCAAAACATCTGTAGTTCGTTACCTAACCAAATAAAAGCGTGTAATTAATCACACTGCTGATGAAACGATCATGACCGAACGATTTAGTCTTCATCAACTAGTCGAGAGTTTTCGGTCCCAAGCATGCCGGAGATTCTTGAGTTGAACGCTGCTGATGATTTCTAATAAGGATGAGACAGCTATACAGTGATTCTTGGTTTTCAGCATTTGCTGAATTTAATTGCAGAAACAAGAATTGTAGAAATATTCCCGAGTCTTTCCAAATATCAACACAATACAGAATGACTCGATATTTGGGACACTTCATTATCAATGTATTTGGTCATTTCAAACTGTCAGCTGTCTGAGGCTGTTGTACGCGCCGCGAAGTATGGATGTTCGGCGCCGGATTATTGCGACGCTATGGCTCAAAAGCTCACCGCGTCAACACTACGATGGCTGCTAGCGCTGTTAAGGGACCCAGCACGAGGTGCCGAAAAAATTTACCACTGCTAGCTTGTCAGACAATGGGCTTGTGGTGCGTTGTGTCCGCATTCTACACGGACATCATGAACGCAGTCACTAGGCCTCCTTTCCCCACTGGACTGCCGATAACGTGGTCCAGTTTAAAGCCATTAGCTAAGTCCAGTTGTTATGCTCAGCTCACCGAAACATACACAGCCTGGCGATGCAGTAGAGTCAACTACACAGTAAATCGCATCACAGCGCCTAACAGGAAAGGGCGAGTATGATCGAGGGCTTGCTAGAAGCTTTGCAACAGAGACGGCGGCAACTAGATTACTCACCGCCAGTCTAAGGGAGACAGCATCGGTCAGAGTACGTCGGATGAAGCTTAAAACACCACATGGTCCAACACTACATAATCAGAAGTCGGTTCTCGTTTGCAACTGTTGCCTGCAAGGCGAGATTCAGGATCTTTGCAGAGTTGCAGTGCTGCACACACATTTCAGGTTTACGAAGCACGATGGATACTGACTCGGTAACAACAAACAGCAGAGTTACCGCCGCATTTCTGCTGATTCGAGGAAACCCGGTACACATATATTAACCACAGATTTCTCAAGGATATAAGCCAGCTGGTGTCATCTGGTGCCAATTTCACGGAAAAGCTTGAGAGTTTAGGACGCTTAGCACTCAAATTCAGCAAGAAAGTCGTGTTCGCAATTAAAATTTCAAAAATAAAACTTAGCTTTGAAGACCTGGCATTAAAACATTGTGCTTGTGCGTCAACTACAATTACGAAGCTAGTGTTTTGTCTATTTGGATAGATTTGATATCACGTTCGCGCAGTCACAGGAATGAGATAACCAACCACTAGCCACACTGAAGTATAGCCAAGCAATAATGCCCGTGCACATAGTTAGTCGGTAAACCAGGTTCCCAGAGGGATCCATAAATCCGTGACTTACAAATGAACAGTCAGTTAGGTCTGACTAACCATTTTCTAATCCAACAGCCTGCAACTTCGCAAATCGTTTTGGTTGTCAAAAATCTTGAGTGATCATAGGAGGCTTAAGCGCTCAATACAGTATCAGACGAAAGTGTAGAATAAGGCAGCGAAAATTCATTCCACTACGTGTTGTAGGACCATGAAATCATGAGCAGAATACGGTTCAAGTAACTGAAAAAATGGGTTAACGACATCTAAATATTACAGAATAGACCAAATCCCAGTGATTTCCACACAATTTTCCCTTTCTTCTCATTAGCGACGAATGTAAGGCAAGCAGTGAACACTGGTCCGGGAACCACGTACAAGTGCAGTGTTGCATCAAGTTAAGAAACGATATTGATGTAGTTTGTGAGATGCCGTTAGGAATACAAAGTAAAAACATGCACCCTAGAGTGCATGCGGAATATTATGCTGGGGGCGCATGCATTTTGGTAGAAGATTTAGCTGCGGCTTGCACTGCAAACAGAATTCCGGGCCCGGCTCTGTTTTTTTGTATTTTGTCCATTCCTGGCGTTTTGACCGCTCCTATACCGCCTGACAATCCTGACTGTATGCTCTTCGTTAAGTTTTCCACAAACACTTGGAACCAGGGATTAAACGCCCAAACCAATTTGGTCATAATTCAAGTAATTTGAATGACTAGCAGGTTTCTTTAGACAGCTAAATTTCAGGAAAGTAGTATCATTTGTCAAAATAACCCCACTTGCAAATTAATTCTGAATTCACGGGACACTCATCTGAGTATCGACTGAACTCCTCATTTATAATTAAATTCAACTGAATGGGCTGCCCGGTACTACAATTTGGACGATATTCAAGATAACGAATTGCCTGTGTTGATATATCATAGTTAATGACACTTCAATCAGTGCTTTGTGGGTCTCTCAGCGCATTTTCTGCTGCACGAAATAAATAAGGAGCGTATAACCAGGAGTTCATTGATTTTTTGTTCTTTCCAGTCTCGCAATAGCTGAAAGATAGTGCTTGCCGTAGCGCGCAGTCTAGTATTTACTGTCTTGTTCGATTACCTGGGATGGGTAAGGCTAGCGCAGTGGGGGAATAAGTGGAAGCGATTCACTGGATTATCCCACAAATTTGATGTGAAAGTTCATGCAATCATTTCAAAAATTAACCTTAACAGTATCCATCACTCTTCCACTGAGTGTGGTGCTTCATACTCATTAGGCGAATGGACAAGTGGGTAGAACGGTGACGAATGCCCCTGCAGTCGGTTATCATGAGATGAAAGGTGTACAACTAAGTACATGATACTCTGACCTCTGAAGTATGTCAATTTGGATTTCTGATTATCGTGTCAAGAAGTCATCAACTGCATTCCATCTGCTTTGAATAATCCGACGATTTTAGGGCTGACATTTTGTTTCAGAACTAGTGTTTTTTCTTTAGGTGCTAAAAAACGATATTCAACCGTTTTATTTTACTTTCATTTATTATCTCATTTAGGTAGCTCAACTACGGCCGCAGCACCTGGTCACTACAACACCTATTCCGGCTACAGACCTTCAAGTCGAGCAGGTTACTACCGAAATGGTTTGGATGGATCAAATGGAATGACAGGTTTACATGCACTGAACTGCCCGACTGTCTGTTCAGGTGGACCCTGTGCATGCTACACGCTCACAGAGAACAGTGTAGTTCAGACATCAGGGCAGGCCTATGAGGGAGCTGAATACAACTCAGCCATTTTTGTCCCATCATACATTGCTCCAAGATCAAGTCTAGATATACCATTACCACCCCCACCACCCCCACCACCCAGAAGTCCTGTTATTCCTGGGTCTGGAATTATTTCCAGAAAATCAGCTTTCACAGACGAACCGAATTCACAAGTGCATCAATCGCAAACTCCAGACTGCTTCATGCCTACTAGCTCTCCTTTTGTTGGAACAGCTAAACAATCTCAGAATATGTATTCTCAGCCGCCAGGCAAGAACCGGTTGCCGAAGGGAGCCAGTGAAATGAACGACGACCTGCCTAACGGATCCATTACTCCAGTCAGGATTGACCTCCGTAAGGCTAGTCTGAGTGGTCTGAGTAATGGGAGCGAAGAAGAACATAACCAACGTGGTAAACTAGCTGGCGCGGTTCCAGTTCTCCCACCACTTGCCATGAAGAAGATGGACACATCTGGTATGAACGGAGAGCCAACATGATTCTGGACACAGTCACATCCATCTCAGATCAACTTGTTTATCGCAAAACCAGAACGCCATGCTACCGTTTTTCTTGCTACAGTGTGCGGTGTTACAGAAGAGTGATATTTGTCCATTCACGTCAGCTCCGATCCCCGACGTCTGCAAACTCGAAAACAAGCGTTTTACTTTTACATCAGTATTTCAATGGTCCATTTAGTTCACAATTGCTCAGGCAATAGAATTTCAAGCAGACGTAGAAACAACGAGCATCTATATACACCATATATATTTGTGCTTTAGATCTGGATTCAGACAACTGCCCGAAATCGAAAACATAAAACCGGCAGTCTTCTTTCGCTAACCTACCGCTAAGCTCCTCCAAAATAAAACCCCATGAGAACGTTGCATGCTCCTAAAAATCCGGTCCTCATTACTTCAATTTGTGAAACATTGTTCCATCCACTGTTCTTTTTTACTATCCTGTCCTGAAATTAGCCATAACTTCGATCCCGTGCTTCCTCACACTCTTTCGCATCGTGTCCCATAGGAAATTCCCATCGACTTTGTAAATAAGAACAACGGATCAATCATGTTACAAAGTGCTTCGAATTGGATATGGTTTGAAAGCTTACTACTTATAAACCGTTTATATATGCCACTTGCCTTTTATTCCGAATCATCAAACAAACCCATGAAACATAAATATGGTGAAAAATAAAGGGTAAACCCATATCATACTGGTGCAGGCTTGATTCTTACGCAAAATCGCCGAGGATTTTTGAGTACTAATACAGGGTCTCCGTGCAAAAAAGTTTTTTATTATTTCGGCGATTGACTGAGCAACGTTCAAACAGGTATCTGTAAAAGTTAGGTGGAATTACACCACGGCTTCTATGTCCAAATTCGTAATGCGATTGGTGCAATATTTTTTGTCAGACGGGTTTGATACTTTGGAATTATAAGAATGTGCAGCGTTAAATGAGAAGCAAGAAGCACCCTAAATTTCCAAAACACCCGATACGTTGTACAAGCAAACATCGAATTTGATCTACCTTTTCCCCATACTTGGTTTTCCCTACAGCTTACTGCTTCGAGTCTCATTCTTCCTATAGGAGTTCTCACCCGATGTCCTTAGGCGCAACAGCTTGAAGTGCGGTCTTTATGCCAACGGGAAAAAACAATATAACCAAGTGGAAGGTTGTAGTGAGAAATTAATGGAAAGTCTTCAGTGAGGAACAGCAATTGTGGGGTGGGGTTTCTATAGTGGATCAGAAGAATGAAAGAGTTTATAGTGTCCAGATAATGAGTAATAGATGCACCAAGCACCACCTACAGCGACCATCTCTTCAATAACTACCATGGGTCTATTCGGCACCCCGTTATGGTCTCTTCATGGTTTATTTTACTTGAAATGTTTTTTCTCGGGAATCACTAAAAAATCATTTACTTAGTAAATTGTATCCTAGGGCACGTTCCATAGGATCTGTTTAACTTCACCCAAGTCCAATTGTACACAGCTCACTTACATGCCTTGAATTATAGTACTGAATGAATCTTTGTTCGACTATATCCGTCTGTGGGGTGAACGGGAATTTTACACGAAGGCAGCACGTAAACTGCACTAATGTCTTTGTGGATCAGGTTACATTTATTTTTACCTCGGCCCGAATGCTGAGATTTCCGACTGGTTCTATCAATGGCCTTCGAAGTGCACCTCAGGTAAACGTATAGGACTTTAAAAACCAGGAAGACGATAGAAATTTCTGCGGTAAAGATCTGGTCCCAATGACGTGGCCAAATTTCTAGATTGAGGTTCATATTAGTAATATGGCAAGCAAAAGTCTATATGTTAAGGTGACAGCGCGGTAGGTCCATTTTTAAGGATAATAAAATCGAGAGATTTATTTAACTATTGCGTCTTAACACGTGACCGGTAAACCGATGTTGCAAGTTTGTGCATTGCATTTTTTTCAGAAATGGAACGCCTCATGAGGGAAAGTTCACTCTCAACCACAAAATTTTATAAATGTAATGAATTGTAGGCTATACTGACTATAATAGATTATATCATATGCCATATATACATATGTTGGACGCCCCTGAATTATCCCGTCTGGAAGGAAAGTGTTCACGCTTGAGCGTTGTGATTGGTTTGATCGATGTCTCAAATGACGACAAGGTAAATGTCCTGGCTATGTCGATCGACTGACCCGTCTGTTGGAATTTCCCAATCGGGTAGCGACACGGACGCCTGATACCGGCTGGACAAATTTTCAATTAGTTGTAGGTGGTTCCGGGTCCGTGTAATTGATCTTCTAGTCACACTTTTGTGATCATTCCTCCCCTTCTACTGCCGCAATCAATCTACTGAGTCCATCACAAAAAGTGAAAGCACTGGACTAGAATTTCGCTCTTATTAGAGCTCATCAGCCGTGCATATCCTTGGACTTGCCAGGGTTTGAACTCCGGACAGCTGATATACGAGGCGAGCGTGTTATTACTGCTCCATATTGTATCCACGTGAAATATCAAGTCTGAACAGGCGAACGCGTTCACGCTTGAACGATGTAATTAGCTTGCCCGACGCGTGTCAAATGTACGGAGTTCGAAACTTGGAACAGCCAAGTATATGCACTACCAATGAGCTCTAATAAGAGCCAAACCCGAGTCCACTACTAACTTGCCTTGGTTGCGCCAGAATAAGAGGACTGTTCAAACGAGAGTGATGTAAATGTGCAAAATGACCATTCGTCTGCAACTGCAATTTGTTATGGTTGGACTCAATTTCGTGGTGCGCAGTAAAAGTACTAAAAAAATGAACAAATAAATGGCATCATTTAGTACATTACCACTCTTAGAAGCATGTATTTAACAAACCTTCCAATTGCCTGGCCCTCTGTTGTCAAACGTAAATCATCTCTGAAAAACAAGAGGGCAGTATTACCAGACCCTGTTTTAATACTATTCGTACACTTAAGGCAACATCTATCAGGAGCAAGTGTTAGATCAATAAATGGATATTTCTTGAGCGAATGAAGCACAGAGTAGATGTCTCCATTATCCTAAACTCCATAGTTTTTCGCTACATAATTTTGATTGGCATTTCCCTTGGACGTGGCCTCTGAGGAGCTATAGTGTTTTGTATTGCTAAGATATGCTATTTACTACTGAAGGAATTGTTGGTAGTTTAGGTTGTGTAGACGACTGAGGTTCTGCTCAGTGAACTTGACAGCTGGGGTGCAACCAAGCAATAAATTCTACCCAAACGTATCTAGGGGTGACACAGTTTGCGTGTAGAGTAAGATGTCAAAATTTCAAATTGAAAAATGTTCCTTCCGTAACGATTTCCCCTGCGACAATAAACTGTTAATGCGGATGTAGACAAATCGCGCAAAGCAGAATGGAGCCATTTGATGACAATATAGTTTGAATTCAGTGTACTAAAATAATTCGCATGGCAAATGAACTGTAATTACAAATTCTACATAGACACAATTTTGCTTCTCGGCGAACCTTATCGGTGCGAAATCTGTAACAAAGCTTAAGCAGTAATCCACCGTATCCATTTGAAAAAGGCGAAGATTGTCTGATAAGACCTCCAAAATTCAAGTATGGTCGAAGTAGTTACTTCTGGAAACCTGTAAAGGTTGCTTCACGTCCTACCGGAATACTCAAAAACGTCGCGAACATGCAGCTCCTCCAGTGCACTTCTAGCCGATGTGTTCTTACTAAGATGAAACGACGGAGGTGGGGTCAAATGATGGACAGAACCAGAAAAGCATACCAAACGAGAATCAACTCAGCTGGATTGGGTAATTGTTACTTGTCATGGAACTCAAAGGCACGGATGTTCTACCATCGATGACTGATCAGCAGTGCTAGCGTCAGTGGTGTTGATTCTTTTCAAAATATCCTCACGGCAATCCTCCGATTGGTTACAGATCGTCGCTTTTGCCACTATGTTTGCATCAGTCCAATCATCGAGAAGTGTTTCCACAAAGAAGTAAACTAGGTGGTCAACATGATAAACAGGCTAGGAGGGCATATGACGGAGGATTGTTGAAAAGGTTGGTTTTGTGGGCTTGGTCGTGAACAGTTGAAGCGTTTTAAGCAAACTTCTGCGTGGTGTGTTCTAGACAATATACTGCAATATGTACAATATGGTACTAACTGAAATAAGATTCGGCCTTTGTGAAACACATTCAGTTGACACAAATTACAAACGACAGACTCAGCTGGAATTTTGTTGAGTCTCCCTTTGATACCAACCGAATTTGTTCGTAAAGATATTTCACCAGTTGCGTGCAATTTGGTTTCCAGTCAGAACACAAATTCGACGGAAACTCGGAGAGTGTGCATACCTGATGAACCACAAGAAGGACTAAACAGGTTGTGGGCTGTCGACTTGTTTTCAGCAACGCTACGATAACGTTTCCGTCAGTTTATTTATTGTTATACGAGCCGTATAAATTCTGCGCACTCATAATGCCTACAAACGTGGTAATTAAGCCACGGATACTATCCCTATTAGATAGATCCAGTTCTGGCATGTGCTTGGTGAGTTTAATTAGTTAAATATTGTGCACGAGGTAACTAAAACAGCGTGATTGAAAGAGGAACTAGGACTTTAAGTCGACTGTTCTAAAGCTAATCACACTGCTTACTAGCCTGCTACTCAAATCCGAAGCCCGGGCATTGCAGATTTGTAGGCCGCAACCAACTGACAGTTATCGAAAGACATGAAGTCGTTAAAGTGCTTTGCGTCCGTTTAGCCGGGGATGGGTTAGTTGCTGGGAAAAACCTGGTGTATATTCACATATCCTAACCACAACTTTTCAAGCCATAGCGGGGAATGTTTCATAATTTACCCTTAGCTATTATTCAAAAATCCATTCACGCCGGATCAAATAACGAAGAGCACAATGGACCACTGTGCGTTAACTTCCGAACAATCTGCATCTTATTTCAATAAGTAATCGGTTGTTTCGCCGGATCCATTGCTTTTTCTGCCCTGAACCACCGACTTGAATTTCCGCACCATTGAATTTTGATTGAGATTGGTAAATGACATGATGGTGAATTCAGATCCATGTATGTTTCATCCACTGTTGTAAGAAGATAGAAGTTCTCGTTATCAAAAATACATTTCTGCTGTTCACAAATGAACATAGAGTTTATGCGGGTATCAATAGAGCAAGTGAGCATATTAAGATTTGCTCCAGGAGAAGTAACGGACTAAAGTGATGTAGGTGTAAAGCTTCAAACAAGCAGGCTCTCGTTAAAAAGCTCTAGGCTTCAAATTATCAGTAATATGTACCATAGAATCCGAACAGGTCACTGTAGAAAGCGCTAAAATCTGTGGCTCCGGAGTTATGCGCTAGCTATGTGCTTCCCTCTTCGTACCGGTGGATATCGTAAGTGATGCTTCAAAAAGATTGGAAGTGAAATTTACACCTAATGCTAGGGGGATATATAATGGTATGTTCGCTTTCTAGTGTAGAACAGAGTAAGGGTTCTACTCAGTATCTCTCCATAACTGTTTCTAACATTCGAGATTGGTTTCACTATCACGAGTATCGTGTGATAACCTCACTTTTGAGATGTAGTGGTTCAACATGCTAACAATACGTCTATATGAAAGAAATTCTCTGCAGATCCCGTACCATTGCACCATTTCCAAACGCAAAACAAATACGATTTTACAACAGATATTCTTCCTCACGGGATCTGCATTGAAACTTCCTCCCGACATAGACCAACTCACCTAATATATTCCGGAACTTACATACAAACGTGACGAGTAACAATACCTTAAGTACAGCCTTCAGTCGAAACTGCTTAAGGAGATCGTTTTGAGGTAGAGTAGGGGAAACTTGGGTTGGATAATTTCGACGGCAATTACTTAATAATAGATCATTTAATTAACACCTCCGAGAATGCAATCGCTTATAAGTGTTGAAGTCATTCAAGCACTTTTTAGGTTTGGGGAAAAGTGCTCTGTTGATTTCCGTGCTAGGAAGTATGCACCGCCATAAAGCGGTCTGTTAATTCTCATTCCCTATTTTCAGCTTGTCCTAACATCATTTACATAGGATTGGCTTGAAAACCACAGCAAACTTCACCCAGCAAACAGAGATCTTAAAATCGTTTCCTTCTTCACGCTATTATTTGAAAGCCAAGCTTGACAGCGCATTTGCCAACGTTTCCTCACCTTTAGGGAAAAGTCATCAGTGTGCTGTTGGTTTGGAGTATCCTCCCATCATTCTCTGATTTATATAGATAAGATGCGAAAAAATCATCTCTTATGTCCTTGAGTGAGAGTGCTTCCGGCTTTCTGATTGTTTACTATCCTGTCTTTGACGTCCTTCGCGTTATGGTGTGATTTCTTCTTAGTTGATTAGTATGCGAATCCTCCGTTTTCAGTAGTTTTCAAGCCTTATTCTGATTTGTCTGCCTCTGATGTTTTCGGTGTGTCGTGCTTCGGAATCACCTTGATTTTATCGGTAGTTCCGTTCAGTGTATTACGTATCCCCAATGGTGCATTTGTTATACTTAGCATACTGCAGCGAGGTAATTGTTCGTTCTGACTGATTTTTGCTGTGGCTATTTCCCACTCTTATTATTCCAATTTACATGTACATATGTGTCCTTGATTCATCACTACAGCGTCTACTGTTGACACAAAGTTTGACGCATGCACTGTTTTTTAGTTTCCTTCATTTTCCTACTAGTTTCCCACCTGTGTTGTTTTACGGCTTTGTCTTTAGAGGTCCCAGAATTCTTCCAACCACGTTGGTTAATAAATCGGATTGTATGTACTAACAAATGATTTGCACCTGCAACTTATCCCTTCATGAAGATCATTCAGGTTGATTGGACTCTCCAAAAATAAATAACCTCTTTGTTTTTTGTACTTCCTTTGGTGTTACTTTGATGATCATGTTCACAAAGTCTAAAAACCTAATATGGTTTTGGAAAATTGCACGCATGTTCCTGTAAGTGACTGATACACTCATCTGCACCTCTCTGATGTCAGTACTGAATCAGTTCGGCTGACTGGCTATTTCAAGACGGATACTTGCTAAAGTCTTGTGTTTGTGTTGGGCCCAGAATATGAGTTATGTGCCCATTGGCACTGTATTTAAAATTACATGGTTTGGCTTTCCGTGTACCTGTTTCCGTGGCACCGTTTGTTGGGAGGCACATTCAGTGCTTTAGGATTTTTTAGGATTCAGAATGCATACAGTGACTTCGTTGACATCAGCCTGGGGTCGCCGACTCAAAGGTAAGCTGTATTCACTACCACCCGATCAGATAGTGAATGACTTTACTTGAGCCAAGGTCCGAAATGTATACACGATGATTATTGCTCAAAACCGATGCTTCGAGCGCATATAAGGAAGCGCCAGCAGGTGCGAATTTACCATGTCACGTATAACGTCAAGTGAACATTTTCTCAAGATACGTACAACGTATGTCTGCTTCTATGTTGCATTAAATATACTGCTTATAAATCGGCACCAAAAAGATCGAGCGGTTCTTATTTATTTGTGTCCACGAAGAGTGGAATCAACTGATGGTCTCTCTAAGCAAAACGGTATCTTGGGACCCCCGTTACGTACGAAAACGAATGGTCAAGGAAAAAAGTTGCTTGAGGAGATTAAAGAATGGAGCCTGATTGTGGGCAGAGTTTTCGCACCTCAGATATTCAGATGAGTTTCAAATTTTACTTCGTCAGTGTTTTCGGACAATGTTAACAACAACGTCTCCATGCTAAGGCATCCGTTATTCGCTTTTTTTGCAAGCAAGTGTCTCTATTAACAAAAGTCGAGTCAAACAAACGTCAGAACCAAAAGCTCGAACGTCAATGCTGGCATGCAAACGTACAAGCGTATGCACGCGCAGATGCAATCGGAAATATATTGTTTCTGTTCCTGTGACGACCAGTCGCGGCAGCAGGCCTGGATGTGATTTATCGGCACTATTGTCTTGGAACAATCTGGACCGGTTCGAAGTGTGGTCAGTGTTCCCCCAGTTTTCTTCCCTAAAAATGTATACCAAATAGACTATTTCCTCAGAACGTCTGAATTTAAAACAGTCCATCCACAATTTCCCGGAGCATCAAGAATAGCAATAACTCTTTAAAAAATTGCAAAGCGCTCCGACACTTAGGAAAATGATGTTTTTTGAGAGGATGTTTGCACTGCTGTCCCTTGTTGTTTTCCCTTTCATTAGACTGACCCTGATTTTTAATAGACTTTGATGATAAGTCCACGGATAGTCCAAAAGTATGTGAAAATCCGGAGGGTGGTACACCACTAAATTGACACTGTAGCGTTTACTGTAGCTTCCATACATAATGAGAAACCTAAGCTGTCACTGCACCTACTTCTACCCCACAAACATGCGCTCACTATAGTCAAATATTCGATAGCCTACTAACTGGCCCTAGTTGAGAAGGGACTCTTATATAGAGGTGTTCCATTTCCGTCTACAATAGATGATCTGGAATATCGCCGGAAACTTTAGAAGTTGGTCTCATTGGGGAGATTGACAGCACCAAATTTGTTGTCGGAATTGGTCGACTCTCTCCTCTGCTAGATTGGTTGAACGAGCGCGGAGATGTGGACAATTGCTAAGTGGTTTAGATGCATTCGTAACCCAAAGTCGGTTATTTTTCACGGACTGTCGTTTCTGGAAGTACGGCCTACGCATTTTGACTCAATCTAAATTCTTCGATTTGAGTTATGGGGTAAATAATGATAGACGCAGAAAACTCACACCGTAAATGAGTGTTTTGGCTTTCAGTTATGATGGACCAGTGAGCCCCGAAACCTTATAATTTTTGTGCCTGGTTGGTGCTGTGACAGCTATTTGTAATTCTGCTTCATCTAGGCCCAAAATTGACATGCGCGCATACGCGCAGTTTAATCACGTGATCTCTAGCATCACTGATCTACGCGTTGCATTGTATATTGCACGCCAATTTTGCCCAAGTAACATTTGTTCCCTTGTAGGCTGTTTCTTGCATTTGCATTTGGATGGAAGGAAGATGCAATAGGAGTCACTCGCATACATCCCTTTACGAGCCGGGTTAACCCAATCGGTTGAAGATTGGGTGGCTTTTGATCTCGTGAGGCCAAAACAACACCAGATGCACATTAACCAACAAATCGCACAAAATTCATGGGCTAGAGCAGGTCGTTCCTGGAACCCTTCACGTTTGTTTACAATCACGGCACGTAATTTCACCTCCATACATCTGGCATTCACAAACGCTGTACTGATATGATGACTAAGATTATGATGATCAATATTACTAAACAGTAGTACGCACACTTGAAGCATGTGCATCACGAACAGTAATGCGTGGACGTTCATCTATTTTCCGACCAATCTTGTACATTCATGGTCCTATGTTTTGCGACCAAGAGTGACGGAAAAAAGATCAAGTTTGAAATTTCACATCTATCTTATCTCGTCCTGACGAACAAAATAATCATTGTCTTCGGACTGTAAATTTCTCAGTAGAAGATATATAGCATTGAGCTTTATGCACCTTATTCCCCAAGTAAGCCAACTTTCTAACGCATAAACTACCACTGTGGCCACAATCGTTGAATGGTGCTCCGTGTTTTTCCAGGCTGTTACATTTTTCAGCCCGTTGCATGATTATGTTTGAATTATGATTGATTATGCATGAAGGATATATCAGCACTGATTTTTATCCGCATGACTGAGCTTACCACCGGTCGGCGACCGGTGGATTCACTGGCATTAAATATCCGTAGTTCAGGCAGGCGATCCATCGCACCTCAATCTCATGCACAAACAATTCGTTGCTTTTTAGATTCTTTAGATGTTTTTAAACATTCATTCATCAAAGTTTAGAGATAGGCCTTTGACACAGGCTTTCTCGTTGAGATTTTTGACAGTATTTGAGGAGCCCAAGTTACGTTGCACAATGTTCTACAGGGTAGGAAAAGCTAGTGACGCAAAATGTAGCATAATGTGGAAGAGATGGAACACTAAACCTGATGCTGAAAACAGCCACAATACTTCACCCCTGGCCAGGATAAGTCCACATATAATGAGGGTATCACTTTAAGACAGCTTCGTTAGAAATTCCTGTCCGATTAAATGCTCAAGAACACCTAGAAATACATTTCAGGCACACGATTCCACAAAAGCCGGATGCCAGGCGCGTGTCAGCCACTTCAGAAGAGCCGTCAAAATGGAAGTATCAACAGGTTTTCATCACATAGTTCGCAGTTCAGATACAGATTCGAATACAAATAAACACGTTTCGATCCTGAATTTTTCGTGAACGAACCAATTTTGTGCGCAATTTCAAATTTGTCGAATCTTTATATATTTCCACTTATGAGAAATGAACCAAGCAACACTCTCTAGGGGCATGACCGGAATAATTCGGGAGTGGATTGTTTGTAATCAAGATACTAAATGACACAGTGAGGTGAAACTGCATGTATCAAAGCAACAAGTAATCAGATTTGGCTTTCGCTTCACTTGTAACGGGGGACTAGTCTATTTGTGGAACACCCGTTTAATTTAGGGACTCCGAATTACTGCAAGCATCGCTGTTCTCTCAGTGCTGATGCACTGGAAATCGCTACTCACCTTTCCGTTTACATTTTTGGTAAACTTTGCAGGTATATCTTTACTTTATGTTTTGGTAGATAATGCTTGCATATAGATGTGAGCGGAGAACTCAATGTATGTTAACTTTACTTCCTGCAAGAGTTACTTAATAATGTGTGCATATTCAAGTGTTGTCATTGGCTCGACTAGAATTACGGAAAGAGAAAAATAATGGGCTTTAATACTACATGGAAACTTTTTTCGCTTCATGGTTGCAAAGGACTGAAATCGGTTATCCTCTTATCCGACGTATACCAAAATCTTCACCTAGAAGGCAATCGTGAAGTAAATGCCGTTACAGTTGAGTTAAATTTAGGGACGATGATTTTGTCAGTCTGGGGAATGTAAACGATGGAAGATGAACTTCTAGAAGATGGATTGAAGCAGTTTAGAACTAGCTGGATGGCTGTTCCGAATGTGTAGTTGTGCCATTCAGAAACTGGGTAAGCAAAAGTTAGAAGTATTTGTGCAACAAGGACCTTAATAAATTTGACGATCATCATTGAAACTTGCACTTCTTCAACGCAGGACGATAATAGTCAAAGATTTGGATGAGAAACATAAGCGTAGCTATACAGCTAAATGTATTAGGCCATCCGAAGAGAGCACATCTAAGAATCTGGTGGAAATATCGTATTTAATATGTTGAGATGCATAGGAGGGACCCTAGGAGATCCAAAGCACTAATACCAGGTGAACCAGTCGTAGCATTGCCAGACACATTGCATTTTGAAGGATCGTCTACCCGTGACAAGTCTGTGAGATATAAGCATGGTTAACTGAAACATTCCGGGAACCATTGTCTTACAGAACAGGGTCCCAAGATGTGTCAAAAGGTGATTAGTGATATTAACAGACAGTTTAATCACAGACAGTTTTGCTTCTGCAAGCATGTGTATTGCGACAGGATTAAACAAATGTCCAGCAACACATTTCACCCAAATAGGTGAAACTCTCCAGGAAACCTTGGCAACCAGATAATCCACCTAGAGTTGATTGTTGTACATTTACGCTGCACAACTTTATAAGTAGCCAGATTTGCGATATATGATGTCAGGTGCTGCAAACTTCAAATCATATCACAACTGCTGCTCTTGGTTTTTTGCATGCATACCAACTACACCGTTCAAAGTGTGAACAAGTTCAGGCATTTAGATGTAAAAGTCCGGATGCTTCAGTGTGCGCTGGCGAAGTAGTGGTGATGTGTCCCCCAAGTTGAACCTGTAGTTTCGAATCCCAGCATGGCCGCGGGTAAGCACTAAAATGTAACACTAAAAAATGGGGGATTTTGTTGGTTCCCCAATTTGGTGAGGACCAACGAGAATGGCCGTAAATAATTCGATCCAAATATTCACTTTTTAGACATTATCATCACTCGTGTACATAGGTCTTATGCATGCAGTATGGGATTAAGATCCCTTCTTCAAGGGGGTTGAAAGTGCATTCACCGCTGGTATGTTCTTTGCATCTATTGTTTCCATGAAATATTTTATGCGCTTGAATGGCTTATAAAATGGATCTACTTGGAAGGCGCGTCTAAAGTGTGAGGACACGTTGTCCAGATATTACCATTCCCTAAACCCTCTCTAAATGGCTCTTGAATATGCAAGCCAGTACTATCCCAAAGATGATTACAATAACTGGATATTTGATGCACCTAAGTTAAATAGAGGAAATTCGACAGCTCATGGGAGTCCAACTTTTCATTTTCTCTGTATGGACACATTTGTGGAAAGTTACTCAAAGTCAAATAAAGTCATCAAGTCGTTTTCGCAACAACGTTCTACATTTGGCTCACAAATCCAAAAGCGTAGTTAACACACTGTATAAAATGTTTGCGTTTGCTGACACAGGATTTCCAACCACGCATACTAGCGATTAGTGAATCCACACGTCAAGAGAATACTGTGGCGCAATACCGAACGTGTTCGAAGGCCAGCCCTGTATCCATGTTTCATCAGAGACCCGTGACATCACTGGTAGAAACGGGTTTCTATTAGTTTAGCCTTGCCAGTGCAGACGATCACGAAGTGCGTTATGGTCGTTTCACTATTGAGAACCATCAAATTGCGTTTTTTAACCGTAAATCTCGAATAATCGGACAACACCGCATGAAAGTTGAAATTGTATTCCGTGCGATTAGTGACAATAGTACCTGAGCTTCCGCCAGGTAAAAGAGTCGTCACGTACTCAAGATTCTGTAGAACTAGATTTATTTCCTGTGGAGTAGGAAGGACAGTAGTGAGCTTCCTTTTAACCTCTGAGTCACACACATCGGGTTGATCACAGAGGATTTTCACATAATAGTTTTGTTACACTTCGGTACTGTGCTGACATTTAGCCCAGTTGCTATGCAATTAAGGGCAGTGTTCTTCCAGATATCCACAAAAGGTTTTATTTGGGGGCCTCATTAGAAAAGAATCTCCCGTTTTCCCCATGAAAAAACGGACATCAGCCACCACTTGTTCTCCTCTGCGCGCATAAAAATTTAGTTAACCTGGATATTTTGGCCCTCAATTAGGCCTATGTTTCATTTTTGATTAAGCTCGGCTAAAATATAGACCATTCAGCTTGTTTGTTACATTTGTTCGCCTTACATATTACTGTGTCAAACTTGCCAATTGCTGGTTCTATTTTTGTTCATTTATGGACATTCACCTCCCCTCATTTTAACTCATTTATCTCTTTAGCGTAACACTACATGCCTCTGCACTAAAGCAGGAATTTGGCGAATAATTTTTTAGCTTTAATTTTGAGCACACCCACTGTGTAGTGCCAACGTAAGGATGCATTAAATTTTTAATAGGAAGCCAAGTACGGGCAAAGCAAAAGAATGAAGAGACTTGTCGATAATTGGCGGCAGGTCTGAATTCAACTTGTTTCCAGATTTCGTAAAAAGTATGAAGTGAGTATCTCTAACGCCTACTTATGAGGACCTTAAATGACATGGTCGATATTACATCATGCATTCATTGTTATAAATTCCATCTATCAATCTGTCTAGCCACAAAGGTGACGCGCCGTTGGGTTTGCTAAAGATATCAAAATTAAACATTTTGGGGAAGCAATACGTTGGGCTATTGAACAGAAAGAACACGCTCTTCCACGCTCCAGAACATCAGCAACTGGCGAAGTTTTCCTTCCGCAATAATCTGTAGAAGCTCGCCCAGCTGTTTCTTCAGACAAGTTGCTATTTCACCGTCTCAAACTCAGTAGGAACGGTTGTTTTTACCAAAAACGCAGAACAAAGATGGTTGAGAACATCAGAAACGAGGGATTCAGCTGGGTTTCAGGTGAGTCTCCCGCAAGACCAAATTTGTTTTCAACTGAGCGTAATTCACTAAAGATGGTTGCTGTTTGCAATATTGATTCGAATGTGACAAATTCTGTCAAAAGCGACTAACGTTCGTCGACATTACACATTACTTTGATACCTCAGCCCCCCCCCCCCCCCCCCGGTGATTTTGAGAGGGCTGACGTGTCCGCAGTTTTTGTGAGAGATAGGTATTTCCCACGGACACAAGCCGACTGACTGAATGTTCGCTTTTTACTCAGACAGATATCCCACTTTTAGTATGGCAGCCTGGCCATCCTGAACAGGGCAGTGTTCAATATTGTACAGAAAAGCCATGAAGTCCTCTACAGTGGGTAAAAATACTAAACTTAGTACATGAAACACATGTAAAAAATAAATTTTAAAAACGGTACGCCAAAAAAAATTCTGAAAAAATAGGGTCAAAACTCCCGAAACACAACTCAATTAGCAGGTCATCGCTAAAGGCAGGCGTCATCCGAAACATGACAAAATTTTCATTATGTCCAAAGGTTTTGATATGCTGTCCCAGAAAACAGAAAGCATGCTAACTTACAATTTTTTCTGTCTTCTTTTGGAGTCGTACCAACCAGCATCAATCTGTTCGGGTTATAGGCCGGAAAACCAGGCCTGTAACTTTTGTCGCGGCTGGGAAATGTCCAGCAACTCAGAACAAATTACATCTTGCGGCGCATTAAATTTTCGGCACACAACTTCCTTTGTGACAAGGTGAAGTCCAACTGGATCTTAATTTCACCTGTTTGCGACGCGGACGAAATGTTACAATTAAGCAGCATTTCTCTACTCTGGAGCGAATGAATCCTAGTGGTTTATTGCAAACTTCTCAATGCGGTTTGCTTAAAGTTGTGATTCGACAAAACAAAACATGATGCGAATCGGTACAGCTTCGCATTTCTGTGCAAGATGGTTCAAAATTTGCAATGATTTAATAGGAAACCGCATGTAGACTGAACTGTTCAAACAGATGGGACAAGTGGAGTCAGCAATGAATTTGGCGAATTTTCGGCATGGTTTTGCTCGGACAACAAATGGAATGTTTTTTTTCAAAATGACTAATTTGTTTGTGAAATTGCAGCAGGTATGTTACGCAATATCCGTCTTAATGACTTACATAGTATATAGCAACCACACTTTTCGTACCTGACAGGGAATAGTATAGGTAATATGCTCAGAAATGGAAGAACCTTTGTTTCAAACAGGTTCAAATGAATTTGCATCTTTCTTAAGTTTTCTTCCAGCAATGCTAAAATCACAAATCAGTGAGAAAGAGTTAAATTATACGAAGGATATACTGGCAATTGACACACTGCTATCGCTAAACAAGATAAATTTAAAAGTTAATTCTTTGATTAACTGCGCTCTCGCGAGTTCTTTATTTGTCCGTGTAACAGAAGCTTACAACTAGATACAGCGTTAAATGTAGCTTCAACATTTCTCCTGTGTTGCACTAGTGTTTTGTTGAGCAATCCTTAATATCGGTTTTCGACTACCCAAAAATTATTTTTTGTTAAAAACTGACTAACTAATTATGCTTTGCGCAAAAAATATCGCATTCATGTGTAAACAAGAGACAACAATCACATATGTGGAATATCCTGGTTTCACACTACATATGGGCAGATATTCGACTGCGTATCAAC
This sequence comes from Opisthorchis felineus, assembly GCA_004794785.1. Lineage (NCBI taxonomy): Eukaryota > Metazoa > Platyhelminthes > Trematoda > Opisthorchiida > Opisthorchiidae > Opisthorchis > Opisthorchis felineus. The sequence continues at coordinate 394,100 of SJOL01006711.1, forward strand.
CCGTAAACCATTAGTTAAATGAAGCAGATGAAAGACTAGTGTGAAACGTAGTACGAGTAGAAAGGATAATAGCGGAAATTAGATTAGCCTTTTGATGACTGTTAAATTAACCCCACATTAGATTGCTTATACCTCATCAGCCAAAGCTGGTGAAAAACTAATTTTCAATCGAGTGTGATACGCTTGGAAGCGGCCGAGAAGCTATTGTTTTAAACAAGTTGGGAAAACAATAGGCTGTTTTAGTACAACGTGGAGTTTCGCTTTTGTCACAAAAACGTCGTCAGACCAGGTGACCACGTGGAAAGGCTAGTCGAGGTGTACAGCAACGTTAGAACCAATCCCAGGGACCCCTTCCTAGTGGTAGGCTAAGTTAACGTTTGGTGCGGGCTAGGAAATTCTGTTTGTTAGTATGTTCTGGGGTCTTAAGCTAGTGCTAAGAGCAATGGGTTAGAGGAAACTTACTTGAGCTTCGGCCGGGACTATGCTCTGGCCCTTCCGGTGGGGATCGTGCGAATATACCACTTCAGTTTCGTTTACAATACGTGTTGAGCTACACGGGTGAACTAGTTCTATAAGAAATGGGTAGAGAGTTCAGGCATTTCTTGAATTTGGTTGGGCCGGAGCTCTTATAACTTATCTCTTCTGAAAATGAATCCACTTCGCAACCGCACAACGCTGTGTGTCAGCTCGGCTTATCTAAACCACTCCCCATACGCTCGCCAGAATTTCACAATCTGTTCTTTTCTGTTCCATTCAAAATTGGATGCATCGCGATTCACGTTTCAGTTTATCAGCTACAGACCATGTGGCATGGGCATGTTGGTTTCAGCTGCTACAGGTTCGATCACCAAAAAGTTGGACAGGGTGGGATATACATCAAAACATAGCAGGTGATGAAATGCTCAGTTAGTACAAGCACTGGGTAACTACAAATTTCAGGCAATAGCTTTGGTGAACAAGTGCCACTGACTGCACGATTGGGCTATTGGCAAGTTGAGTCCTGGGGTGCCCATCCAGGGAGAGGACCCGACTAAGTTTACTGGTTAATGTTCTCACATTTCGTTGCCGGGGTATATACTGTCCCCACTCGGTCGCTTCCACTCAGCACAGAGCTGGGCGAAAAGATAGTCCTCTGGCATGCGGAGTACATGTCCTAACGAGCGTAACCTATGAAGCGGGAGAGTTTATCTTTTCCTGGACCATCTGGCGTACCTCAGCATTGCTAGTCCGATGTTCCCACCAGACCCGACCAATGCTTCGGAGACACCAATGGTCAAACACTGACATCTTCCGCATGTCTCTGAGCGTAGAGGCCACGTTTCTGATCCATAAAGCAGTATGGATCGCACTGCCGCGTTGTAAACTCTCCTCTTGACAGACAAACTTACGTAACGTCGGCGCCATAGGTGTCGAGGTTGGCAAAAGCTGCCCTGGCTTTTCCATCTCGAGAAACAATCTCTTCACCAGGTAGTCTACTGAAACTTATACAGCTGCCCAGGTAAAAAACTTATCTACCACGTCGATTGGCTCGCCTGCAAACATGAGGTTTGGGTTTGATCCCATCCAGTCTTCTACCAGCACTTTACACTTTGCAGGCGTGAAACGCATGCCAAACCGTCTGTGTTTGGGGCGGATCTGAATCAAGGAGAGCAATATCGTCTGCATACTCAATTTCTGTGAGCGAACGTCCCGGGAGCATTTCAACTCCCCAGTTTTCAGAGGCAGGCAGAGAAATTTCAAGCAGCATATCAATAACAAAGTTGAAGAGGAAAGGGGAAAAAGGACAGCCTTGTCTTACCCCATTGGACGTGGTGAACTCAGGCGGGCGCTTCCCGTATACTCGTACGCGCCCACAGGAGTTCACATACAGTGCCCTCATAAGGGATGGAAATTTAGAAGGGACACCTTTGATCGCCAGACACTGCCAAAGTTGCTGACGATCGACAGAATCAAAATCAGCTTTCAACTCCAGAAAAACAACCAACGTGGGCCGTCTGAAGGAGTGGCGCAGTGCAAGAATTTGCCTCAAGGTAAAGATATGGTCGATGCATCTTCGACCAAGGCGAAGCCCAACTTGATTCTCACGAATCTGTCTCTCCCGATAATCTATCAACCTGCGCAGAATAATGCCACAGAGCACCTTAGATGCAACGGATACCAGGCTGATACCACGATAGTTTTCCCATGACGTTCTTGCTCCCTTTTTGAAAGCTGGGATGACGGTCGAGGAGCTTAATTCGGCTGGCATTCTGTTTTCGTTCCAAATCTTCTGCAGTATTGTTGTCAGACTGTTCACCAGGACCTAGCCAGCTTCTTTGAAGAGTGCGGGGTGCAAACTATCCGGGTCGGGTGTCTTATTGCACTTCGGGATTGATACCTCATGCTGAGTTTTGGTTGCTAATTTTGGGTTGGTTCCTTCTTCCCGAAAACTATCTGGTGTACCTCAGCATTGCGGATGCGATGTTCCAACAAGCCCCGACCAGTGCTTCGGAAACACCGATGGTCAAACACCGACAGCATTCGCATGGCCTATACGTGCAGATGCCACGTTTCTGGCCCATAAACCACCACGGATTGCACCGACGCAGTGTAAACTCTGCCTTGACAGACAAACTGACGTCATATCAGCGCCATAGGTGTCGGGGTTTGGCAAAAGCTACCCTGACCCTCCCGGTTCGACACGTAATCTCATCTCCAGCCAGTTCATCGGAACTAATAAAACTACCCAGGTAAACGCATTTACCTACCGGGTCGATTGGCTCTTCTGCAAGCATGAGGTTTGGGTTTGATCCAATCCGGTCTTGTAGCAGTAATTTATCTTTGCAGGTGTGAATGGCTTGCCAAGTCTTGCGGCAGAAGTATTGGGGTTATTTAAATAAATTTTCCGATGAGTGACAAGGTCAAAAGCAGCTTTCAGATCCAGAAGAACGGCCAGTGTGGGACGGTTGAAATGGTGGCGCTGTTCAAGAACTGGTATCAGGTTAGAGATATGGTTGATGCATCCTTCGCCAGAGGGGAACTCACCTTGGTTCTCACTGGTTTGTCTCTCCCACCAATCGATCAACTTAGGCAAAATATTGCATGGGCTCACCTTAGGTGCGACCGATACCAGACTGATGCCGCAATGGCTTTGCGCCCTTTTGAAGACCGGGACGACGTTCGAGGCACTTCATTTCACTGGAATTCTGTTTCCCTTTCAAGTCACCGGAACCTCGCTACCTTCTTTGAAGTGTGCGAGGTGTAGGTCATCAGGACCATCTGCCTTTTCGCTTTAAAATAGGGATATTTCACGCTGGATTTCTGTTGCTGACGGCTGGCTAGTGTCGATATTTCATTCATGCCTGATGGGTTCTTCCAGCAGTGTGTTTCAGGAGACTAGATGAACTGTTCTTTAAAGTGTTCATCCCACCGCTCAAGACGACGATTTTGTGTGTGAATTGACGTCCCAACTTTCGCTGACAAATGCATTGATCGATTCAGCTTAAATAGGGCGCGGCTGTTGCCGGCAGCGAAGGCCTTCTCCTTATCCTAGGCATTCGCAATCCACCAGCGTTCTTTGTTATTCTTCAAGCTTTTGATAATCCGGTGTTTAAGGGATCTGCGTGTGCCAACACAGTCCCTAGTCGCTAGTATGACCTTTCTGGCAGTAATAAAATCTGCTGATTTCTACGGTGTCGGATGGCATGGATAGACATTTCTGAAAGCTGGCAACAATGTCTTCTTTAACCGCTTCCATTCACCCTCCAAGCAATCTCCCGCAATCATTCGCATAACTGTGCGTTTCCAGTAGTTTCCTAGAGAGATCACTTCGGTACTCCTGACCTACTGAAACTTGTCGAAGTGCATAAATGGATCTGTATTGCTTTGGCACGGACGTGACGTGATAACCAGCGTCGCAAAATGGTTTGATCAGAATCAAGTTGCATACCTCACAATAAACCGCAATCCTCAATTGCGGCTCATCATCAGTAACTGATAGCCACATGGTCCGATTGAATCCATGACTGTCTTGCGGTTGGTGGCCTCCAGTTAGCTCGATAGGAAAGTTTGTGCTGGAAGCTCTTACTGGCGGGGAGTAGACGGTGATCATCAAACAACTGAAGCAGTGGCTTTCCATTATCCATACGCTGAGTACTGACTCCAAATTTACCACCAAATTGTGCTTCTTCCGAACTTAGTCGTCCAAGTTAGGCATGCAAATCATCCGCCATAATTACCATATCCCCCTTCTTGCTGACTGAAGTAGTCACAACGGATCCCGATGAAAACGTCCTTCTCAGTATCAGGACTGTAGTCCGTCGGGATGTATGCTGACACAACAACTACACGCCGTTTACTGCATCGATCTTCATTGATTTTAATAGCGTAAGTCAACGGCACAGCGCAAAGGCGGCCTTTTGCTGAGATCGATTCCAGTAAAGGGCCTTTGGCTTTGAGGCTGAGTGCAATTTACACACCGTAGATACCACGAACTATTACGTCAGGATCACCAGACACTCAGGGTGTGAAATGCGGAAAATCTGAGCTCGTCCGAAGCGACTCGAGGCGCACTACCGAGTCTGGTATGCGTATTTCGGAGACGGAAAGCAAGGTTTCGGCAAGCGATTCTTTACTGAATCTAACCTGATCTCATGACAATTCTTCCATTTATTTGCTTATTTCGCTCATCTACATTTGAGCTTCACCTATTATGCCCATCTGTACTCTGGATCGTCATACCTAAGCGTCACTCAAGTTTCCGTATTGAGAACCTCAACATGCCTGTTGCCCAATTTAAAAGAGAGAACACACATTGAAGGCTGCAACGGGGATTCGATCTTTGGAGGTCAGTAGGAGGTTTTTCGGTATGTTTTTCTGGGCGACACTTTGGGCACAAAACAACTGCTATGGGAATGGTTTCTGGGTTTATAGAACAGCCTTATTTGACGGGTAGGCAAGGGGGTTTTGAAGGATGGCCGGTGAGCGAGGAGCTGCAGTATCGAATGTTACCCCATGTAGCCCAAGCAGGAAAAGTGTCCCTGCCCCCAGTCTCTGACCCAAAGACCTGAACCACGAGGCAGCGTTTGTTGCGGTTTCCTTGAGGGACCCTTCCCGGAACCGCTGATACAATAGTCTGACCCACTTTTCTGCAGGAGGCCGCCCTGGCTCGTGAGAGCATGGAATCAGGCATTATTGTCCCACTCTCAACGCGGCAGCGCAACACAGGTGCCTTCTGACCAGTATCAGACTAGTTGTTTTAAGAGTATTTCTAGAGTGTTGAATAATGCACAGGCGGTCACGGTCAATAGTTGGTCGATCGATGTGTGGATTTTTGAGCCGATAGTTTCTGACCTGTCCTTAATCCGAGGAATGCAGCATCGTTGCTTCCATAAATATGGACGTGCTGGTCACCTGAAAGAAATGTCTAACTGCCTTCATAGTCCCACAGTAGAGGGCGGTACGAATTTATATCCAGACCGCCTTGTGGTAAGAATTCTCGCAGTACGATGACTAGTTTTTTGTCGGGCTGCTCATCATTGCCTTCCTGTTATAGTTAAACTTTCGTAATTGAGTTCCAGCCAGGATAACCAACAGGATGATTGCAACACTGAAGCGCGATCACCTCGACCAGGTGGCAGCTTTAGGTCACATGTACTCACCAACTCTGATGTGTAGCTTTTTGGCTGTCTGTCTTATTTAGACCTCGGTGCAGTCGTTGCACTCGGTTTTCTAAACACAGTCCCTACTCCTTTCAACAAGGAGACAGACCTCCATTTTCTCCAGCAATGAACACAACGCCCTCCCTCCCTTGAACGCTACTCTAATGTTGAGTGTATAAAACACCCTCCGTATAACCTCAAGTATTCTGGGGGTCGTGAAAAGAATGACATATACATATTCGTTCTCTACCGGAGACACCACCATTCTTAATTTTCCTCCAATTCAGTTCACTGGGTGCTCACTACCTAGAAGTTTGTGTGCGACCTAAGTTTCTGCTTTCGTTGACTTCTTCTGTACATAGTGTTCCGATCTGAATAAACATTGATGAAACGGATGGATGCGTGAGTAGTTCAGGGCAGCATTTGTACCTGTTGGTTTCTGGTAAAGGAGAATTTTAAATTTTCCACCAATTTTTAATCGTTCAATCCAGGAATTACAATGTGCCTGCATTAGACTCCATTTATATGCCAACAATAATGTGGGGATTCAAGTATTTAGACATTCGCGGAAACCATTGACCTTGTCGCGTTTGATTACCACCAATTTTATCCACATAAGGACACAAAATCCCCGGTGTGCATTCATGCCGGTCCAATATCTTTGTTTGAAGCTTTTTATATAAATATCTCGCGAAACCGGAGATTTCGGTGAGCCCGTTTCCAGATCCCATTTTTTCGAGTACACAAATGAGCCAAAAACGAAATTATCAATGTTAGAGCACACTTTTATGGCCTCTGCTATTTAGTCTATCAAGAACCGAGTCATGTCCTGCAGTGTTGTATCTGGTCACAACTAACGTTCGGCCACCGCCAAATCGTCCGTCCATGGGATGTACATGTGAATATAGTTCACATCAAAATTCACCAGAATTCTTTTGTCTCCAGAGGAAACCCTAAGATTTCGTGAGCAACGTCGTAGGAATTACTGTTGCATGTGGCTGGTTTACCTGGCAGCGATTTTACGACTCCTATTGGGACTTCTGCATTGCGGGATTCTGCTAGCATGTAATGTGAACCTCGATTGCTTCCGCTACCAGTAACCTTGCTCCAACTGGTTTATAACGGATCTTAAATACCAACCAAATTTACTCATATTTTTATTCATTTTTGACGCATTATTTATAGTATGAGACTGTCGGTGAGCTCCATCGACTAGGTAGTGTTCGGCTGTTTGTATAAAATGGCCCTTATTCCAAATGACCGTGATCATATGATTGTGCGCCTTCGTAATCACAATATTGCGTACCCGTTGTGGTGTGTTTAATGCTGTTCATTTTGATGGTGCAATATTTTGAGTAACTCTTTTCTGGCCGAATTATTTTGAACAAATAAACATCTGATTCGATATCGTCAACGGAAACCGAGAAGTGCTGCAAAACTGTTTGGCCCACATTGGGGAATAATAAACAATGTGTATCGCACGAGTCTCGTCGGAGATTCGATTCCGCAGTTCCCCAGTGGTTGAAAACTAAAACATGCACCAACGATTGGCTGATTGACAACGCGAATAGCTCGCACACAGAACTCAGTCACAAAATTCACATTATATGTTCACGTATTTACTGGCTGACCAAGTAGCAACTTCTCAGATGTAGGGTTCAATCATTGTGTGAACTAGTAGTTATTAAGATCTGTTCATACTTGATGGAGGTTTGAGAAGGTTTAGGGACTTTCTCATCAACCAAAAGCCAATAACTAAGTGCACAATCAAACTGTAAAGTGATATTACATTGCTCGTAATATGCTTTGGTTCAGCTAACAGAAATAGGCTTTTCTCTAGCATTCATCATAACTTTTTAATATCAGACAACGACGAAGTCACTATTCCCGTTCTCTTGGATTTTCTTTTTGAAATCTCTGAGTTCCCTCGTGAATGGATTTACACTGATTTGTTGGGCCAGTCTAGAGCTCGAAAGGTATAATGTACATTTTTGCTGTTTTCATGAGCGCTTTATGTAACAAATTTGACCCTGAGTTTGGATACTGTACATGGCGATGACTTTTCGCGTAAACTAGATTCAAGTGGTCTGCAACCCTGGACACATTGATACATTTCATCCACTTATAAGAGATGACTTGAGATGGGAGTAGAGCTCCTCACAACACATGGAATTCTCATTACAGAAGACACCGCCTTCTAGGAACGGCCCAACCAGCGACTACAACAGTCCATTGCATCAGATTAAGTTCCTTTGGAAGGTTCGTCCGACGTTAAATGGATTTTCTTATTTAGAAAATTTCACGCTAAGTGGCCCTAGTATTTGTCAAATTTCACACATCTGAGGAACGTTTACAGTGATCAAATTTGATGCGTGTTTTTTTCGAATTCAGGGTGCGCTACTCTAAGTCTCTCCATCGAATTTTATATTTATACATTCATTCGCCTATTTATTTGTCTACATATCTCAATATGAATTTTTGAAAACTTGTCATCCTTCATGGTTTTCTCGAATGGGTCTTGGGTGCAAAGTTTCACAGATTCCTTTAAGATGCTCCTAGTTGCATCAGTGGTCACATGTAGACCATCGTTATATTGAACAGTGAGTTGATGCTCCTAAGTAAGCTGTATTTGAATTCGACAAACAGCTGTTTCTCGTGAAATGAAAACGGAATCCAGAGATTTACATGGCTTGATGATCCTCTCCGTCAAGAATGGTTGTTTTTAATACTAGATTAGACAGCTTACTAAATATAAAGTCACGAATACTGAAGTATTCGACTGTGGGTGGATAAAATTTTCGGCATCGAAGTGATAACTGATAACTTAAGTAGTTCTGCGTGTGAAGGAAGAGGGACTTCGGGGATCGTCCCACTTGGTATCAATGGAAATATGCGATTATGTTTTACCGTTTCCGTCATAGGTATAGTTTTGTGCAGATCATGTATGATCCCGGAACAACAGGAAACACATTTTACTGCATTCACCATTATTTATACGAAATGTACTTCAGCTTATGCAATCGTCATAGATTTAACTTGTGTTCTGCAATAGATAACAGTGTAAATGGCACGTCCTGCCTGTATGCAATGATGCAGACACCACATCAGAATGAAAGGAAGACCAGGGCGCAACAGATGTTGGAAACTGACATATCAGCATAGCACCGGAAGTCTTCGGAAGGAAGAAGTTACTAAGCATAAAAAACGCAAATTCCGACCACAGGTTCACACAACTCGAAAAGCGCCAATTAGATTCGCAGGAATTTGCACTCCAATTAGCCAGCCACAGTAAAGGATGTTAAATAATCTTTGAAAACTATATAAACCCAACCCGGAAAGGAGAAAATGCTCACCCAACCGAGCGCCGGCGATGCCCTCAAGAGTGGTCACGAAGTGCTTGCAGACCGTTTCCAAACCCAGGAAGCAGGTTAACAACCACCTAATCAGCTTCCAACTATCTGAAGTGCACAGAAAACCGTGTTCACTGTGCGTAAAATATTTTGATATCCTTGGTCATGTGTTTCGAAATACGAACACAAACGTGCAAGTGATCCGTCTTGCAACGATAGGTTCAGCTGAAATTCTGCTGAGTACCCAGGTAATACCAAATTAGACTGTAAGCGAATGCATTTTGTCGGGTACCTGCATTTTTTTGTTTAAGTAGACTAAAAGGCTGACAGAGATCAGGGAGCTGCGCTTACCTGATGAGACACATGACGGTCAGAAATAGTCGTGGGCTGTTGAAGAATTTTCCGACAGCAGTGTGAGTAGCGTCAAGTTGACCCTGGGGAATTTCAGACTGGATTTGCCGCTTCTAAATTCTTGTACCTGAAAGAAGTGCTAAACTGCTGCCAGAGCTAAACTTTCTGTATTGGGTAAAATAACTTAGATAGAAGTATTACCATACTCCATGGTATTGGTTCGACATTTACGTACTGCATTGCGTCACTAAGATTCAGTCGGCAAAGGACTCTGAACCACATTAAAATAAGGTTTGAAAGTCAAACAGTTAACTGACTTGCTCAGCATGTCTCATATTAAGATCACCTTGGCAAACCAACTTGCTATGTTCGTGCGACTCGAAATTGGTTTCCTTTGAGATCAACCCCAAAGTTGTTGAAACTGATTCCGTCCAGTTCACACCATTTCGTCAGTAGATGTTCCATCCTGCACGCACTTCATATCTACCGCCTAAAAAAATTGTAAAATGTTTGAAGAATAGATCAAAAAGTCCGAATCTCACTCACACAATTGAACATGCATTTCTGTAACACCAGCCGAGTTCAGGACATACGTGCGTAGTTTGCTGCTGCTATTCATAAACGCTATGTTATTTGCTTATATGAAAACTTTCATGCTTGATGGGTTACAATTTCGGTGTAACAAGCTCATCAGGGTGCACTTTCACACACGTGATCGGCCAATATCAAGAGAATGCAGAACTCCATGGTGCGTTATTCGAATTTTCGACCGGCAAACAATGATGCGGCAAAATTAAGTATCGTCAATGGACCGTCTCGTCTAACCTTAAAGTACACCCACCGAAACTACTGTCCAACTGTGTAAGCTTCTGTCATGCATTGAAACATACTCTGATATAGTCAAGTTCGGGCGGCGCCATTTCACATGTACTAAGGCGTATTATGAGTTTCCAACTGCAGCCTAATTTAGATAGATCAGATCGGTTCGACAGGCCCCATAAATGATTTACACTGTAGATAATGTAGATATGGGAATGTTTCGGATTTTGGATGAACGTATGGGAACCTGTACTTGCAACTGTCATGCTTAACTAATGGGGGATTTGATCGATCTCCATGCTTGTTCCTGGTAGCAGGTGTTATGCTCACTCAACTCTTAGGGTGTTTACAACAAAAAATGGCTTGATGTATATTATTTGAGCGGGTGAATTTCGCAACTAAAAAGTTGAGTGTCCCATCTCTCCTCCTGTCCGCTTTCTGACCTGTGAAGTTCTCAATTTCGAAAACAGTAAGAATATTCGGCAAAGGTCGCTATTAAGATCACCAGTAGGCGTCTTTTGGTGCTACAAGGTCAGTTACTATGTAAATCTGTCAGTTTACCATTGCGCTGGACGTTCATTTTCATCCACTTCTCCTAGATCTTGTTTGTAAAGACATAGCCTCATTATTGAGTATTTTAGGATTTGAAAGCATTTTTCGTTGGCAATCCAGTGCCCATACTAAATTCATAATGAATCATTGTGCAAAAAGTGGATCAGTTCTAGTCACTGAATCACGATATTGGTATTTATTACGGTTGTGTCCCGGTAAATTTCTGTTCATGCTATGTTCGGGTAGCAGAGTTTTGCATTCTAACCCCTTGGCATTCAGGTTAGTGAATTGCTGCCGAATGTCTTAATCTGGCCCCAATCTTGCCCGTCAAGTATTCTTGATTTGGCAAGGTTTCTTTTCTATGCCTCAACGGGTGGCCTGCTATCCTGTGCAACAAAGGTGTCATAAAACTTACTGAGCGGTAAACAGCGGGGCCCTATTCACGGTTGTGGTGTGTGACGCGCCTTACATTTATGTGTAGACCCAGCGGGGAAGTCGGTTCCGGATTGAGCTACTTGGCGATGGTCGGTCCTAGTGCATGATGCTCGTCAACAAACCCCCAGCCACTCATTTTGTGCCACCTGTCCCTAAGCAGCTCTCAGTTAGGCCAGCATAGTGCCTTACGATTATCAGCAGTACAGCACTAAGATTAGGCCGAGAAATCTGAAAACACGCGAGAAGAAACAATATGATTATTCTAAGGAGCCTTATTCAAGGAACCTTTCAAAGATGTCTAACTCCACCACACCCGAAGTATTAAATCCAGAACCAGTAACTATTGTAAATTATTTGTCCCATGAAACTGTTTCAGCTATGATGGAAAATTTTGGCCTTCCATTTCTATATCCACTGTGAAAACGCCTGTATCCAAAATAATTTCTTAAACTGCCAACTCCATGTCTGGCGGAAGATTCCCAGGAACATACTGATGCGAGCATTGAAAAAAGGGACAGAAGCCACTCGACTACTGGTTTCCAATGAAATTCCCTTTTTCCTGCCTATTTGTCTACCTCACTCATTTGTTGCTCATTTATGAAACGGTACCGTAATGGAGAATGCTATTAGTTGAGCTTGCATGAACAAACGTTGGTTTGCTCAACGAGCTGAGAAATTCTAGACGGCAAAATTATGCAATCGCCTTCGTGCTGCGTGACGAAACAAATTGCTCCGATACGCAAGGCGACACAGTTGTGGTGTCAGCTCAACTAACGGCGAAACTCTGTAAACAGACCAGCCTAATTTCGTGGAACATGGGACAAGTTAGTCGCCAGTTTTGCATCAGCTGTTGCATTCTTGCGGGCCACAATACATTCAGAATGCAATAAATCACAACCAATATCGTCAAATGGGAAAGGTCTGCTGGTAGAATCTTTATTCCATATTCCAGCGCAGTACACTCCATTGCGCACAATTTCTAGGCTACTAAATTCGTGCTGGCCAAATAGGACTCTAGCAAGCAGCTCCACTTGTATTATTTTACCATATTATGCATTTCAGCATGGTGTGCCTCTATCTGAATTTCGCAATCTGTAACTGTAATGTGAGGTAACACTATACTTATGCCGATGATAAAGCAACAACATTGCATTCAACATTAAATCTTCCAAATTTCTGAGCACATTCTAAGAATACCTTCGGTGTCATGGATTTTTAACCGCCGCTGAGTGTTTACCCACAATTTCCTCTACAGTTAACATCTAATCCAACAATTCGCCTTGACTTGTGACTCCTTATCCTTTTTCAAATTCGAGTAATTTGTTCGGTACTAGCTGTCACCTTCAGACAGTGCAATCCAACGCCTTCTATTAACGCTTGAATAAAAGTCCACTTTTCCGAAACCCCCTTTCGAACTTTGCAATTCATCACCAACAGTTGAGAACGTCTGAGCAACTGCTCTTGATATATTGTTCTCATTTCTCAAGGCACTAAAGAGAAGTACCTTGTGCAAGTATTCGACTGGTGTTTAGGGCATGCATGGAAGTAAGTCGGAAAGATCCATAATTAATAACCAAAAAGCGGACTTCAAATATCATGCTTTCTTTCTGGTCGCCAGGGACAAATCGCCACCAGAACAAAATGTATTCAGATGAAATGGGTTTCACACACCGCTCGACAATCAAATGGGAGCAGGTTTGTCAACGACGGTTTCCGAAATCCTCGTTTCAGTCATCAAACAAAGAAAGATTGCAAACACGCCTTCGTCCAAAAACTTGGTACAGAATGGGAAAACCGTTTTCTTTGGTCACAACTGACACACCTACTGTCCAATCGCTGAGTTTCTAGTCTGGCCTATTTTCAGGTTATTTCTCAATTTTCTTGTAGAACTGACGCCAAAGCGGTCTGTGGTGGATATTTTTAAAAACTGTTCATTCGATGTTTATTTCCGAACGTGATGTAAAACTCGGAAATAAATGGGCATTCCGTGAACAAACCGGTGAGTAATGCAGTTTGTGTTATAATTTGCTCCTCTCTCAATTCAGTATCCTATTATTCTCTAACAGGCATTGGATAGACCAAATTCTTTACCTTGGTATTTCCCGAAAATGTTTTATATCTTTCAAACAATGCGCCTTATTAAGCTACAGCTCTCCGGGCCTACTTAAGTATCAGTCACCGACCTCCCACCGAGATTCTCTGCAGGTTTATTTGGGCCCATAATTGAACCAAGCAAAATTAGCATTTGTAATTGCCATTTGGGTGCTGCAAACTACAATCAAATCAGCACTACGATATTGACTGAAGTTAACTGTTACCCTAACTGTCATTTTTTCTCAGCTCACCTGCCACATAACATTTAGTTGACCTTGGCTTCGGCCCTACGCAGCATGGTGTAAACTCATGTGACTTCACATAGGGGAAAACAGTGCAGTAACTCTAATCCATTTCAGTGCAGTTTCCGTTATTTATTGATCGAGTCGTCAGTTTTGAGATTTGTGTCATATTAAGATCAGAGATAGTCCACAGGAACATATAAATCCCATACAGAAAGATGTTAGCTTTTGAGCTCCTGCAAATGATCGTGAAAACAGCTAGAAATTGAACTAGTTGTCCCAGAGGTGACAGAAGAGGTGACTAGAGGTGACTAGAGGTGACTAGAAGAAACCATCACTATGAACATCTAGAAGCGCTTCCGAAAATTAAGACTCCCTGGTCAATTAATCTTTGTTTCGAAACAGGCGCATTTCAATTGTGTGGATATTCTGTTACTAAAAATTCATCCCTTTTTCCCCTGATTCATCCATCGTGGCCAAACCTGTTAGTCCACTTCCCAAAGGTGTTCAGCGAAACTTCCACAATTCACTCGTCGATTTCGTTCCGATTTTCGAAGTTACTGCATTAGTGTACACCTCAGAAACTGAGCAAATTTACTGGCGAACAAGTACTACTTGGTAGAATTTGGCAGTCTTGCCTTTCATACAAGGGACATGGCCATGACACGGCTCACTTCCGGCCATTTTCGTGAGTATACTTTGCGTTGATACCCGGAATTATCACACAGTATGACTCGAAATACGGTCCAAGAAAACAAATGCATGTCTGCGACATTTCACCAGGTGTCGAAAATAGGTGGTTGGAAAATGAGTTAAAGTATACAGTCTTTCAAACAAATGCGAGGATACCGAAAAGTTCAGTCACAAGAACGATTCTGGCATTGAGATGTATCAGGTGGGCGTAGCTGGATCGGACAATTAATCTTTTTCAGCTGTCCGTCGATCACTTTGCGCAACTGACGAATTCCAATTAGGCGTGGAGCTTGATTCTAAAAGGACAACTACTAGACCACAGGTAACTGGTCCAATAAATGTTAGAATAGAACAGTCGGTGGTTCGAATCATGTTTCAATCTTCAGTGCATTCAAATTATCCATAGGGAGTCAGTCGTATATGTATGTATGCCATTCATCGCTAGTCTAGCCTCCGTATCGACTGCCCTTCGCTGAATATATAAGCTTACAGAGATCTCTTATTGGCGGGTCAATCAACGTCTTTATATGACTCTTCAGGAAAGTATCCGATTAGCCTAACTTAAGGGCGCCTGTGGAACCAAAATTGCGAGATCCTATTCATAAGATTATGTGAATCAGTGTTATCCAAGCATTTATGTGTACGTGTGCAACGAACGCTACCGGAATATGTACGGTAGGCTGTTTTTATAGTCTGGTCAACAGCGGCAGCCTCGACCGAATAGCAGATATGAACTTCGTTGCAATGAGTGTGGCAGTACAAACAGAACTTCAGATGTTCTGAAGTTGCCTCTGAAGTTTGTAAAAGCTCAGGAAACTGACCACCTCAACTCTCAAATTGGGCTTCTTCCTCAAGCCGACTACTGTGGAAGTTAGGGGAGCAAAATCGTCGCCTAGCGACAGTGACTCCAAAAATGTAGTACTCAAAAATTCACGAAGCAAACATATGCAACTGCCTCTGTTTTTGTTTGAGAAGTTCTTGCATGTTTTTGTGGAATTCAGCCAGTCAATAATTTTTCCGTCAATCGTGAAGCAGAGCATAATAAATTCGTTTTCCGATAGTATGTTGGTGGGCTTACTTAGTTTTGAATTCACCATTGCTTCCCGGAAAGTTGTGACATTTGTTCAAGCAGGGTTGCAGGTTGCTGTGTTTGCTTAAATAAATCAATTTGTGCGCAGATTTCCTAAAAGAGCTGTAAAACCTGATTCGTATTGCGAAACTGGTTGTAAAAACGAAGCGTTTCCCGGACTTTTGCTAAATTTACTTTATAGTTCAAACACTTCTGAAGCTTCTTTGCCGCAGCTGGTTTATTAAGTAGTTTCAGGGGAATGTAACAACGCAGGTAGCGCACAAAGGTTACTTTTTATGATCGCAGTCATTACAATTTGTGATCAACTGTGAAAGTGAGCTACCCGTCAGTGGTACTGGAAAGAGTTTGGCAAGTACTAATGTGTACGTAGGTTATTGTCATTCGTTTGACGCCCCACCTCTACCTTTTCCCTCTCTTTTCCTTTTCAGGGTCAACTTTTACGGTTCGGTTTTCGATCCAAATACTAGCTGACATATTTCAACACCTATTACATACCAGATTTCGACCCTATGTTCTCTGAGGGACCGGATTAACCGATATTTCCATTGTTTAACTCTTGACTGTAGTTTGTCCACGGTGGAATCCATAGATTGAATATCTGGTTAATGCGTTATATCGTTAGTTATTTTTGACACCTTAATAAAGTTTAGCGTTTTCACGCTATTTGTGTCTATAAGATGAAACCAATTTGGACAAGTCCAGCAGATCTCTTATCAAACTATTGAAATGGGAATGAATAGTCAATGGATTGTAATCTACTCCGGACTGATAGATAGTCCACGAGTATACGCACGGAATATTCAATACAACGTACTAGGTCTTTATTGTTACAGTAAGTGCAATTAGTCGCGGTACTATCCTCATGGTTATTTTACCGAGAGAACTGGCCGTTTTAGGATACCCACAACATATTCAATATGTATACGATCGGACAAATTGTGTGTTCTGTGTAACGTTTAGTCGGGGTGACTATTGGCAAAACAACATTGAGAGTAAAGGGCTTTACAAGTCAACGTTTCATCATAAATTACCCTGGTTAGGGGCGAAATAATTCACATCAGCCCTGTTCCGCCCATGCTTTGCGATTCCGATTATTTTGTTCTTGACGAAGGCCGGACACTTCGGTCTAAAAGTTTAGTTACGAAACAACTCTACACTTAAAGTTGTTTTTCAATCGATAATCAACCAAATCGATCGCTTTTTTAGACTCCGTTACGCGTTCTAGCGAACAATACTCCCCTCCCCAAAGTTGTTGTTTGCGCTTCCTTGAAGTACGAGCTAACGGTGCACTAGGAACCAATATTGCTTTGTTACGATCCCTGTTTCCCATAGCTCTGTAAGTCTATTAGTGGCATAGCCAGTATGTTGACTGCGCGTCCGAAATTTATTTTCACCCCAACAGCCTTCAACCCACTCACAACTCTTAGTCGAAAACTCGATGCACTCTGATACATAAATATCCGCTGCTATTTGAAAGAACTGTTTATGATTTCGGATCCAAAACCGGGCATCCGGTAACCGGAAGTTAAATTCCGTTAAAGCAGGCAATTTGTCATCATTTGCTGTCTGTAAACTCACCATACGTAGCACTACACATGCCTTAATGTCCACTTTACCGAGAAATAACTTGCATTATTTACTAGAACATTTAACGTACATCTACTTTCTGATAAAATTGGACGTTTGCAAGCAAGAAGGAAGCTCGCACTAAACACGGAACGAACTATGCTTGCAACGAAGTCTAATATATATGCGCATTTTTATGGCTTGAGTAGCTCTTGAAACCCTTGAATTCTAGAGATTCATCTAAAGCCGATACCCAGAATAGGTAACTTGATTACTACAGCCAGATTTGTCATCTGTTTGAAAATGCCCCCGGTTTTTTCACCATCTTTCGGGTGACTTAGTGATCACGTAGATAAGCGTGTATCTTAATACGTTTCTGCTTCTGAAACAACAAACTACCGGTCATCGAATGGCGGATGATTGTCCAGGTTAGCAACATATATAGGAGGCTGAGCCCGGACGCGCAAAACAATAATCCACGATCTTACACTGTCAGTTATTTTGACTTGCCTATGATTATCACTTCTTAACTTCACCTGACCAAAATCTATCCTCATTTCCTTGGACAACTGAAATATAATAAAAGGGCTTTGGAACAACACAGAACATTTAGTTACCGTGTCTACTCGCTAATTTGAAAATAATGCATAAAAGGTTGCATTCTCAATCTGTATGCTCCAGATTCCTCCAAAAACCCATTGTTGTTCTGAAATTGGCTCCTCACACTTTGCAACGTGGATTTTCAAATTTGCAGCGGATACCGTTGGTTGTGATCCATGATCTTGCTTGATAGTTTTGTTCCTCTGATGAGGAAATTCAGCTCTGTCGTTTGAGATATAGTTTATATTTCCGGATAAGTGGTGCAAAGAGAGAACATCCAGGAAAGTTTACCGTATCACCTGTGAACAACTGGACAATTCCTGGAGTAAGCCAAATTCTCAGGTAACAATATACTTCTTTGTCCACTGATGCCCTTTACTTCATGGCAGCTTTAAAATCAAACCGATTCTACTCAGGTATTTTGCAACGTAGCAAAAACATTCAGCAGCATGGAAGAAAGCTGCAAAACATAATCTTTTGAAAGGATCCTTATCCAGTCTGACGTAGTAAGGAAGGCTCCTCCACTTTTGGAATGCTTTTCTATCTGCTGTAGCTTCTAAACAGGTGAATGTTCCGAAGTTGATAAAGCATCAGGGCTAAAAGAAACTTGGCTCGGGTAAAATGTGTTGGTGAATCTACAGCAATAGAGGATTACGACTTTTGTAACAATAGTTTTGGGGAAACTCTGTATCAATGGAAGTGGTGATTGCGCACGGGTTAAATCGAAAGTACTGTCAAATAAAAAAATTCGGGTTTCATACCATGCTGCTGGAAATCTAATGCGTTGAGTAAATATAACTCAGTTCCACTGAGAATTTTTTAAAACAGTCCATCATTGAAGTAAGTATGTATGCTAATTCCTCTTTCCATGCAATGACTTAACACTTGGATCAAAGCGGGTAGCCTACATTTAATATTCATTTAGAGGACAGAATTTGGTCGACATTGAAGCGGAATTTAAGTGCCAACCTGGTTAATATTTGTTAATGACGCCAACGCGTTCCCAGTGTGCTACCCGGGCCACTGAAATCGTGATTTCCTCATAAATGCGAAACTCGTCTACGCTAAATCATGCAAAGGAGTTCTCCCATTATCACTACTGACGTACGTGCTGCACACCTCACTGAATATTTCAGCTTCTGTTAAATACTCAGTCACTTTCTTGAAATTACCTACAACAACAAAAAACACTGATACAAAAGAATGGGTCAGTCAACTGCAAACCTTGGTTCAATTCTGAAAAAGTTTAACCGACAGGCTTTCTGTTCTTTAATCATCTAACCAAAACGAACATGTTGGTTAAACTACTAGATCTTATATTCTGTTTCTCGCGCATTTTTAGTAAAATGATCTAATGGTTTCACCGTTAGAGCCGTACCAAAAGTGAAATAAGCTAATTTGATGAAATTGATGCTATCACCAGGACGACCAAAGAAGGGTGGCATTATGTGTGGCTTACACCCTAGTAATAGTAATGCATTCGATCCTGAAGAAAATTCTCGAATCTAGACAAACCCAATCATGAATTCGAAGGTCCCACAGGTCTATCAACACTGGAGGTTCCTGTAATACACACAGATGGCGTTCAACTAAGCTTTCTTTCACCATTATATGTGATCATCTCAGCGTTTTAGTTATGTCGATTTACTATTCAGCTGAAGGATAAAATATACGGTTTCTGGATAACATCCATGCATCATAAAAGAAGTTTGAAAAATGAACTAATAATTTACTACATTCTTGTTTCTTATCGTTTCAGGAAGTAAATGCCATCGTAATTAATTTATGATGGGTTCATTGAAGGTTTATCAGTTGAATCAACGTAACTCGTGTTCTACTCTCGATTCCGCCAAGATATGTTGCTCCAGTAGTGATTATACTGTTATGTATCACTACGTTTACTAATTAACTACAAATTATGATAACGTCACTCAAGGCGTGTTGTTTCAGCCTTGTGCTGTCGTTGGTGCTCAGCAAAGCCTAGTAAGTTTGGCTGCGTTTTTTACTAGTTTTCTCTAATTTTGGTTTATTTGCACTTCCCTATTTGCATTTATTGCACATATACTTTAGGGCTGTTTACACGGCGGGCTGAAATCCCTTTAGGATTTCCTCTGATACTATGAACTACATATACCAGTGCGCATGAAATGATGGCACCTGTACTAATTTGTAATTGCTCTACAGAGGTAGCAATGATTCCGACTGGTGTATCCAGGCACAGTCCGGAATGAGCTTCTTTTCAATTAAAGACGAAGAACCAGATCGGTACACAAGCTATGAGAATTATCTAAAAACGTGGTCAACCTCTACTTTATAGAAAACGAGTAGACCAATTCCGTGAATACACAAGGTGACTTGTAAAACACATCTATGCATAATTCTCTTGGGAGCGAGTAGGACACGTCAGATTTTGCTCCATTACCCTGAAAATGCATGTTCGACGGTCGAACCTAAAAGCTCTAATTTGACACCGTATTTGGACAGACGGGTGCATTTTCTACTTGTCCCGACCAGACCTATTGTTTGTTTGCTTTTCTGACCAAAATCCAAGAACATTCGTCTCATTTGTTGACAGAAGGCGTGGTCACACTAGGTTTGGTATAGTTAGAAAACGCCTCTGGCTAACATCATCTGGCGGATTACTTTCATGTTGCGTTTCAAAAGAGAATACTTTTTACATCGAAATGGGTTAAAGAAGTCTGAAAAACTCCCACTGGTTTACTTCTTCTGCAGCAATTCTTCGTTTGGTACTACGAAGAAAAACTGCTGTAGATAGGCAACATCATTTTTATGGTCTTGACAATCAGACTGTTCAACCTTCACAGGTTTCTCCCGCAACACTAGGAGTGTGACTGCACCATACATCAAATGTTACTGCCTACATACACGGAAACCGTCAAGCCGTCCCGGTTGCCTGTGTACAGTACAAATAGCAGTTCATCACGCAACTTTTGCCTGATACCCAGACAGTTGAGAAAAATATCTTTCTCCAATCATCCTTTCACTTTAAGCCTATCTGAAGTGAAACCAGTGAAAGACTTTTATTCGCAGCTTTTTACCAGCCATCTGCAATAAGAAATGTCAAGCTTGATTATTTGCCTCAAAATTATGAATTCCTTTTTTGGTTGTAAGATGAGATAAAATGAACAACGGAATGCGGACCGAGATCGAATCGGCCATTGATTACTTTTGAAGAAGAGGTGGAAATAAAAATCCACTTCTATTGCTTGTTGACCCCAAACTTTTGAGTGTAAGTTGCTTACTGTAGACGATGACGAAAACGGAAGCATAATTTTAGCCAAAAAGTTAACCGAGTCTCCACTGCAACCGTCCAGGTGAAGCTCAATTATTTTCCAGATGAAACTTTTTTTTACAGAAGCTACTAAATCAAAGTTGTTTTACTTGTGCACCCGCTGGCGGCGACAGTGCTTGCATGAACTAATCATCTCGTAAAACGTACGACTTATGATCATGTATGCGTCTAAAGTGGACGAGTAGATTTTTCACGTTTATTCCGCTTTTCGTGAACTGCATATAAACATTTAGTCCCATGCATCATACACAACAGTGAATAACCAGCCCATTCATTTCACAATAAGTAACAGACCGGCTTTTTCTGCGATTTAAACCCTGAACTCCTGCAAGAGCGACTACTATCAAGTGCTTCGTTCGTCACTCATCTAAGAAGCACCCTCCCTCCAGTTCATTTTGATACTAAGCTAACATCTTCGACCGCTGAAACAGTGACAGTGACTTTTGCGCTCCAGATTGATGGCTGCTATACGTCCGTGACTGAAAGTAACTTAGTACTCTTCCAAGGAAATGGCAGAACCATGGTTGGTTGCGTTACTTTGATTTGAAGTGACATCCGGTGGGATTCAAAATGCGGTTTTGGAAAGTTATAAGACTGAAGGGTAATGTCGTCGGATTGACTGCTCCACAGAACATAAATAAACATAAATACACATAAATGACTTTTTCGGGGTAGGATCAATCGTCAGATGAAGCCAGCTGTTATTAGGAAACATTAGTATAACAGTCCTTCCCGACTAGGTATGCTCCCGCGAAACCACAGATAGTGATATTTGTCGAGGTAACTTTCTGCTCGTTTCGGTTTTTTTAATTGGCGAATCTGCACCTGAAAAGCTTGAAGCTGAAACTAACTCAACAGTACCCCAATAAGGAAGGACACAATTCATGAAGTGAATTGATCGTTAATTTAGTTCATCGCTGCAAGTTTTGTGGACGCTGCTGCCTGAAATTGTTATCAAAATTATACTTTGTTGATAAGTCTTACGAAGCTGGAAGTGATTTCATCGTCTGAAGAACAAGAATTACCATTCACCACTGCATTTAGCTAAGAGCCGGCTTACCTGAAACATCATACCTCTGATACTGGAAGTTCTGCCCAAGAAAGAAAGCACATCATTGTCCTTTGAATTAGCCATGCTAAGACTTGTAAAAATTAGTTCTGTAGTAGAGGCGCGCTTCTGCGTCTGCTTTGAAAGTTCTGACCCATAAATTCTGAGGTATCTTAAATAGGACAGTCGAAGTGAAAAGCAGCGGTCTGACAGTTCTAAAATCACAGTACTTCAGCAAGTTCAACCCATATGAAATTTGCTGCTCACGAAAGTTGCAAGACTGGGGTTATTAAGGAGTTACGGCTACCTTCTAACACAGAATTCTAGTCAACTATCCCTCGGGACAATGGATTATTTCGTTCTTCACACACTCCCTTGTATTTTTGTTGGTGTTGTTGAAGATGCTTGATTTAACTCTGAGGGTGCTACGAGGGAACTGAAAACGGCATATGGTTTCCGGTTGTCCTTTTGAACTCACCCAACGCAGGAAATGAAATCATGTTGTGTGAAAAAATTCCCTGAGTTCCTTAGTCTAAATTCATTGTCCTTTTAAATGTCACTTGACCTTTGATTAGATGCATATGCATGCATCACTTTTTATATTATTTGCAAAATTGCACGGTGGAGATCTGTTCGACTGAGATTTCGTCATACAGCTAAATTGTGCCTACGCCAGACATCATGAAGGCTATATATTGATGTTTCATTAATAATAGGAATCATCAGCAGTGCGCACGTTATGACTTTCCAGCGAGATTCTAACTCAGGACGTCTCCACAGCGGCTGAAGTCTATATCGTTCAACAACAAGCGGGTGATCATCAATTTGTCTAACTTCCTATATCTTTCTTAAATATGAACCATTTACGCCTAAAGATGACATCTTGGTTGAAAAACTTCCGAATCCCCTGATAGCATCAAGAGGAATTTGGCCATTTGACATTCGTTGTCCTGTAATCTCAGGAAAAGCCTGTGGTGCCCATCGACTCAGCTAATTATGTCGTTAAAAACAGTACCTCAGATTCAGGTGATTTGTGTCACGAAATTAACGAGCCACCTGCCTCTATAGTAATAAAGCGGGAACAGTGTTTTTTTTTGTAATCGCGTTTCACGACCTAGGTACTCGACCTAGGGACGGTAGACGATCAGTAACTTTTTAAACGAGCAACGTTTCCAGTGGGATATATTTATCTGCATATTATGTTGGTGCCTGCAGGAGGCTCAAGTGGATACAAACTGCATCTCTTCCTTATAATATTTTTAAAATCAATGTGTTGTGTAAAGGCTGATTCACGATTCAGTTGAGACGCTTTCAAGATATGCAGGCAACTTTAGTGGAAAAGTTACTTATAAGGTCACGATTCGTGCTTCGTTCTTTTCGGCATTCCCAGGCCATTTTCTGTGGCAATAAGGACGTTCTAATCAGACTCTTCTGGCGTTCTCCTTCCTGCAACTCACGCAACAACAGAATCAGATTAATGAAAGTATCAAATTGGGCTGTTAGGGAGTTCAGAGGTGCGAAAAATGTGTTCTAGAAGTAAAGTATTATTAATCCGAACTTACACTTTTAAAAGCAATCAATCAGTTTAATGTTCGTATTGTATAGAATTAGGACGTCTTTGCCCGTGGGATAGTTTAAAGTGACACCCTAACAGCGTTTCATGAATTTGCCTTTGAATTTCGATGGCATATTTTATGATTCGGCTAAACCTTCCTGAGTTCACAGGGTTCCGAGTTAGATTGTTCCAGAGTAGTAAGCCAACTGAAGGGATAAATCCTTTATCAGGCTGTGGTATGTCAAGAGACAAATAAGCAAATTCGCAAGTTCAACCACCAACCGAAGCCTACTCGACGAAATTTAACTGCAGGAATAGCTATTTCAAAAGCTGAATAGTTCACGGCGCTTTTCTCATTCATTGTCCGTTGATTACTTCTCATGTTAGGAACAGACGACTTGGATGTGGTTCAAAGATCTTTTCTGTTTGAGTGTGGAACAGATAGGTTACTCGTGCCGGAGTGAGGAAATAAGTAAGTCTGTGCGATCACACTGGTCAAAGTGCGTTAGTTCATTGTAAATGAACATTGCTCAAGTGTCGATTGGGAAGCGGCAGCCTTTATCATGCACCTAATATGGTTGAAGAATAACAACCAACTAGTGACGCGGTTAAATGGATCATTTGTGCGCCCAGTAAATAGCTAACCTTTCTTTACTGACAGCAGCAATGAGCGTCGCCCATTTAGGACTGCGAAGCACAAAGGACAAGCACATGTAAATCCCCAGTCAAAATGGTCAGCCAGATTAAATGTGGGTGGCCTGATTTCCGCAGTTCCACGAAAATGATGCGCATCACGTTTCTTCATTGTTCAAGCAATTTCTTTTAGTACTAATTTAGTAGCGAAATAGTTGCACGAGCACAGCCACGGGGAATCATCATCAGCATCGACAGCATGACATCAGTGTTCAACACTGATGCTCCCCTGCCGTACAACCGTGAGCCCGGCCATGGGAAATGTATCTAACCAAGTCCGTTCGCTTGGTTCAAAGGTTTCCATTCCTACTGTCAAATGATTCTGAGTGGAACATGAGAAAACTTTGACTGTGGGCGTGATGAGCAACCACTATCACGGGAAGAGCGTGCTCAGGTAATCGTCATATGTTGAACTGCCGTGTAGGCATCTTCGATCAAGTGTCATCACGGACGCTTTAAAACTAAAAACCACAGACGTAACAAACATATGATTGTTCTTGTAATTTTTCCAAGGGTAATGAAATCGCCTTGTCAGCCAACTATTGGCTGTACTCTTTGATGGTTCATTAGGTCATTAGGTGAATGAAGACAAGACCGGACATCTGTGAGGTAAAACTCTCTTTGGTGAACCAAGATGACATTAATATATGATTCAAGTGAGGATGATTCACATAGGATGAATCTCCTTTAAAGATAAATCGTCTGTCTTCTTTTTTGTATCAAACTAAAAAATCCACTTCGCCAAAACACTTCAAAATTCAGGTATGTTCAATTTGTCGTCAAATTACAAAATGGCAGTTGCATAATGAGTCATGGGAAGACGACAATGTTACTGGTGGGTCATAGTGATATCATTTCGAGAATGCCTCGTATATCGCCTTGAAATGAAAATGGGATGACTTTTGCTAGCTTGTCTAAAGGACAACCTACACCATATGTTCATTCGAGTCTCCTGTGAGTTTGTTTCACGCTATTTTACTTTGCTGCATACACTGCGCCGGATGATTCCGCCTGAAAATTGATTGCTAATGTTCGGTGATTCTGTATTGCCTGATCGGGAGATGCTACGTTTTTCTATGGTGTGGTAATTTTATGCATGCTCAGCTCAACTACAGCTCAGAGTTTATGGTAGCAGATTTCTCCTATTTCTATGCTGTACATTACATGAATTGGATTTGCCCGCCAATAGTGGTCAGACCACTGAAGACCCGAGCATACTGACAGAAACACTCAAATTTTGTAACGAGCCAGGTGTGTTGCTGCATCCAAGTTGACGGTGTGGATGAATACCTGAGGAACTAAGATCGGCTGGTGGAACATTATACTCATCATAAACTAAACCTTCTGACCATTGGTAGCACCAAGCGTTAACTGTACCAATCGCCCCCAACAAATCGAATCAGTCATGAAAGCATCTTCTATTTCTCCCAGTAAATTGTTGTCCACGATTCGGTGATTTTAAGAAGTAACATTATGGCTAGCCTCTGGATTGGAACACAACAAGTGGAGCGACCGGATTCGTATCCAATTTCAAATGAACTTTGTTCAGTTCAGTAAAAAAACGACTTGCATTCAAACTAAAGACGTTTGCAATAGCTGCCAATTTAAAAATACATTAACTTCGGACATTACTACCCAAATATTTTATGATTCGTCGACCTACATGCTTGTTTTGGAACGAAGATTGCATACATCGAGTTGACCTTTGATTGAGCCTATGTCCAGGTCCAAGTCTGAGGCACTCCTTAGATGAAACAGATGAACAGGTCCTTATCTAACGAAAAAATATGTGGCAATCGACTGTTGGCAAAATGCATGGTTGCCTTCTTTTCGGGTTACCAAAAAACAGTCGAAAAGTTGCGCTTCCGGTAGGCGAACCAAAAGCTACATATTTTGGAATCATCCGTTCAGGATTTGATGTGGTCCGAGCATGCAAGTGGCGTGTCGACTACCAGACACGGAAACACATGCCATTCCGTTTCACATATGACAATAAAATTCTGACTGCAAACCTTGCATCGCGTTCAGCTTACATGCATTGTTGAATTAAAAAAAAAACATCGCTTGGTTCCGAAAAACGAACATGAGGACTCAGAAATTCAAATGAGTAAGCGAGCCTTGAGGAGAAACAGGCTTTCATTTTTTCGGTTAATAATTCTAGTTTACAGCCTCAGTACAAATGTCTCCTCTGAAAATGACTTGTCTTCTAAACTGGCTTCCAAATGATTGACAAAACTGGTTTGTTTCCTTAAATTTCGTAATGTATCTGAAGCTCACTTGGAAATAAAGAGAACTTTTTACTTAACTCCACCTCCTCCAAGTCAAAGGGCATCAATTGGACATATTCGTACTGAACACAGAACTCTACTAACTTACTTATCTAGCTCCTTCTGGCCGTTAGCCTGCGTGATATCGACACAAAAAATAGACAGCGTGCTACATGTTCGTCTTTCTGTCCACCTAATAAGAGAGCATCCTGTCAGTGGATACGTCTGCACATTCAGCACAGATTTGGTGGGTTGATGAGCGATTTTAAATTCAGTAGCCATTTTACCTATGAAGCGCAGTCATAGTTTTGCTGTTTCTTGGGCCCTCGGAAAATTTCCGGAAGCAGCTCTTTAAGCTTTCTCAGAATGATCACTGATGGTGTCACCTCGTTATAGTTTCGATCAATATGGCCATGCCGTTTGAATATCTAACCCGCCTGTATGTTCATTTTTAACAGGTGGATTTTTTAGTCATCACAGTTGATACCCTTTGAAAGGTTGCTCGAAGAGACCATCGTTATAGTGCATTCCGATTACTCATCTTTACGTAAAAAGGTAGCGACACTGCTATTCAGAAAATTGCGTTTCAGATCCTACCACAGATTCCTGAAATGCACGATGCTCACAATTTAAGAAATTAAACAAATATACAGTGATTCTCGGGTCGCAGCACAGGTTGAATGCAATCGCTTGAAAGCAGCGACACTGAAACTCTGGAAAACTTTCCACAATCACCCGTTCGTCGAATCGGCCTAATCAGTACTGCGTTTTATCATTAAACTTAACTTCGATATATCAGGCATTCTACTGAAAAGAATGCCAAGTGATTAAAGCACAAAAATAAGATCTAACCCTCGTCTGGTCTCAAAGAAGTGGTTGTTGTGCAGCTTAAATGTATTTTTGAAGTTTGGCTAATGCCTCATTTGCACCGAAACAACAAGCATCAGTCCGAAAGATAATTCTGTAAATAAAAGACAAATATAAACCTCCTATACCAATCGCCTCTAGCGGGTACGAAGTGTTAGTTTTTCTTTTGTGAAATTAAACTTAATTTGCGTAGATTTTTCCTCTCCTAAGTTGCTCGAGACACATTCTACCATAAAGATTACACATGTTTTGACCGCCTCAAAATCTGCATGCATTTCTGTGACACACCATGTATGATTCCACGGTTTGGGCAAACTAAATGATTTTCGGGTTTAGTTGTCTCAATTTTCCTTCCATTTGTGAGACCCACGGTGCCATGTCAATAAACATGGCCGCTGCTTTCACAAATTTGCCTTCAACTGTATTGGTAATGCACAACGGTTTGACAAAGCTCTGCATCAAATCGCATATTTTGACCTCTCCTTATACAATAGTGCAACTGAAACGATTCGTTTTGCGTTCACATCTGTTTAAACGTGTTTCTACATTTGTCATTTATGGATGGTTGAATGAACGTTACCCTCGTTAGCCATCAGTAAATTTGGATTTGCGCCATGAAAGGCTTTTGTAGTTGACTTCAGTTGCTCACGTTCCACTTCACTACAGAAACGTTATCACAGTTCTAGTATTTCAGATAGGTTTGCCTCTCAATATTTCATATTCACCCTTCCGTACATGCAGTTCAAAATCCCTAATTAAAATGTTACAATATTAGCCACTTTTCACGGACCAGTTTCGAAGATACATCCCTCTTTACAGGTATGTTTTTCCGGACAAATGATTCCTAACTTATGCGCCTTTAGCTCATGAACGCGAACACTGATATGCAACAGGGTTCGAGATAGATCTAATGATTCATTGACATATTATCAGGTTAATCGATCAACAGACTAATCGGATGACTGAGTGGGTGACTAGCTGATTTTCGTCTGACTAACTGATTGTTTGATTGAGTAGAAATAATAAGTAATAAACCTTCAACTGTAACGGCTTTTCGGCACCTCGTCTCCATGCCATCGAAAGGAAGCGCGAGGGCTGATACACTGCTGGATGGCCGCAGCCTAGACGGAAGCAGTCGAATGCTAGGGTCGGGTTCGAATCACGGACCTTCCGGTCAGCACCCTAACTACTGAGCCATCTCAAACTCAATGACAAATAATAATCGTTCAGCTGTAAAGCCATTTTGGTGCCCAGCCCTCATTGATTGATTACCTGACAGATTGATAAGGCCTTTTAAAGTTGCTTCAGGGAACATTACTGAACAAACCAAGCCATGATGCATCCTGTAAGCTTTATTGGAATAAAAGAATCTCAGGGGATGTCAGGCGAGCAACATGATCAGAGAATGGTCCGCATTCCGTTCTGAAGGTGAATGTCTCCTTAGTGTTTCTGGGCCAGAAAATAACGCTCACGAAACCTGCAGAACGAGATGTGATGGACTAAGCAATCGTCACACCCGATGCCCTGTCAGGCGAACGCTTAGTGACTCCGTCACTTTGTAAACCTGGTGAGTAATTGGCTTCCCTAAGTAGTGATCAACTGTCGGATGAAAACATTCTTGGTTGTTCCCTTTAAGAATTTTCGGCCCACACTTACCTGCTAAAATAACTCCACATAGAACAGGCGAATTTGTTTGTCTCATCCAGGATTGTCCCTCCGGCCAAGGGTAACTGTAGTTCGTACACTGTTCCCCATCCTAGTGAATTCAGAAGGTCTTCGCAGGCTGAGGACCGTCGCCTATAAGTCTGAAATCGTTTGTTTCGGTGTTACAGTCCGAAATGTCTGTATGTATCTTGTCAAAACACAGTTCAGGCAACTGACTGTGTACAAAATGATGGTACTGTTAGACAACCAGGCTACGGGTGGGGAAAGTAAGATGTGTTTTAGCCTATATCGGTGCAGGATGACTACAATGTACATCAGATACCGATGGCCAGTTCTTGCTTATCTAACCCCCCCCCCCTGGAAAACTAATTTGATATGATTCTGAACAATGCAAAGTGAACAGCTGCAGTATTATTTGGAGCTGCTGGATAGAACTCTCAGAATTCAGCGTCAACGTTACAAGTGCACATCTTTCGTGGAGCACAGAGAAGATATTCCCATATAAAATAGACCAAACTATAGAAGAAGACAAACCAAGAATATCTCAAGATGCAAACTTCATTTATGTGTGAAGATAGTTTGCCATCGCGGTGGCAACTGAACGAGTCAGTTACCACAAACTGCCTAAAAAACACTCTTCGAACCGGGCTGTTGGTATCTTGCAATGCTCTCACTTTTACAGCGACGGCGAGCACGAATGTTCACTTCCGTTAAATTCAAATAGGATTGGTTTGCCCCACAAACTAGCCAATTCATTAATCGGCGGGAATACAGCTGTGTTCCGTCTGCAAAGCCAAAGAAGTCTGGAGTTTACCCATTTTTGGCTCATGCAGAAACACACACAGACACACAATAAACACTTGAAATCAGTCAGCAACAAATTGACAGCCCCAAGTGTTGGTACTCCATACCGAACAAGAAATGCTTCGAAGAAAAAAGACGTACTATCATCCACAAAGCACGTCCACCGTGATTCATCGGTTTTAGGTACTCTTTATATATTTGTTTCCCCCCGGCACTTCCACAGGACATGATTCATCCTGTCGACATACTGTAACAAACCTCCAATGAAGAAAAAAACAGTGAAAATGATCGGTTCGCTTGAAGTTAGTGGATTGTACAGTTTATAGACAAAATAAGAAAATCGTTGCGTCGAAGAACACGAGGGTAAAAAGGATGGATGAATGTTTCTATGGCAAGTAGAGGTGACACGGACATCGTCACAAAGAGAATAACGTGAATGACATGACATACAGTATTTCAGATGGAATCGATAAAAAAAATCGCTGGTCATACTCTGTCCCCATATATTTAGCAAAAAACATGTAGCAGTTTCAACCTGCTCCCATTCAGTAGACTGTTCCTTCGTACGCACAACATGATAAATCGGCGCTTATTCTAAATCCACCCAGGCTTGTGTGAATTTAATTCAAGTGGACTGTTCGCTTTGAATAACTAAGTGAATAATAGTCGAAATATACAAGTGCTTCATACGTAAACAACAGATATAGTTTCACATGACATGGTAATAGTGATAACCGAAAACAAGCCATTAGTGGGCGGTACATTTAAGCCGTCCGATAATTCAGAGTTACCCCATTCGTGACAGTCGTAAATAAATTAGCCGGCGTCACCTAGAAATGTCAATTACTGAACGGCGTGTATATCAATTGCTATTATCATTCGCGGCACTCACAAATTTCTGTGATAATATTGGTGTCACAAACTTAGGACTCTACTAAAGGTATCTTGGTCGCCATGACCTGCTTTCTGAAGAATGCATGATCGTATTCAGCAACAAGATAGATGCTTAGAATATACGTTTCCAAGAACGCACAAAATTTTCTCCCCAATGAACCGATATAACGTTTTCAGTGTTTCAGTTATTCTGCGTTAATTTAAGTAATTTAAAATCGTTTTCTCATTTGTAGCTATCGGACGGTCGGTCTGTGGTGAGCAGTCTCAGGCAAGTAAGGACCAATTCTTATTAGATTTTAGGCTTTTCCTCGGTTGGTGATGAAAAGTTTGTTAACCAAACGTCTACATTTATGCTTCTTCAAATTATCGTCTTTAGACCCATCGGAGCTTTCACTACTTCTTATGTTTATGACGGCGATAACGGACTTCACGCAGGTGGCTTTGGTTTCAATGTTTGTTTGCTTTTGTGGATTGGTAAAAAGGCGGCAGCTAGCATCATATTTTCATGCTGGAATTTTACTATTTAGCATCCGATTGCCCGAGCAATACTGTAATGCGTGCAATGCGCCGCCATTCTCTCTGAACAGATGATCAGAAATGCCGAGAAACCGACTCATTTGTTTTGATCTTTACCTAAGTAGTCAATCAAGTGAAACGTACACCATGCATACAATTATAAAAGGAATTCACTTGTTTAAAAGCTCATTCACTGGCTGGAGAACCTATCAATCAATTCTAGAGTGGGTTACATAGGCTCAAGCGCACTTATCGGTGAGTAGAAAATGATCCATTTGCATGCACGAAGAAAAATCACTGCATGAATAAGTTGCCGCCAATTTTCTCGGCATAATGCTTGCCCCTAAAATGTCCATGGTAGTGCATCTTTATGAATACACAACATTAGTTGGTGGTTGATAGATATACGTAGCTGATGTTAGGTTTTGATAGTGCGGTTGTGTTTGATAAGAGAGATATTATCAAGATATTGTGGATAATAACAATTCTTCCAAACGTATGGCAAACGAATTATAAATGGACCCGATTTTTAGTACCTTTTTTAGCAAGCATTTCAAAGCGAAAAGTTGGACTGATATAACCTCTAGATTTTATTAACTTTATATGGAATAACGACGTTTTCGTTATCCCAAACTGAAATGATGGAAATCAGAAATGAATGTTTTGATGGTAACTGAAAATGCCATGCCGTGTTATCGAGTGACGCACCTTGAAATTCATTAAACACCCAAGGGCTTATCTATGGACTTCATTGTACAAACCTCATCCCCGAAAAAGAACATTCACCCAGAACGGCCCTTGACCTTCATCGTCGGCAGTACCCGTCAGGAAATAAACTTTATCAAACTAAGCGAGCGAAACTGGCGGGCATAACTAATTCCCAAACAAGCAGAAGTACTGAGGCTATCGATAGAATAACGTGTTCTTTAGAGGCTCTTTGACCATAGAGCACCATCCCGGTAAACACCGGTTTTAACATCATCGTCTAACATCACAATACTAAATGGCAGAAATTATCACTACGCAGAAAAGGTTTTCGTCTGATTTGAGGCTACTTGACGGCTTCCCAGTAAATCTGGTGACCTAAACAAGCATCACTGTCGAATTTCTGAATGTCCACTGATTACACCGGAGCAGTTATGTTTCGTTGAAATGCATTGGCTTATGTCCCCTATGGTTCACCCTTTATATGAACGAATCTATAAATCAAGTATCATAAACTTTAAAAATTCGTACACTCACGCTTACAAATTCCCGAACCCAAACCATGTTGTGTGGTGACAAATGATTTGTGGTGCAACTTTAGTAAAGTGAAGTTTGTTTTTCCTATTCGCCTGGGTCATTTAATCCATATTTCCACCTTGATCGCATAGGTGAACAAATAACCTGCTAGCTTATACCTGATTATACGATAGTATGCAAGTTTCTTAAATCTGTCGGTTCTCTGTTCATCAGGCCTACTTCGAATATGAAGTGCCTATACGCTATGATGTTTTGATTAGTCACGCTAAGGACGTATCCGTATTTATTACTCATGCTCATGCTAGGGCAGCTCTGACACGTATGCAGAAGTTCCGAAAGGATTATCGTTACATGCAGCCTAGAGGTAACATGAGTTGTACATTTCCCGTACTTGCTTGCGATCCCTGACTCTGACCAGCATACTTCTACAGATTCCCCAATAGAAGATACGTTCGGGATTAGAAAAGCTCTCTTTTTACATCAACCCATTTCTTAGTTTGATCGCACTGTAGACTGTGATCTGATTACATGGACATTCCTCCCTTCTGACCAAGACTTAATTTCTATAGAAATGCTGTATTACAACATTTTTTGTCCCCGGCAATTTAGTTGGCATTTCTAGTTTCACTACCTAATGATACCTCATATAATTTCAGCGTGAAGAAACCATTTATGTGAATGCCGATCTATTTTTCATGTTTATAGTATGGTCGATTTAGATGCCTCTAGCCTCCGGTTAATACAACCGAGACAACCCAGACAAGACATGTCGAACTGTGTTGTACGCAACATTAGCTATTCTTGATCCGTCTGGACAGTGTATGTGTTAGCAGACGTTCAAAACAGGGTTGCAACCTTTTTAACATGCAACCTCAGGCGTGCGTCAAATTGCGCAAAACGATGGGAGTGACGCTGTATATTAACTTGTGGCTCCTAGTTGCACGCTTCTCTTTGTTTGAGTGTGCGCTGCATGCGCTAATTCTAGGCTACCAAACGGTTCGTAACCAGCTACATCCATGTGGTTGGGGGAATCGATTTGTGTGCACCACAACCAACACTTCGTTCCATTGGCTGGGTGCATCCTATTCCATTGATCGTCCGTCTAACCAAATGCGTTGACCGAATGTATGCACGATTCATTGAATAGCGCAGCGTGCTAGCGGAGTTTGGCACCGGAGTGGACACGCAGCAAATGTCATGGACAAAAAACTAATTATATTACCAGGCGATGGGTAGTTAACGGCTCTCAATGGAGTGTCTATTATTTGGTCCGGTGATGTAGGCCTCATATGAACAAATTGCGATTGAGTAGATAGACTATATTGGTCGCTTTGGCCTCCTGGTTAAGCCAGTTCCTGTAAATTTGAGTTTTTTTCTTTGCCAGACAAATCTCTCGTTTCTCCCGCTTTCAATCGATTGTGGCAAAAATTAGACTGAAAATCCATCTCAATAATGTGAAAAAATTTCTGATTTTGGCCCGACTGGACCTTCTACCATGCTCTACAGTACTACTTAGCGATGGATTAATGCAGCCCAAATAACTACGGTGGTTAAACTCGTGAACCGGGACGATTAAGTTTATGACGGTAAAATTAACACTGATGGAACGTGACCAGAAACCATTCCAATCGTGGCAAACGATTTTGAAGCAGTAGTGGGTTGCAAGTTGAGGTTTCAATTTGTTGGTACATCTTCGACATAATAAGGCTTCTAATGAATCACACCAGGGGCACTTATTAAGTCATCCAATCGCTTGGTCCTTGCATGATTTTTTACGGGAACCTCGTTGCCAAACCGCACGGATGCTTAGTACGTATAAGCTGCTAAAAAACCAAACCATCTACCGTTGTATCTGGACATTCAGAAATTTCTCCCGGTCATTTTCACCTGAAATACAGCACATAGGGTCCGAAACAAACTCACAAAGACAAGAGACACACTGTTCGTTAAAACAGATACGCCATCCCTTTTAAGTGGACATGGAACCAGAATACCACAAAGGTAGTATCATTCAAATGAATTCCGGTTCATTTGAGGGAACTTTGCGACAAAATGGAGATTAACTAACAGCATCAGGAGCTTCTAAGGTTGTCTCAATGACCTTCTTCGGCTTGTTGTTTCCAACCAAAGGGCCCTCACAGATTCCGAAATCTGAGTAAACGCTTTGAATCTGCAATTGTAGAACAATGGTCTGGGGCCAGGAGTAGACGAAGGCAATTTTAAAATAGAACCGATACCGTAAAATCCGCTGATATGCTTGGTGTTCAGTCGCTCCATCACACTTTTCCAAACTTCATCAACTGTTTTTACCAACAAATACATCCACCCAAAAGTTATTTAGTTTGGTAGCAGAAGGTGATCTTACAATCTTGTTGCGTGTCTACCCCAAAAACCGACTAATCCTGTACCCCTTCCTTGGCCTGAGGAAACTGTGTAAAAGTTAAACAATGCATGACAATTGATCCGCAAAGCAAACTTTTCTGAAACAACTGGACGACTTTGACATCGTAGAGGGGGCCAACGAATTCAAATTGATTTGGTTTCATGGTTTTCTGGAATTCTGAGCAAGATTCACTGACTGACTGCATAAACACGCCCTACCAAGATAACTGGCGTTAGTTCAGACTAAAAGCAAGAGTGGAAGACAGATCATGACCTGCTTTGCTACAGGTTGTTATATTGGTTTTCGCAAGGAATATTAAGCAATCCGCACCTCTAGTCTCAATTACATCTCTTACTTATAACTGTGCTGTAAGTGCCTGATACTCACTCAGAATAAGTGCAGAGTACTCCGAGGTATTTTCCCAATAGATTACAATGAATATGGGCTATATGCCATTAGGATATGCTCTCGAAGCCCACCTAAACATCCCTATGTTCATTCACCAACCTACAAGCATTGCACTATTGTCCGGATGCGGGTTCCAGAGAACGTTATCCCAGGAAGGTCAGTACAAGTTCCCTGAATGGCAGGAATTTGTTTCAGGACAACTGAGGGCTGGATCAATTAATATCCAGCTAACCAAAAACTTACTCCAGACAGATTAGTGTTGTCAAGACACAACATTTCGATATCTCGAATATCGTGCCAAATGAAGCACGAGGCAGCAGCACTGTAAACTGAGCATAGTAACTTCCTCCTGTTATATTACGCTCGGTGAATGAAACAGAGAAAGGATGTCGGAACGGTCGTCAGTTTTCCTGCAGTATTTGCAGCGTGCTAAAGCCTGGTTTCCTGAGTTCAGTGGCATTCAACAAACAAACTAACCCGGCAATACGAACTCACCATGTGTCTTGCAAGGTTTTAATGAAGATAAAAGGGCTTAAGCGGACGAACAAATTTGTCTGAGCAATGGTGTGTGTGGAACCCAACAATGAAACGTTCCAATGAGACTAGGTTAATCGTCAGCGGAAACAAGCGTAAGTTCGCAAACTACTAGAGTCACGGTAAATCCGTAAATATACAGAAAATATTGCTTTCGTATAATAAACGGGTGGATGAACCTATATATGACTGATGACACGCTCCCGAGGAAACCACCGTCTACATCGGAAGCACTGCTCAAAGTATCGCGGACGTTGTTGCAAAACCTGAGTAGAATCGCTTCCCACCATCCTTCACAGAAGTAGCAGTAACCGCTCAGTGTGTGCCCACTCCCGTTAATTTCATATCCTAGTGTTATTTCTGAAGCTAGGACAGACTGACGCTGACGGCACAATGTACCATCTCTCTTTCCGCACATACGTACGCACACACAAATGCACGCAAACGAAAAGGGCTTGCGCGCGGGGATGAACAGCGCATCGCGGCAGAAAGGTGTAGCAGCTGCGGTGGTGGGCGCTAATCTAGTTAAGTAGAAGCGCAATACGCATGAGCCATAGACGTATGTTGGATGCTCGTGGTGCATCTGCATGTGTGCCTTCTTCAAATGGAATATGCAGGGTGGAAAACAGCGCTAGCGCGGATGACTGCGGTCTGACAGGAAGTGCAGAACACATCAAAAGAACGCGAAGAAGTGAACGCGCCGTCTTCACTTACGACGCATGCGGTGACACTGAACGAAGGTTTACTAAGATTTACTAAGGTTTACTAAGATAGGGTCGATTGAATCTCTATGCCGAACCATCAAACAGCAGCCATGAAGTACACAACCAGGGGCATTCTTACTGACAGAATGTCAACACTAGACCAATAGCTGGTGGGCTGTGGTGGTAAATCTGCATGTTGCTGATGCCTTGGCGCGCAGTTCAGCCAAACACAGACAACTGCTGCCTAATCGTACTTGTAGTGCAAGTGTTTACTGTTTAGGATCTCTATTTTGAATAACAATACAGCTGTTATGTCAGGGTGTGTGCCAACATGCGATGGCAAGGGGATTACGCGTAGGGAATAATGAGCAGAGGCGACTAGTCGTGGGTCTTATTGACCTGCGAAACAAACCAGTTGTGAACACAGTGAACAAAATTATAGGCATAGCTTTTGTGTAGAGAGCGAAAAAGTAAGCCGGCGATAAATCACAAACTTTCCCTGTATATTTACTCTAACCTTCCTAAATGGTGTAGGTCCGACCCTGTGAATGTTTCGTGGTTTGTACTGGTTAGCTGATCACGAGATTGTAGTGCGGCCTGCACCCCACAGCAGAAGTTTTTAACGTTATCACCAGCTGAAAACATGCACTAAGTCATCTATAAAGAAGTTAGCCTGAAGACTGATGGTACGACTACTTGTCTACAAGCTTTCACCAGTGGAGCACAGTTGACTCAGGACTAAAAAACCCACGTTTTACTTGAAATTCACATTAATCACAGCCAATATCACCCTAAAAATCTTAGGTCTCATAACAATGCCTACGCCCAGCGTGGCCATCACTCCGATAGTTCCCACACCATTTGGAGCGTAATCGCTTGGTTTTGTTACCCTACGTTCCGCTTCCCAATTCATACTAAGGAGCTCAGGACCAGTGCGACTTTGTGTAAATGCCCCTTGAGCGATGAGGACAAAGAACAACCGAAGATACGATTTTCCACAAATCCCTCGAAGAAAAACGCGTTTTCCAGAAGCTACTTTTTGGAAAAGAAAAAATCTGTTGTACCTCTTGTAATTCACCAGAGAGTAACGGTGATAATGTCCCTTATGCATATTCCTAATGAGCACGGGGAAAACCGGCTTTAAGCGATTGTCCCGAATTACCCCTTGTCTGGAAAAGTAAGTGTGCCCCTGCCAGCTGTGCGTGCGTAATAAACGCTGACTCATCAGTGAATTGCTGTGATAGGTGTTAACAACCTGCTGATTTCGTCACACAATTGGACCACTTTTACATAATCGGCATGTTCATCTTCGAACATTCGTTATGATCCGAAACAGGACGTTCCTTATGAACACCTGTAAACAACAATTGAAAAAATGAATTCCGTCCAAACCAAGTTTTTCAACTGACAGATTTCTGACATTGCGAGAGATGCTTCATCGGTTAAAATGCGAATTTACTGACCGGAAGATCCGTGGTTCGAACCTAATCTTTGCATCTCGACTGCCTCCGTCCGGGCTTGGGTAACCTAGCGGCATCTCAGCCCTCGTGCTTCCTTCGGGTGGCATGGTAGCTAGGCACCACGTGTTACAGATAGACGATTGTAATTACTACTTATTATCCACCGAAAGAACCTGATGCCCGTGTGTGTGGTATGTCAGTTATTCAGAGGGGCTATCGAACTACACCCAAATATCCCGAGCCTACTTAATGTGATAAGGCGCACAGAACGAAGCAACGGGTTTATTGGTTTTTCGCATAATCAAGTGAAATATTTTGCTATTTAACGAATCTCGAAAGCTTGATAAGGATACGTTATATCAGTATAGTAACTGGGGACAGACACGTCGTATAAACATAATCCTTCCAAAAATCTTATGGCGTCATTGTGTCGGAGCTCTTCCGAAAACTCCTCCCAATTTACAAAGGATAAACTTCATTGAATAACTACGATCGATTTCAT
Source organism: Opisthorchis felineus (assembly GCA_004794785.1). Classification (NCBI taxonomy): domain Eukaryota; kingdom Metazoa; phylum Platyhelminthes; class Trematoda; order Opisthorchiida; family Opisthorchiidae; genus Opisthorchis; species Opisthorchis felineus. The sequence continues at coordinate 432,386 of SJOL01006711.1, forward strand.
CCGCATTGTGCACATCAGCAGGTAACATAGTGAGTTAAGTGAACTGCAGTCGTTCTTTCTAGTAGTATATTGTGTACGTGGGACTTGTTTGCTTCACAGCATGACAGATGGTCACAGATATTATAAGAAGACAGAACCGCACGAACTTATCATCGGGTATGTACCCTATTTTACATCTCAAACCTGCCGCGGAGCGACTGCATATTGGCTGGCCTTATAGTGGTGAAGTTACTTGGATAAACTAGCCTTTACATCTCCGGAGAGTGCTTACTTTGAACTTCGAATAAGATGACAGATCCTCTTGAAGTAAACCACTCACAAGGTTGCTGAAAACTCTTCGGCAGCCTACGACTGGATTCCCCCTCTTTTAGGCTTATCGGGTGGACGCAGTCGCCGAGTTTCAGTCAACTCTGTGCTCTAATTGAAACTACGAAGGAAAACTAGGGTCAGAATGCAAGCAGCATTGCGTCACACATTTATCTGTCAGAATAAGGTATGGCCTGGTAATAATCTATTCACATATGCTGACCTTTCTGTTTTAAACTCAAATAGAGTACCTCGAAAGTATACCGAACTTGTACCTGTTCTGAAGATATGGATACTTGACTGACCTACGTTTAGAACGTTGGCAGAAACAGACCATATCGCCAGCAACATGAACACACTTATGTATATCAGTTGAAGACTGAGAACTAGGCACAGATTGAAATGAATAGTGAAGTTTCATTCGGGATCAACTCTTCTCGTCCTTCCAGTTTTGAAAGGACAACAAGAACGCACGCAAGTATACGCCAATGCAGATACGGCAATTCGGTTTGCTTGATGATCGGTCACCGAAGCAGACTCCTCAGAAACTAATCATCGGTCTGGAATAAAATGGATTGGTCCGAAGCGTAAGTGATACACAAATGGGAATCCATCCCTAAGGCTTTTTGTCAAAATGTGCTAATATACCAGCGTATAAGCTGCCTGCACGGATATCATTCAGATCTTTCCCTGATAACGCGTTTATTGTCTTGTTCACGATAGCCTCGAATTCGCCCGTGAAGTCTTCCATAATGGAACTTTCGGAATGGACTTAACTTTCCAGACTAGACGCTCAGAAATCCAGCAAGACAAACAATAGGGAGGAGGGAATCACAGCCCGAGGCAAGAGCTCACGGCGGTAAATGAGAAGTGCACGTCCAAGGCGTTCGATAACTCAACGATGTAGACGTCATCGGAACTTACTGAAGCGAAGGTAACACGAACTATGGAGGTTTTACGTTTTCCGTCCTCACCTAATTACAAGAACTCCAGTACTAGACTTTGGGAAATGCTGGTCTAGTCAAAGGACACAGTAACGGACGCTCTGGGAGCTACCTAAATCGCCGAAGTAGTCCATATGAACAAATAGGGTTTGTCACGACATCTTGTCATGCTAATCACATGCCCAAACACAGAAAATAACAAGATACGTCTACCATATATACACCGACGAACCTCCTTTAACTGGGGTGGCGCAAATGGCTCCTAATGAGACGTGCGAGCTGGGTGTAGCTTGTCACTTTAGGGTGAAAACTGACTGAGCACTTAGAAGGATTCAGGTGGCATGACGATTTCAGTTCGAGCATCGGGAGTTACGCAGGTTTCCCCACTCTTACACCCTCAGGTAACTACCACTATAACCACGCTAAAGAAAGATGTACAACTATACACCTATTGTAGCGGACAGTAGATGAGTCTCATGGAAAGTCGAATGGAAAATGCAGAAAAAGCAGAATCGAGTAAAAAAATTCAGAAAGCCTGATCTCAGGATCTTTGTCATGCAATGCCTGAACTTTCCTGTTATCTCCAATTTCAGTTGAGGTACGTATTCCACCATGGTTTAACATAAGAGTATTACTACCGTGCTTCCCAAACAAAAACATTTCTTTCTATTTGTAAATTTTCTGAGACCAGTTGACAAAGGCTAGACTCCGGAACTTCATTTGGAAAGGCCCCGTAGATTCCCCAGAAATCCCATTGGTAGTACATCAGAAAACTCCCATTAGCATTCATCATAGCTCGCACTGTTGTTGATACACTCGGTGATTGACGTGGCCTGCTTTATGCGCATCATAACCAGCGCACTACTGAACTTGGAATTCAGTGTTCTGAGTGAACTTACCACGGACACAAACACACTGAGAAGCGTGGGGCCATCCACAACTTCCGATGTTCCGACAGTCTGTCCGGAAACCTCACTATAAGTAGAAGGTATAGCCTAAAATACGGAAAGATGCGGGTTACTTGAAAGACGTTTGTGGTTCGTCACTCCCGAAGGTCGGTCAATACTGTGCGTATATATATATATATATATATATATATATATATATAATGTTAGAGAAAGGTAGGATATGTTGGATCTTAAATTGTTCTCTTCAAATGTTACGGTCTTGGAAGAGAAAGTTTCTTGAAAAATTACATTAATTATTTATGCATTCTGCAGAAGCATTAGGATCCGGGAATCCCGTTGCTGTATAATTTCGTTCATTTCAAGAACGCAAAACCCCATTTAAAATTTCTCCCAGCGAAATTCAAAGAGTCTGTAATCATCGGTGATATGAGGTTATGAAAGGTCTCACTTCAAGAAAGACAGGAGCCTACTGCCACTAGTGGCTGAAGGTGATCGAAACCACTCGGTCACTAGACTAGATATGCTTATTTCCACAAATATTTTTCGGAGCATAGGCAGAAAATAGTAAAACAGGCAAGCGTCCGAGCTGGACACCATCAAAGGCGACTGAAACAGGCGCCTAAAGCATTTATCGAGTCGTTGCTTTTCCATATTTCCGATATCCAGTCGACTACCCTGTTAGTTATTCAGTCTGTCAGTCAATAACAAAGAGACTGGTGACCAGCAGTACATAGTCAGGTGACAAATAAATGGTATTCCTTTCGGATAATGTGAATTAGATAGCATATGCACACTCTCATGAGCACTACACCTGTTGACGACAAATGGGGTAATGAGTTGTCTGTAATACCTCGATCACTGTAACAGAAGGCATTGCTTTCAAAATCCATGTCCTACTCCTCATTAGAATCAACGTCGATGGACCACTCTGTTATCAGTTTGCACGCAACCAAACATCCATCCAAGCTCAGTAAAATTCATTGACTCAATGCACTTTTTGGATCGAACACCTGAATCCTGGGAGACAAGCAGTGAAGTCTCAACTGACCGATACATTAGACCACCACGCAAAGCTGATTAGGCTTGTACGAATTTATTATTTATGGGGGCTGTACGAACAAATCGAAACGGAATGGAATCGTACATGAGCAGCCTATCCCAAAAAGCGAACCGACTGGACCCCAATTCAGCCCGACGTGACCTTACTGTAGTTGGCTGGAGACGCCAAAAGCTATGGTTGCCAAGCAATATCAGTAGCGTTCATGCTGTCGGTTTCTATCCAAACCGTTTGACTGAATGCTGGGGATGTGTGCTTCTCGGACGTTTTTGGTTGACCAAAACCATGCAGTGAAGTTACAGTCTTCTCCATCATTGTTAATGCCAGTGACGATGATGAAGTTTCAGGTTTTACAGTTTGTTGGCAAACTTTATCCACTATCTTCACGACGAGATGGCCCACATAGCAGTAGATGGTGAAAAACCGACAGCAAAATTATCTTTGTAATCAAGTGGAAACAACCGTACCGCAGACAGGACTAGCACCACACTTTGTGTAAAAATAATGGTAACCTATGTTGGAAAAGGAAAGGGGGAACACAAAAGTTTGTTTAAAAACAACGCTGGTGAGCTGCCGTTCAGATCATATTCACATCAATATACAAGGATGGAAGAATAAACTAACGGTCAATTCGAGATTGCACTTCTGCTATGATAAGGTCCACAACTTCGGGCCATAAACGGATAGGGGTACTTTTTCCGAGTGCAGTATCTGTCCAGTCATTGACGAATTCATGGTTGTAGGAGATGCGCAATTCTTTGTTCCGTATGTTGTAGGGACCGAACAGGGAATTGATGAGACACTCCTCCAGAAGGGGAACCACAGTGTCCACTGGGATCTCCTTGTTACAAGCTTCACTAAGTGAAGTCACGTCACGACCAACTAGACCGCACGGAACCACAGCACGTAGCCATGGCAGTGGCTCATTGGTGCAGTTTATGGCAATCCCATGGTAGGTAACGGATTCACTTTTGTGAACGCCTACCTAAAAAAGAGCACAGGAGGAAAATAGATTAACCGGGGTGAATGTCATGAACAGATATCACTACCTATATGTGCCCAAGTAGTAGGTTTCTTCAATTGTTTTCACGCCGTGTGCGGATGCAACCGATGTGCTCGTGGCAAACCTGGGAAAAATAACTAGCAAACGTGCAGTAAGGCGTAGAGGGCAGAAATAACAACGTCGTATGCTGGGGTTTCGAAATTTTATCCACATTTTAAGGGGACCAGCAGCAGCATGATCACTCACCAAATTGAAGTTGTTGCAACCTTTTGTGCTATGGGAATCAGCAGCTAAGATACGCTCACCGTTTGCTTGGAACAAACTAAAGCTAATGCAACGGACGGTTAAAATCAAATATGCGTAATTCAGGGCCAAAAATAAGAAATAAACAGGACTACTCTGCCAGCTAATTAAATGAACATTCGACCTCATTAAGCAGAACTTTTAGTACTCAAGTGCATGGCAAGTGGAAATGGATGACGGTACACAATCAGTTGGATGTTATTATTATTCACAAGTGTCACATAAACAGTAGACTTACCGACAGCCATAACCTTCTTCGATGCACTCAGCCACACGCCAATATCACCGCGCCCTCCTGAACCAGCCTGAAGTCCGAAGTAGTTATTGCACAAAGCTACCCCTGCCTGCTCCAGGGCGCCAACGTACCACCGAAGGCCACTGCCAGTAAGAGTGCGACAGCGCAAGTTTATGATCGGGTAAGCCACCAACTGCCCCGGACCGTGATAAGTTATAAGGCCCCCGCGGTCCGTCCTTGGAAAGGAAACGTAGCAAACGCACGGATGATTGATATAGGTGACCTAGTTGGGGACGCATGGAAGAACACCTGAAAACAAATGTTCTGTAATGTGATGTTGGTCACATAGGAGTAGGTGTCACCCATTGATCCGGAACCTTTGTTTGCTTTTTTATGCGGTCAACATGAGTTATTTTAACCAAAAAGACATCTTATGGTGCTGAGGAAAAATGCATATTCCATTATTGGGCAGCCAACGGTATGAGTAAGATCTTTAAAATATAATTACAGCGGCACGTAGAAACGCAGTTAACGCTGTACTATGTTAGCTTTGGATTATCTTATTAATTACGGGGGAGTTTCATTAGACAGATTTATATCAGAAGTCTTAGGGCGAAGCATTTAAGAACGGCAAGCTAACATAGCAACGTGAATATGGTTGTTTCATATACCCTTATGTGACTGTTCGTATATATATTTCCAGAAATGGTTTTATAAGCGGGAATCTCGATTGGACTGCGTACGAATAATCGTGTATTACCTGGTCCGTTTAAGAAAATGCAACTTCCTGCATTAAAGTCTGCTTAGTGTGCTGATCTCTTGAGGGTTGAATGACACTTGCCGACGGTTCCAGACATGGAACACCAAGATATCTGACCAACGGTGATAAACATAAACATAGTCTCAGAGAGGCGGGGGGTGTTTGCATAGAATAAGAAGCCGGAGTGCGATGCTGACTATCTTTCCCCCGATATCATCTCAGCCCACGTCCAATCGGTTATGACGTTCGTTTTTTTGGTTCACAAACCAATGATCGTTTCATTTCGAGGTACTGCTTTGCTCAATCAGCCAAGGCTGTTGTTGGTTGATTATATATATATATATATATATATATTACGTCGCCAGTGGATCGATTAGCAAAACATCAAAATTCCAAATGGAAGAGGACAATTTTGCGCATTTGTGCCAAACCAGGACTACCTTTTCGGAAATCGGGGGAAGTGGACACTATCTGGCAAGGAGATTGGCTTCCGTCTGGCTATGATAGCCGAGATGTTCGGAGGCAGATTTAGTTCCACATTCCTCATACCAACTAATCAGCTTACTAACTAGACTTTCCATATTCAGATAGTCTCATGGCTTGTACGTAATATAACAAACCATGAGACTACAACTGAACGTGAGTTCTAAAGGTGGTTAGATTAGTTCTGCTAGCCAATGCTACAAGCACTTACAAGCATTGTGAGCTTAAACATTCGACGAAGGGTCAATCGCGTGGATAGTAAACCAATCAGATAACTCAGGTTTCCAGACGATTACGTCATGAAAAATAAGGTGTTCCTGTCCGACAAAACGCAAGTGGAGATCCTTCTTTCAGTCAAAAACAATCCAAATGGAGACTTCTGTGGTAAACTTAAGCTGCTAACGATTACAAATATAAGGGCTGCAGTATCCACGAAAACTGATCAATCCAAATAACTTTTCACTAGAGTAATTCCGCCGATCAGTTCGCAGTAAACGTAGTGCGGATAATTTCTCACCCAAATCCACAAAAGCGCAATTGTGCTAAAAAAACAAAGCTTACTGCAGACAAATCCCCAAGCACTCCCCGTTAGAAATTGATAACTTCATTTTAGGATGGGTATTAATAAGGCTACAAAGCCAAACGGGGGCGAGATGGCTCAAGTGGTTAGAGCGCGAATCTACTGACCGGAAGGCCCGTGGTTCGAACCCGACCTTTGCCTATCGACTTCCCCTGTCTAGGCTTGGGCAACCTGGCAGTATCCCAGCCCTCGTGCTTCCTTCGGGTGGCACGGCAGCTAGGCACCGGAAGGGTGTTACAGCTGAGCGATTTTTAATTTTTTAATTTTAAAGCCAAACACAAATTGATCATTTTGATGATACTAGCTTGAAAGAACACGGACAAATTAGGCTGATTCAACCAGTGTCAAGGACCGACCGTGCATTTCATCAGTACACATGAGGGGAAAGTAAACCTTTTTATTATAGGATCACTGTCAAAAGCCGGTGTGTGAGAATTGACCAATATACGAACACTGATTTATCAAGGAATCTGGATTTACTGGTTTGCCGTAGACACGATCACTAACATGAGGGTGATTAGGCAACTAGCTCAAGGGAAGATGAAACAGGGAGTCACAAGCTTAGAAAGGCGTTTAGGGCCACAGGGAAAGTCACGGAGTACCTGCTTCAGCTGACAAAGTTCTGCAATTAGATTTGGCATTAAGGACAAGGGGTCTCAATTCCGAACTTGTTTGCGGAACTTCAGCTGAGGCAGGTGTTCCGTGATTTTTCCTTCTGTCGGGCTCGGGATAGCTCAGTGGTTAAGGTGCGGAATTACTAACCGGAATGTCCCAGGTCCAAACCCGGCCTCTGAGTCCGAACTGCCTCTGTCTGTGTTTCGAAAACCTGGCGGTAGCTCACCATCCTCATTGAAAAAACGCCAGTGCCCAGACACTAATGCTTCACCATCATTTATTTGAAAGCCATACCGTGAAAAAGAATAAACGTGGATGCGGAAGGGATTTAATAATAGCCTACCACTCCGAAATGCACACACCTGGATAGAAACTGACAAGAACGCCAGCGATATCTAGTAGTGATCATATCTTGCAGCACAGTGAGGATCACGCACACCCCACACTGCAGGGCGAGTCGCACCAAGAGTACCAATTTCAGTTTCCGCTACCAGGACATAGGTTGACCTTGCCACTGCTTGCGCCACGATGAATTGAGCAAGGAAAATAACACCTTATTCGGCGAAAGATGGTTCGGTATGCGCTACGCATAAGCAAACAACCACAGCTTTTGGTACTGAACGCAGTCTTCGGCCGAAGTCCGTGTTGCACAACCGAACACTCGTTTTCTAACTCGTTACGGATTCGCGACACCGACTTATACCAGCTATGGTTCTTAGACAACGCCGGTCGGAGACCTGAAGGCGTCTCTGTTCTGCTGCCCGGAGAGACCACGTCTCACAGCCATACAACGAAATAGCCCATACTGTAGCTTAATACACACGTCCCTTGAGATTCGGGGATATACCGCCATAGGTGTCTCAAATTAGCAAACGCGACCCGAACCTCAGAGATTCGTGCACTGACCTCATCCGTCATACTATAATCGGAACTAATAAAACTTCTAAGTTAGGCAAAACGCTCAGAGAATGACTTACACTTTGAGTGCAAGGCGTATGCCGAAGGACGGGGTTTCTTTGGCCAGTTCATCCAAAACACCTCCGCCTTCTCTTCAAAGATGAGAACGATATCGTCCGCATATTCCATATCGACAGGGATTCCCTCAGCAGCTAATTAAATACCGGGAGTTTGAAGACCTTCTAGTATTCACGAAATTAAATAGGAATGGAGAGATTTGGTATCTTTGACGGACACCATTGTGTATACGGAAGCTTTTGGAGAGCTCTTCGTATACTCATACACGCCCGGAGGTCTAAGGATACAAAGAACACGACAAGCTTCTTCAATGCTGAGCAGGCATGCTAAGGAGAACGAACCAGTCAACTGAGTCCAATGCGCCTTGGAAATCCGAGAATACCAAAATCGTGGGAAAGTTATACGAGCGGCAGCAGCTCAGCCCTCGTGCTTCCAGCGAGTGGAATGGAAGCTAAGCAACGAAAGGGCGCTACAGTTAAACGACTATTAGTATTATTTTAAGCCCCCTTGTAGCATCCCACGTTTATTTCCCATTGCTCGGGAGGCGCATTGTAAACGGAAGTCAATAGAGAACAACATAATATAGTGCACGACATGTGCACAATATATCACACAATACATAAAAATATGAATATTTGGCCTCGGTCCATTCGGTTCACTGTCGCACGAAACCAGGAATCTCGTCGATGCCCCGGATACAAACTTCCAGAATGGAAAAGTTTTATTGATGGTCCCTACCATCCCTACTATATATATATATAATATGTAATATAATATACATATATATAAGCCAGATAGATGTGCACACACCTAGGTGTGGGGCCTCTACCTAATGACTAACCTGGTATTACACATATTTTCGCAGTCATAGAAGGCATTCTTCCATCATCACGTCTTCTATTACACAGGCATGCCCTATCAAAGCTTACTGGGTCACGGAGATTCACAAATCGACCGTTCTAGTCTCTTCGTGACGGACGATAAACTACTGAACACACCAATTACTAACTATAAGGACACAAACTTAAAAGTCAAGATTCACCGTTCGCGCTACGGCTCCTAAAACTCAAAAGCATAATAAATCTGGTGAGAAAAAGCGCCAAGAAAATCAGAGCCAGCGCACTTTACAAAATCAGCTCCCAAACGCTTGAGTCTTGCGATTCCAACCTCCGAATAATCATTTGCCGGGTCCTTCGAGCGAACGCCGATTGTGTAGACTGGATTATGTTCCAAAAGGAGAATTGTGTGTGGGAATGCATTATTGTTGGACGATTTCAAAACCCGTACGATAGATTTTTGTAACTGCCAGGCTGCCTCATATCCCACACGTCCAACATGGAAGCATGTAACAGAAGAGACCATGACAAAATTGACACAAGCTGGAAAAAAAGTTTGTTCCGTAAATAAACACTTAGTAGATATGCCCAATACGAGCGTATAAAACATGGAGTGACGTTGACAGAACAGGTACTGAAATTTTCCAAAAATGTATTCAAAAACTGAAAGGAAAGCAAGCAGAAAATGAGGAAGAAGGAAATGAGGCAGGTCTAGCGAGACCGAGAAAACTATATGGAGTGGAGCGGACGGCTCTCCGTCCAGTTGTGCAGCGCACACAGTGCTCGCCGAAGTCCACACCTTCACTGTAATTTGTCGTTTATAACTTTATGTGCACGAGAGAGACTGAATTTCCAGTGCTTATGACAGGTTATTGAATAAGACGCGTGGTCCGCCTCTGAATTGGAACTCACAAGAGTGAGTGTCGTCCGATGACCATAGGATCTCTATTTCTTTGTAGTCCGTGTCAGCAAGAACGGTCTGATCCACACAAGGAACTAACCGCGGGCACCACATTCACGGAGTATTTTTAAAGCCTTGTATGCAAACACGGTCGGAATCGTTGCTAAAATTCGCATATATAACGGCCGAGTCATAATCAAGATACAACGCCACTCACCCTCCTTCTCCTGCTAGCAAGGGATTCAAGATACTGCAATGGTTAGTCTTGACTAGAGGGTAACATTCGGGAAATGCTACCCGGCTGATTAATCTCCCTATCACCTTTGAAAAAACGGAGATTATGCTAACAGATCAACATTGAGGTGGATGATTTTTATGCTATCTTTTTAAGTCGGTTCCACATAAACCAGCTGCCGGTCTTCTTCTTCCTTCTTCAAGTGTACATCAGAACGCGTCATCCGGAATTTCAGAAAGTTAGTGTGCTACGGACTTCAGATCGAGACACTGGTTGAGTTTCTGAGTGAAAGTGAAGCGCCTTCAGACCTCTTGCAGTGAACTTGGCGTCATCTATAGTCTGTCGTACGGGGGCCTGAAAAAGGTGCAAAAGTAAAGATATCCGCGGACAGTATCCGACTTCGATCGATTATCTAATATGACTCCAGCAGCTGGTTTTGATTTGTTTAGTTCCCAGATTTGTGAACGTAAATGGACGCTTCGAGACACGCGCAAGTTCTAACTCACAGACCATCATCATCGACAGCGTAACATCAGTGTTCAACAATGATGCTTTGCTGCCGCACAACCGTCATTTATTTGAATCCTTATTGTGTAAAAAAGATGAGAAATGGACGGGGAAGGGACTTCTTGCTAGCCCACCGTAATCATTCTGAGCTGACTACAACCCCGAATCCAAATAGACCATATCGTCGTCAGTTATGGGTAACGAGGGTTGACCCGCCGCTCCTTCTGTAACACCAGCGTGAACTGCGACCATGCATTTGTACACAGCTGCTTTTCACTACGACTTACAGGTCTACGAAAAAGGCGCACACCTCGCTTAGCCATTGAGAAGCTAGTGGAACCAGAAATCAAACGAAACTATCAGAACCAGCTCCTCAAACGCTTGCCAGACGGTCCGATGTTGGATATAAATGGCCACTGGGAAAGATATCCAAAGCGCTACGCAGAGCCGGAACTTCTGTTCACGATACAACCCAGCCTCATCCAAACATGGGATCTCTGATAGGACCATGTCTTTGCCAGAGGCCCGGCGACAGATTCCCCATGGCCGCAACCACAACCCCACCTGCCGCATCATCCGACGCCACGTGAAACTGAGTGTCCCAGAAGACCGGGAACCTTGGTTGATCCAAAAAGCCTAAGAAATGGTAGATGCAAAAAATGTTGGAAACGTCCGCAAGCTGTTGCACTTCATTTGTTCGACTGGTCCTCGGAAGCCTCTTTTCAGTAAAATCATCAGGGACCAAAACGGCTCCCCGACATCAGCAAAGCAGAACGCTCGGCCTGCTCGGCATAGCCAATTCAGTTGGCCACCTGCTACCACCAATTCGGACCCTGATAAGATAAGATAAAGATAATCGTTCAGCTGTAGCACCCTTCCGGTGCCTAGCTGCCATACCACCTGAAGGAAGCACGAGGGCTGGGATACTGCCAGGTTGCCCAAGCCTAGACAGGGGAAGTCGAGAGGCAGATGTCGGGTTCGAACCACGGACCTTCGGGTCAGTAAACTGGCGCTCTAACCACTTGAGCCATCTCGCCCCCCTGACCTTCAACAGAGAGGCGGACTGTGCATACGGAGCCGTCTTTAACACCAGAAGTATACGAGTGTATATCTCTACTCAAACGTCATCGTGCTGCTCGGATCAAGGATGGCGGTGGGTATCTCAGCCAGAGCCTGGCTAGCTTATTTGAACCTGTTTGGGAGAAAGAGGCTGTCACAGACAAATGAGGTGAATCGATAATAGTACTCACTTTCAAAAATAGTACTCGCAGTGGACGTAGTAACCACAGAGGTGTTAGTTTGACTCCTGTTGTGACAAGGCTTCTGGCGTCACTGATTCTTCGTCTTCTTACGGTGGCATGCGAAACCTTGACTCGTGAGAATCAAGCGGGATTTCGACCGGGTAGAGGCTGCGTTGACCACATCTTCACACTCCGTCAGGTGCTAGAGCAATGCCACATGTAGACCCACAATCTTGGTGTTCCTCGACTTCAAGGGTGCGTTCGATTCCGTCGATCGGTAAGTGCTGCTAACTACACTTTCTCAACAGGGTATGCCCCAGAAGTTTGTAAACATAATCCGATCCCTATATTCCCATACTTCTGGGCGTGTGAGCTCTCCAAAAGCTTGCCTACATAAGTGGTGCCCGACAAAGATTTGCGCTCTCTCCGTTCGTGTTCAACTTCGTCATTGGTGAAATGATGAGGCAAACGCTGGGAGGTCTTCAAAATCCCGGTATTCAATTTGTTGTTAGTGAGAACTTATCGATCTGGAGTACGCAGACGACATCACCCTCATCTCTGAAGACCAATGCCAAAGAAAAGTCCTGTTGAATAGGCTGACCACACTTATACGATCTGTCAGCATGCGCCTTGCACGCTCAAAGCGCGAAGTCACGCTTCAGAACATAAAGTTTATGAACATATCCCTTACAATTCAAGGAGAATCACTGGAGGTTGTGGAGAATGTTACATACGTCGGTAGTTGTATTAGATCTGACGGAAGTGTCTCTGATGAAGTCAGTGCAAGAATCTCAAAGGCTCGTATCACGTTTGCTAATTTGCGTCACTTGTGGCGTCAAAAAGGTATATCACTGGGTCTTAAGGGCCTCGCGTACCGGGCTATAGTAAGAGCTGTGTTGGTGTATGACTGCGAGAAGTGTGCACTGCGAACAGAGGATGTGAGGCGCCTTCAGGGTTTTGACCACCGACGCCTCACAGGCATTGCTGATTTTGGATGGCGTCAACGGATAAGTAACGAGGTGATTCGAAAACAGATATTTGGTTGCGCAGCAGGTATTTCAATTGCGGAAATCATCCAGCACCATCAACTACGATAGCTCGGCCATGTACTACGCATGCCGAAACACCGTCTACCGAGAGTAGTGCTGTTCTCCGTGCCTCCATCAGAATGGCGCAAACCACGAGGAGGACAACGTATGACTTGGCAGAAGGGTGAGAAAGAGATTACGGAGTCTGGGTGTTGTTGGTGCAGTACGCCTTTCGGGATGGGGTCCCCGTGACCACTCCCCCGCTTGGTTGGAGGCATTGCAAGAAATAGCGGCTGATCGGTGTCAATGTTGTTCGTGTTGTCAGTTTCTTTCCTGATTGTCTGATTGAGCGCCTGGAGGTGTAGCCACCTCAGAATGCTTGACATAGGCCAGCACTAGATCTCCTCCCTCGCCCACGTTTTCTCTTCTCTTTACTCCAAGGTTTCAAATATACCTAGACAAACTCTGTGGTTGTACGGCAGTCGAGCATCAGTGTCAACATTAATGCTGCTGCCTCTGAGGAATACATGGCCTAACCAAAGCAGCTTCTGGTGCTGGACAAACTCTTCGGTGAAAGTCCCGGTTGCACAACCGAGAACTCACTTCCTAGTTGCCTGGTTAAGGATTCACCGACATAATCTTACACGAGCTATGGTTCAGCGGCAACGGTTGTCATAGATATGAAGGCGTCTCAGTCCCACTGCTCGAACAGGCCAAGTCGTACAGCCAAAAACAAAACAGGTAGTACTGCAGCCTGATCAGCATCATCATTGTCAGCTGTAAGAACCGCGTACTTGTCGTACAGTGGTTGTAGCTGCCACAGTTTCGTTCACCGATGATTTGGGGAGGTGGGGGAGGTGGCTGCGCATTGGAGACAGGAGCTGATAAATTGGTGTGTAAATATAGTGGATTGTTTAGTGGGGGAATTGAGAAGGGAGCTATGCATTGAAGGCAATAGCTTGGATGCACGAGCGCCACTGAGGGCGCGACTGGGCCATGTCTGACAATGTCTCTGACCATTGATATGGCCCGCCTCGGGGTCCCCATCCAGGAAGACGGCAATGGCCAGCGCGGCTGAGTTTGCTGGTAATGGCTTTTATACTCCGCTGACAAGTCACTGTTTGACCGCCTCTGGCTCGCATCCACCCTTCACATGATTGTGCGAAAAGAAACCTTCAGATTTAGGGATATGTCGCTTTGTCACCACAGGTGTCCCAAATTAGCAGACGCAACCCCAGCCTTATAAATTCGTGCGTCTCATGCGTTATAATACAGTCGAAAATGATACAACTTTCAGAATACGTAAAACGCTCCACATCTTCGAGTGCCTCCCTCTGGATTGTAGGTGGAGTGTTCAGTAATTGCATATCTAGAAGCATGACCTTACACTTTGCGGGTGCGAAGGGGATGCATGGATGACTTTAGTCAGTTCATCTACAAACACCTGCACCTTCATCCCATCATCGAAGACAAGAGTCTGTATTTTCCAGAGAGAAGGACGACTAGCGTCCTCAATCAAAGCCTTTGGCTCAAAGACCTGACCGCGAGACAGCGGTGTTTGGCGGGAAATGCAGGTGTATTACAGTTTTTAGAGAAATATTCGCCACACGTGTTCCAACCCCCAACCTGGAGGGCCAGAAGACTGTTGGTCAGACTTCTAACCACTGACCAATGTGACCTGAAGTGACTATGTGAATGCCGCACGAACATACCCCAGTATAGCTCAGTGGATCGCGGAGGCACACAAACCGTTAAACCACGGCAAGTTCCAATCTCTTCGTGACGGCTGGTTCACAAAGCTGCAAACCGTGCATCAAAGTGCGGGAGTTCCAGCTACTGCAGTTGTTTACCGGGGACAACAATCACCAGTCAGCACGGATAATAACCTCAGTTTTGGCACATTTTACTACCACAAAACCAAGTTTATTTAATCATAATTAAGGTCTTAAAACAAAAAAAGAAAAGACTCGACTCGACCAGCTGATAACCTAACTCAAGCAACATGAGGTGAATACACCGTCAGACACTCGATCAAAAAATCTGGAAACTGGCAACACGAACGCCACTGGCATCCGCTGGGCGTCACTTCTTACAACGTCTCGAGGCAAGTACAAGGAGGACAACGGAGACCCCGTTCTGTGAGGCGGACCGCACTAACAACGCCCAAATTCTTAGTAATCACTCTCATACCCTTCTGCCAAGTCACATGTTGTCCATCTTACAGTTCACGCCATTCTGAGAGGAGCACAGTAACCACTAGTTTGGATAGTGCACGCAAAACATGGTCGGAGCAGCGCAGCTGACGGTACTGGGTGTTTTCCGCGACCGATGTAACTGTTGCAAAACGGGACACTCATTTTTAATTACTTCGTCACGAATTGGTCGATGTCATCCCATACCGGCAACGATTGAGATGGCGGTGGTCAAAAGCCTGAAGACGCCTCAGAGTGTCTGCTCGCAGAGGCTGCATCTCGTTAAAAAGGCACTTATTGTATTCCGGTACACGCAACCCTGAAGACCCAGTGATTAACCTTTTTGATGACGCAAGGACACTAATTGACAAACGTGATTTAGGCCTTCGAGATTCGCGCGCTGAAATTCTCAGACACGCTGCTGCACAAAAGTTCAACTACCAAGATACATGAAATTCTCTGCAGCCTCCAGTACAAACGTCACGTCCACGTGCACGAGTCGGTGCCACCAGAAGCCTGATTATAATGGGAGTCAAACTGCCACTTATGTGGCTACAACACCACTGCAAGTACCCTTTATGAAGGTGGGTACGACGATCGACTCACCCCAGTTGTCTGAGACGGTATGTTTCTGCCGGATAGATGTATATAAGTTAGAGAGGCACTGGCTGAGGAGTTCATTGCCGTCTTTTGACAGAACAGGCGGAAGGTCGTCTGGACCAGCAGCAGGGTGAAGCTAGGGCTGGAATATTCACTGGTACACCTCTAGGGGTGGAGGGAGTTCTCTACTCACAGTGGACGTCTCTGTCAAACGATGACAGTCCAGATAGGAAGTGGAAGGTGGTCAGTTGAATTGTTTTTCGAAGTATTCCGCCCAATGGTCCAAACGTTATTCTTTACTGGACATCAGGGAGTCCTTGATGGTGCGCGGACTCTCAGTTTTACCTGCCGTAGCATGATACACCGATATAGGTTGTGGTAATCCAGCAAAGCCAGGGCCCTCTCGGGAATCAAGCACGGTCTTGGATATCTCCCTCCAGCGACCGTTCACATCCGACATCGGACCAACAGGATGCAGCCGTAGGAGTCGGTTCCTATGGATTCGTTCGACTTCCGAGTCCATGAGCTCTTCGATGGCTAAGCAAGGTATGCGTGTTATGCGCAAACATGAAAACAGCAATTAAGGGCAATAAAGGACAGGTGATTGGAGTCCGGACAGGTCTTCCAGAAAGTGCGGGGGAAGGGGGGACAGTAGTCTATTGCCACCACCGGCAACTGATAGTAACGTGGTCCATTTGTGCTCGGCGCTGGTTTGTTGGAAAGCAACACGTCCTCTATCTCCGCTGTTCAGGAAGTTGGTGCGGCAAAGGAACAACCTCAGCCTAGCATACAGCTGCAGTAGGTGTTCTGCATTGTCCGTGCACCTCCTGCTCAATGTAAGACGACCAACCCAGTTTAGCCGCAGTAGCTCTAAGCCTAGTGACCTGCGCGATCACGTTACCAGCGACCACAACGACATCTGGGTTATCAACCCGTTGTAAAAGAACAACTAAGTTGTCACAGAAACTGCCATTAGCAGATTTAGAGCTAAGTCCGTTGTGGCACATGCAGGTATAATAAATAGGAGTCGACGAAGCTCCCTTTCTCAGAACACTTTCACAGACTACCAAACGAATCGCGCAGTGACGACTACTAACAGGTATCCATGATGAAAATGCGCTACCGCCTGGTAGCTCAATACATTACCCACCCAGGCGTACTCTACTGTAGAAAACTCCATATCACCAGAGGTGCGCAGCGAGGGATGGGAAGAGAGCGATGGGGTAGTCAATTCAACTACAGTAATTGCGTATTGGCATGCCGCTTCTGATAGGCAGCATACATCAATGAGGAGCAGTGATGCTGCTGGAGCAGTGTTCTGCTCCCTTCAGAGTGTGAAAATTACGGGCAACTAAACAGACCAGCTGTCGGGGTGTTAAAATTGATTTCGAGGTGTTTAGGGCTGTTACCGAATACGGACGCGAATAACTTGCCACCGAAGTTAACGCAAACCGAACAAAACAGTTAGTCCTAGCGATACAGTGTTCAAGATGGGGTGGGGGAGAGGAGGGGATGTACATGAGGTTGGGAAGGAAAAAACAGCAGTAGCTCGTTTTCGCTTACCAGACCTACCGTATGCAACAAGTAAAGTGACCCCGCTGACGACACCACGCGACGGCCGATGTGGTATGAGTATTTTTGGTAACAGAGTTCATGTTTTTTCGGTAGCCCTCGCAACTACACAGAAGGGTGAATAGCGCTCTCAATCAATACCTTTGTCTTGAAAGCCTGACCGCAGGACAGCGAGCGGGTGACGGCTTACTACCGCAGCAGTACAAGTTGTTAAAGAATAAGTCTCTGTACATGTCCCAAGCCCCAACCTGGAGGACAGAGACTACGCTCATTATATCTCTATCCACTGAGCAACCTGGCATAAGAGACACCGTGGAAGTCAAAATGAGACCTCTTGGTATAGCTCAATGAGCTATAGAGGAACACAGACCGCCAAACCACAATAAAACTCGGTCCCTTGGCGGGAGAAACAGGGGTTGGGTCCGAACCATGAACCTTTCGGTAAGTAGGTCTACGCCCTAATGCCTGGGCTTTTTCGAGCTCGAAAGAGACCGTGCGAGGGACTAAAGCTGCGATTCATACATCCGTCAATCTCAAGTCAGAACAATAACCCATTACACCAGCAGGCTACGCCGAGGCTACAGACTTAGGTTTAGTTCAGTTCAGTTCTTCAGCTCACAGCAGTGGAGCCTGCTATTACAGCTTGGTTCACCGAGAAGGGAATGAGAGCCACGCATTGGAGGTGACAAACCGATCAGTTAATTGCTATCGAATGGTTCTTTGTTCGGTATAGTATGGACTGAGAGCTACGCAAGGAAGGTGGTAGCTTTGAAGTAAGAGCGCCATTGGCTGCATAACAATGGCATATCTGTCAGGGTTACTAACCATCCCGTTGTCCTCATCTAGGGGAGACGGCGGTAAACAAGAGACTGAGTTGACTGGAAAGGACTGATTTACCTGCACGGTTGTTTAACATTAGAAGGAAACAAAGTATCACGACTTACATTGCGCCTAAACATAGCCCTGGTGAGGAATGAAAGGTGACCAGCAAAGATTAGTAAAAGACGTCTACAACTATTATCATGTTTTGGATATAAACTAGATATGTCGCAGCGTCATGCCTCGCACGAAATGACAGTATACTCGCGCCCTGATGCCTCCGCTGTTTTGTAACCATGTTTGAACACTTCTTGATGAATTAGGGTTATTTCTGATAAATAGTGTTTTTAACGGAAGCGGAGCTACGGTTTGTGGGTGAATAAGAAAATGTATAAAAAATGCGTCTGTGCTCCTTATGGAAGTGGGCAGAGGAATGGCACAGGGGCTAATATGTAGATGTCCAATCAGGTATGGAATCTCAGATCGGCACAAGAACACCGGCCCCACCAGCTGCGGCAGTTACCGTATTTGGATCATGTAATAGAGGACCCAGGAATGGAGCTAAAATCTGCTGGTAAACTATCAAGAATGAACACAAGAGTAGCTTAATGACCAGCTTGCTTGGGGCTTTCCTCAATAAAAACTGATAAAGATGACGAACTGAGTCTGATTGATGGAAGGAGAGCAGCAGATGTGAGCGGTGGTGTCCAGCTGGTTACTTCGCTGGATGACTGTCAGACGAGTCTACGGCTGAGCTCTACGGAAGAACGATTATCAAATGGGACGGGAGGGTAATTAAGAGAGAATGGTGAAAAAAGATGGGAGGCACCAACAGTTGCATGCTTCCGCTTATCCACCCAGTTGTATGCAATGGACAAGGTGACCCGGCCGATGTCACCACGCAATGGATTATTTCACACGAAGGCACTGTTTTGTGTAATTCACGGTTACATGAGGGCTCAGATACAGCCAGGGCGCCCAAACCTAGATGAAAGAAAAATTAGGGTCCACACTCAAAGACCTGCGCTCAAACGCCAGATCACGAAGCACATAAGGTCGGCCTACGAATACCACAGCTAATTGCCACACTTATCCCAACTTCAAACATGAAGGGCCAGGAGGCTGTTCGCCAGACACCCATTCAACGCCCAACCTGGTAGGAGACTCTGCGGATGGTGCATAGAGAACCTCCAGTATAGTGTATTGGGTTGGCGAGGTAGGCAACCATCGCACAACGATAAAATCTAGTCTATTCACGAAAAAGGAGGTATATGGAGCCTTTAAGGAGGGCAAGATAAACAACTTTCATCGCCAGATACTTCCGCGCTTGGATACAGCATATCGTCCCACCCACCAGATACCGCGCAGGCCAACTACCACCCCTGATGGATCTGGTTATCACCAACGAAAGAAATTTCGTTGTTCAAGTGTTCATTAAACTTCCATTGGGACATAGTGACCATTGTGCGCTGACTTTTGAACGGAGGTTTGCTACTGCGTCAGGAAGCCGGAACCCCAAACGCGGATTCAAAACTTCTGCTGTGCAGACTTCTCAGGAATAGGCATCTTCCTTGACTAGCTTAAACTGGGAACAGCTTCTTTTGGAGGAGACATACAGGGCCATTGTTTAAAAAAATCACGAGGTTGATAAGGTATTGGTCCCAAAGAAATGAGCGCGCAGTGGAGCGGACCAAAAGCTGTCCAAAGTGACTTGGTGTCTTCTGGAAACCTGGCCGTCACGAAGAGACTGGACCTCACCGTGGTGTGACGGTTTGCGCACCTCAGCGACCCAGTGAGCTATAGTGGGGGTGGCCCTGCGACACTCAGAGTCTCATCCCAGGTTGGTCAATGGTTAGAAGTCTGACAAACAGTCTCCTGGTCCTCCCGGTTGGGGAAACATGTTGCGACTTGTTCCGTAGAAATGGTAATGCGTTTGCATTTCCCGCCAAACACCGCTGCCTTGCGGTCAGGCTTTTGAGCCAAAGGCTTTCGTTAAGGACCCTAATCGTCCTCCTGTTTAGGTGTGGGCATCCTGACAGTATCCCAGCCCACGTACAACCATGACACTCACAACTAACAATACTCTCATGCCACATCGGCCGTCGCGTGATGCCATCAGCCGGGTCGCCTTACCTGCTGCATACAGCAG
>SJOL01006711.1:467694-488651 GCA_004794785.1 Opisthorchis felineus
AACACTGTCTCTGCTGCCTCCGAAGGTGAGGAGCCGAGAGGTGTGTAACCAGAGGGGATAGCAGACTTAATAGTTATACGTCGGGTTTGAGTCCAAGGCCTCGAAGGGGCCTCTGCGGCATACTGGTCTGCTTTCCGTCTTGGTGGTTTTGAGGGCTGCTTTTCATATGCAGGGTTTTTTCGCCCCGAGCCATGCACTCGAATTCGTTCCATCACTGCAAGTAATCCTGGTTTCCAAATATTCATGACCGGGCCCGAACTCGGCGCTGATACTCATGCCCATTTGCGTATAGGATTCTCCTGACTGCCATGTCCTCGATACACACTGTTTCAAGAACAACAACCCCACAAGTAGACGTGTATATTATAGGTGAATTTATGGGTACAGGCTATGATAAAAACGGGCGCCATAATGTTAGTTTTCTGTCCGCGTTGCCCACTAGCGCACGTGAAATGCAAACCAACCATGCAATTATAAAACATTTAATAGTTTTTGGCTTTGCAAAACGTGTTTGTTGCGCCCGGTACATGTGGCCCGAAGGGACTATTACTGGACGCCCCAATCTTGAGAACCGGGACGC
The DNA here is from genome assembly GCA_004794785.1 of Opisthorchis felineus. Lineage (NCBI taxonomy): Eukaryota > Metazoa > Platyhelminthes > Trematoda > Opisthorchiida > Opisthorchiidae > Opisthorchis > Opisthorchis felineus. The sequence continues at coordinate 468,275 of SJOL01006711.1, forward strand.
TGGACGATAGCACTTCATGCGCCCCCATACTACGCACGAGCTCTTCAGTGCGTGTATTTACCCTTCCTGTTTCAGCTTCGAAACCATGCCCGCACAGACCCAGCAAAATCATGAAATAATTATACACAGCTCTGTGAGTTGTCAACCTGGAAGTTTTATCCAACGGAACCTCACTGCATTCGACCGTGGACGGTGTACCTTGTTCCGTCACAGTCAAACAGTATAGAACACTGAGGTAAATTATTCTTATTGTGATGGTTTGAAGCTTCAAGCATATTGTTTGTACCCTAGCTGAAACTTACTTCACGTTTCCGGGCATTCACTTTCCACTGCCTTGTCTGAGGAAGTCAGCTTTACTGAACCATACAATTCGCTTTGAATTCACCCTGAAAATATATTGAAAACTTTCTCAGCGCTACTGTACACAAGCTCCTCTAAGCATTGCCCTAAGATGCTCCTAGCGTCAGCTGAAATCAAGAATATGCCATTGAGACGTTCCGTAAAACCTTGAACGTCGCGAAATGGAAAATGTACATTCACCAACGAAAGATGCTTTCGTGTTCTAGCAAATCCTGCTGCACCCTTGTCACAGATGACCGTTTTCATCTTCCTGACCTTCGGTATGCTTTTACAATAGTACCAGAGCACACGCTCATATGATCCAGCAGTTCAATTTAGTGCAAACCCATAGCACGCCTTTTGACCTCCGCCGTGGCAGTCAATCACAACGGCATACAAAAGATTATACGACCCGCTGTTGCATTGTGTAGTCAGATCAAGCAGCACAACTTCAATATATCTACTAGAAAGCTCTTTCAGTTCCTGGAAAGAGAATCCTAGCAGTTTTAGTCACCTACTTTCTGAACACCGCACAACTGGTCAACTACCGCGATTACCAAGTAGCTGCCTGATCAAAGCTTGCGCATTGGCTGGCAACCTCACTTCACCACGTCAGGCACGAAGGATACCGATGTCATAATCGGTGGGTACTGCGTTACAGTATTATTCGAAGAACTCACGGTTTTCCCTATTGGAATGGAAGCTTCCGTGCTTGCGAAAATCTTTGACTCCTGCTCCGTTGTTAATCGATGGTCAGATTGACAAATGCAAGGTAAGCGTTCCAATTTCAGGTGGGAATGCCACATATTTATCTTCGATGACAGAAGTCTGCCGCCGTCCTAACCATGCACTAAGCACACCAACACCGGGCATCTGCGGTCTGCACGTCTAAGGGTATAAACAATGGTAAGACGTAATGGTAAGTCGTACTTAGGAATCTCATAGCCTGTTCCCATCGGAAGCTAGAGACAAAAGGCGTTGTCTGGAAGCACTAAGCACTGGAAAGAGGCCCAAACCAGCCATTTTATTGAACGCCCAAGCAAGATCGTCTCAGAGAGTGGCACGGAGTGCCACCGTTGCTGCTGCACAAATGTGTCCTCCATCTTGTGGATTCATATATAATACCGCGGCCTCCATTGGGTATGGGGTAAATAACACAGTCCCGCCACTCATGTGTTTGGGTTTGGCTTGTTGGTGAATGGACCCTAGGGAAGCACGGGTCCAAAACGTTGGGAAATTTAAAGGTCCACTGTGCCTTACAGTCGGAGCCACTTTTAGGTCATTTCCAGTGCATATTCTACCCAGGTGGATACTTGAGTAGAAGTTGGATTCATTCTCCCCGCCCAGTGCAACGAGTTAGACAAATTGGCTCTATTAGCGCACGGGTTATGATAATCATAATATATTTCAGAAGGTATATGCACTAATAACAGCTTTTACAATCGTTGGTAGTAGTTTACAGTGGCGTGTAAACTAAATGCAATGCGAAGAGAGGAGTAAGTCAAAAGGGGACTTATTGTTTGTGGACAACGCGTGAGAGTTCCTGAGTGAAAGCCCGGACGGGGAACGTGTTTTCTCCACAGTACAGCTGCTACACGTGTTCCGTAGTTGTCCATGGACTCGTGGAGTTTTGTTGAATTCTTGTCCCCCGCGCGCATGTGTGTGACGACTGGGTTGTGTCTCCCTATGTATAGGGAGAAATGTTTGACGTATGTGTAATACACAGACTTGTTGTCGGTCTAGGTTACGAGCGGGACAGAGTTTTGTCACGTGATTTTTCGTATGTGGAACAAGCGAGAAGCGTGATCTAGTGGGCACGGATGTGCTAGGCAAAATAAGCGAAGTTGACTGAAGGAACAAGGAAGTGACACCACAGTTCATAGAAGTTCAGCACTACATTGTTGGTTTCGATGCTCACCTCGCGCGCAGCATAATATTTAAAGTGACTTAATTCTCTGTGCAACGCTGACGCAATCATGCATTTCTCTACAGGATCCTCACTCCCTGCTAGGCGCAACTCATCACAAGATAATACGGTGTTCCCCAAAACTTGCTCGTGAAATGCAGTCATTGCTGTGATAGGTCTTCCGAAGTCAAAAGCTTAGCGTCAAGAGGCTCTGTTCACCCAGAAACAACTGCAAAATATAATCACTGACAGTCGTTCCTTATCATAACCGCACGCCTGGTCATTCCAAAATACCTACACCTGAAAACCATAAATCAACCACCGGAAAAGTAGCTATCCATTTATTTAATTGATGCCCCAGTGCCAACTAAATGGGTGGTCATTTTGTTCCGCGCTTTCTGTGTACCCACTCAACGATGATTCTGAAAAGTAAAAGGTTTAAACAGTTTAATCCCGTGTATTTCTTGGGTGCAGGCTTCGAGACGCTCTATTGTGATAAACGCCTACTTATCAACTGCTCGACAAGAATCAGTAGTCATACGCATAACTGGATGCAGGTGGATTTGGAGCTGTTGAGGGGCTTGTACAAGGCAGTCGTAAATGGCGGTCTTTATGGTTGTGATAATTCATCCCTAGGATTTGCGGACATTAGATGTCTTCAAACGTGTACCCACCGATGCCACCGAAGGGACTAATTAGTATGTAGGTGAGTATTTGGTGTCGAATCTGCTTCGTTGGAGCCTCAAGTTAGACTACGTAATCTTGGAAGACTTACGCGAGTATATTCTCATTTCGTTTTAGTATTCTGCAGCTACTTGTCGGGCGCTGTGACATCGGTATTAATTTTCGTTGCTAATGGCTTGCAGAAAGTAAAGCCATACCACATGTCATAATGAAAACACTTAGCGTTTGCTGTAATTGGTCTGACTGCCGTCCGCCAGTACTCCCGGTGTGGATGAGCTTTGCGGAGCGCACTTAAGTCCGATGCTATCTGCAGGGTCAAGGTGGCACGTGAGCCTGGCTACTACGTTGAATCAACAACACGGTAGGATGAGTGGTCTCGAGAAGGGCCTGGAAGATATTCGCTCACTCATATATGAGACGACGCCGTCGTCATCTCGTGATTAAAATGCAAGATTTGGAACTAATGTACACGTAAACTTCAACTTACCTCTCCGAGTTTACTGCAAATTCGGTTTGAATAGTTTAATCACAGTGGTCTTGCGGGACATGCTTGGCTGGTCTTCCATAGACTTTTCGAGCTCAACTTTGCAATATGACTATTTGGCTGGACGCTTGATAGCAGAAAAGGCAAATGAACGGGATGTACAAGTGACTAAGTAAAATGGCATTAGTGCTGCGTGGGCACTCACCTGATATAAATGATTGTAGATCTTCACATGGCGGGCGAGGCCTATCATCACAACAACAGCCGTGATATTTTCATCGGTCTCACGCGCACAAACGATCAGCACGGTCGGTTAGCAGGCCACAGAGACTATGGGGAACACTCTCTGGTCTAGAAGACCGCCACCCAGGTTGGGGACGATTGTCCTCCAACCCTAGGTTTGAACGTCCAGACCGGTGGTCAAAACATCACCATACCAGCAAAGGTAAAACCTAGCCGGACACTCGGTACGGCGCTTGCGCTCTGTCTTAAAAAATCTCCTACCAAAATCACAAGCTGCGATGAATTCCTCAGCCTTAGATTTGTCTGACTAGTATCCTGCTACACTGATAGAGAACTTTAAGATGACCGCCATTTTCATGAAGAAAATAAGACGTGGTTACTTTTCGTGTACTCCTTAAAAGTATTTTCAAATGCAATAAAGGAGGAAAATATAGAGGACTCACCTCCTCAAAATCTTTCGCCACAGTCACAGACCGATCGGTCTGAGCCATGAAACCCTCACCCAAAGTAGACCTGGAATACGTTTTAACACGTTATTTTAAAGAAAACCGTGAATGCTTAGGGAGATTGTAATCCTTCGTGTAAACACCGTCAGCTACTACAAGTGATGCAAACAACTCATTCGTTTGAAATGCGGTTTCAGGAAAATTTTGTTTTTGCTTTCAAGGTTCGTGCAATCGACGAACAAACCAAATTCGGAGCAGACGCCTAAAGATAGAAATGTCCAGCGTTTTTCGCTGATGAGCAATAACTACAGGTGATATATTTGGTCACGCTCATTTGAAAACTTTCAATAACACCCAACTAACCTATCATCTTGACTTCTTGATGAATGTTTCTGTTCCAAAACGTCGGTTATGATATGAAATTACGAAAAAATCAAGAATAACCCACATCAGATCCAAAAGTGAAAAGCAAATTAAGTCATCCTTTCAGCTACTGAAATTTCGCGAGTAGCTTAAAATAAACGTACGATGTATAGATATCAAAGCTGGCCTCAGGGGCTGTGCTTGTAAACAAATAGGTTTCTGGTTGCAGCAACGTCTTTCCATTTGTTGGAGACGCTTCTCACCAAGCCTTTCAGACAATAGCCTCTCGGCCATTGGAATGTGCGGATATATTAGGCGACCTTGTTTGACTGTGAACAACACGAGACAAATCAGTTCATCGAATCGTCCGAGTATTACTCCTCGAATTGTGTCATATTATCGTTCATATAGAAATTTACTGCTAAGCGGTTCCCCCATCACAGTTACAAAGAATCCGGCCGCAGCGAAATAACCATTCAGCCAAAGCGGGTAGGAACTGAGTACTACAAATAAATGGCCTCTTATACACACGGACGACAGCATTTACGTAGATGCACTACCATGTTGCTGGCCATTGAAGCCAGTTGAATAGTTCGAAATATATGTTAAGCAGACACCTTTTACAGGTTTTCTCAGCTCTAGTAATTTCTCCGTTAATTTTCGGCTGGCATTATATCGATAGAGACAGATATTTACCTCAGCCACACAAAATGTGCCACAAGGCGGACTGGACCTATGACCATAAAGCAATACAAACATAGAAAACCGTCCAGAGTGACCGGAGGACCATCACGATGCTCACGAAACGCAGGAAGCCGAAGTATATTATTGGAGTTCCATCCTTGACAAGTCGCACGAAGTCCCAGTCATATACGGGGTTTTCTCCGCACCTGAGAAATGGTTGAAATCGGAGACGGTCTGAATTTTCCGCTGGCTCAGCAGTGATGGACTATGGGGAAAAATGGTCAACAAGTTGTAGTAATTTTGCATTGTTATGGACATTTTTGTAACAATACATGCAAAATATAATATTTTAATGTCGCTTCTTGGCTTTTTGAGTTTTTTAGGATTCAATTAGTTGATAGATTGATAAGTAGCTACATGGCTCATGGCCAGTTACAACGATTAAATTGATACCAAAGTAGTGTTTGCAACGACAGGTACATCGAAATATCCTGATGAAATATACTTTAGTTACAGTTTGTCAAGTATGGGACGGAGCTCTAGGGAATCAGCTGACGACGACACATCAGGTAAAGGCGGTAAAAGTTGTGTTCCAGGGAAACCCTCATTTCGGACGCTGCAAAATTGATTGGCGCAAAAAGCTTCAAAACGATGATGACTCTCTTCGTCTATCTATGCAGTGCAGTTTGAAGTTTCCTCAGTCCATGATTTACTCAGAAGGAAGAGGGAGACTTGCAGTTCGGATATACTGACGGAGGAAATTTGCCTGTTCAAACAAGTGTTCTGGTCACTTCATCAGAAAATACGCTGCACCGAATCGTAGATCAGAATTGCAACTCACAGTTCCAAAAAAGAAGTCTGTACTCTGCTTTTAGAAAGACTTGTGGATTATTAAAAGTCTGGCTTGGTCCTAATGACTGTTCACCTTGTTTAACAGATAATTAAACTCTGTGAATCCCACCTTACCGCTTTTTGTACTGTTTTACATGTTTGCTTCGACAGTACAATAATGGTATTCATCCAGTAACTTGGCTTTCAATACTGCCTTGTTCAAATACACCAAGGGCTCACAGTGCTTTAAATTCCTGGTCTTCCTGTGACTCCTCTGGCTAGGTCATGCCGGAAACATGATATTGTCATCCTTGAAATCTGGACACCCGACCACGCTGTGAAGAGGACACGGACGCTAATTCATTAACCATCCATTTTGAACCTTTGAGATCTGACACGTGGTGCATGTATGCAAAGATTCATCCTTCGTATTCCTACTGTAGTATTGATGGAGCCCAGAGCGATAAATGTTCAGCCCCCAGCTAAGAGCTAGTGTGAATATAACAGTAGATGAAATTACTGGTTTACTGCTGACCGAAAACCTTGGGCGAGTTTTCAAAACTTTAGAATTCAACTGTTACATGTACAAACAAATGAAGAGAAACAGATAATTTAGAATGCGACAAATATACTCATTTTCAGATCAGTTTGGCTTTGACGGGAGACTCATCCTGGACCCAGCTGAATCCCCCGCTTTTTATGTTCTTAAGCAACTGAATGTGCTGCACCAGGCCGCCTCATGTTTCAGTCGGTACGATGTTCAAGATATCGCGGTACATTGTACAGACGTAATACGCTATTCATAACGTTGCTGAAAAAACTGTTCGACAGCCCACGACCGGTTTCGCTTAAGAACATCATACATAAGAGATTCAGCTGAGTTCCAGGTGAGTCTCCCATGAAAACCAAATTGATATGCAAATGAGTATCTGTGTATTTGGTATTTGGTGTAGTTGTCGAAATCTGTCCAATTTGGTTTCAATTAGAACATAAGGTTGACGGACACTCGGGACTGTGCCTACCTGATGAGCCCCAAGAAGGGCAAAACCGGTCGTGGTCTGTGGAAGACGTTTCAGCAACCCTATGAGTAGTATATTACGTCTGTGTAGTTTAGTATATTTCCAAAAATGACAGATTTCCTATCTTAGCTAATTTCGTCAGGTTGACCACCAACTGACATCCAATGATTCCGCACTTGGCCCAACAGAAATTACACCAAAAGTAGTTCGACAAACCAGGATGAATTTTAATAAACCATTTACAGCAATAACAGCTGGCCACACAATACACAAATAGCTAGGAAGATGACCTAAAACATCACAGTGACAAGATGACGATTCGTGCATTGAAATAGGAACGTCTACGTGACTAATGCAAGATACTAAGAGTAGCAAGGGAGTTAGTGGGTCTACCCTGGGGGAATCGATGAGGCACTTGAGTACTGCACCATTTCCAAAGAAATGTCTTTGGTGAATATGCCCAGGTGGCCCTAGAAATATAGTTAGGGAAAGGAAGTATGAATGTTCCTCAGTACGAATGTTCCTCTTCAGTAGTTTGAGAAAACTGACAAAATCCAATTTGCGGAAACGTTTTATATGTATCCGATTTTGCTACATTCTTAACTGGTTATGCACCTCTCTTAGCATGCAAGTTTTGAATGAGGATTGGGGGCACTTCCCGCAATTTCTATTTTTAGATTTTTGAGTAAAATCTTCACAATTTCCGTTAGGTTGTTTGAACTGGTACCTAAAACAGGAAACTGGAAGCATGTGGTTTGGTACAGTTAAACATGACTGCATTTTCTGATGTATGTGGTGGCTTCAAGTTTGAGAATTGAAATTGACGTCAAGTACTTCCGAAGTTGACGAACTCACGGATTTTAATAGGCTTCAACCCATCTTAAAGTTATATAAAGTACACAATAGTGGCATGTGTATTTCTCCAAAACGCGTCACGGAACTCAATAGCAGCCGAAGGGGATTAACACTGTGACGTTTATTTATGAAAGTTGCATCTTTGTTTTTTTTCAAGTGCATCACCTGCCGCTTAGTCTTCTTTCATCAGTGAACATGCTTAGTCAACATTATTCCAACGCTTACCAGATACCGGATGTAATAAACCCTGCACAAAAATGTAGTATTCTGCTTTTGCAACATGGAAATAAACAGAATTGAATTTTAATCATAAAAGCTTTTTATGGTGGGGTTTTCTGGTGTCCCACTCAGGGTCGATCTCAGGCCCAGTAACGGCGCTCCACAGGGCATCACTGAAACCAGCTGTTAGAAGACTAGTATATTTGTGAGTACAAATAATTTGTTACCCTCAGACCACGCTCAGCTGGTGCAGTGCGACTGGCTTCTTATGTCTTGGGGACGTTGATCTTTGCTTTCTCAATTGCTAGTTGGCTCCACTTGATGCACAAGGGTGAAAATTCGATTTAAATATGGCTGAAATTCCGCACATGAGGCAACAAATATTGACTTGTTCGTTGTGTGCCCTTTCCGTATGTTGGATACCACGTTCCAAAAGGTCGTGCTTCCTCCGGGGCCAGCTTCTCACTGAGAAATCAGATGGTGGTCCCCTCGACTCTCCCCAACTGGTGGGCTATAGCTAAAACCACTTTACGATACACACCAACGCCACAACCCTCAAAACAGTTTTTGTACAATTCAAGCGCTTCTCCGTAAATACTTCTTTCTTACTTTTTTCGGATAAGCTAAGACACCTTCAACAAACAGCCTCCGTTTGACCGTTCAGAGATGGTTCATTCGCATGCCTGCACCATTACCGAAATATAATGCAGCATAATATATCTGCTGGAATACATCAGGCAACGTACTTACATCCAAATATATTTTAAACATATTTTAGTATAACGCTTTTCGTCACGTTTCGAAAGAGTCTAACAACCGCTCACTTCTTTTGGCACAAAAATGTAGACAAATTAGGGTTCACTGATCTGTGCAGTATGGCATTATATGTAATGGAGTTGTTCGCAGTACTGCCCAGAAAATAGTGATAAAGTGTGATGCGTAAGATGCAGGTATTTGACATTGTTTTTCTCAGTCTAAAATCATCCAAATTTTCATTTTTGTGATACATGTGGTGGGATATTAGTGAATATTATAAAGTCCCCGTCTTTTTTAAAACCACTGAAAGCATTGCCTGCTGGTTATAACACCAAGGTCCGACCTATTATTTGGATCACAGAAGAGGTCCACTAGTAGCCCTACGGTCCTCTGCTGTTTTTGTATTGAACAAATGAATAAAAGCACAGCGTGGATTTCAAGTGTGTAACATCTGACATTGTCAATGATAGTGCAGTTAGTTGAACAATAAATCTGCAAAAAATAAGTCACACGTTCGGTTTTTGGCTTCAAGTCTCTTGCGTTTGCGTTACGTGTACATACAATTCTGCCGTAGCTTCCAGAATCTTCATGAATGAATTTATGAAACCATTTTTTGCTCCATTCCGCTCCTTGCCTTTTCTAACATTGGTCTTCTTTGGAACAGTTAACCCCAGCTAACACAGCAATTTGAGATTACGGGTGCGGAAACATGTTCCACCCCAAAATGGCTCTTGAATCAGATTTTGGTGGCAAGAATTTACAAGAAGCTGCAAACCCACTGCGCTGGGCACCAAAATCCTCATACGGGAATGTCTACCTTTGATAAACAAACTAGTGCACAAGTGACGTTCTACACCATTTTAAATGGTTTACTATAACATCTCTGTGAAAAGCATCTATTTTGGTCACTAAAAGCCCAATGTTTTGTGGAACGTGGACGAAAATTCGGTACTCAAAGCTCTTTCAGAGACTCCTGAGATGCCCATTCCTGTTTACATTAAATAAAGATGGGGGATCTGCAACTCCTTGGGTTTCAGGGCAGTGCTCCCTATCTAGTGTACTTGCACATGAGATAGCTCAGTGGTTAAGGCACGAACAAACTGACCAGAAGATCTGTGGTCGGAACCCAGTCTTTGCATCTCAACTGCTCTTGTCTAGGCTTCGGCAACCTGGTAGTACCTCAGCCCTTCTGTTTCCTCCGAATGATATGATAGGTAGGCAATGAATGTATGTTACATTTGAATGACTGATTTGACTGACGGGTTCTAATACAACCAGGAAAGTCAGACAGATCTGGTTGTATCCAACGTGGTTGTTATTCTGAAATAACAAACAGCGAGTGTTATGCGCACTCACACAGCCGTAATCAACCGGCAGTACCTATGGTGACAGTTATCGGATGTAGTGACCGCTGTTTGTGTAAACTTTTTCTCTAGTTAGAACCTTCCGTCACTGTTGCAAAACTATCACTACTTACTTTTGCGTTTAAAAAGCTTGTTTGTTCCTACCTCAACCAACAACCTCAGAGAAGAGAGTTCCAAATATCTCCATACTAACAACGGACTGCAAATGGCACCGAGGGAAGAATAATTCACGCAACTAGTGAAACTTCCATCTGAGAAACTGTCATTCGAAGAGCCAGTCAAAAAGTGACCATGTGATGTGGATTTCGCAATTGAAGAATGAATGGCGCTGTATACTGTCTAAGTGTGAGTTGATTGCACCGCTGACAAGCAACTAGTGGCCGAACGGTTTGTTCTTCAGATACTAGGTCGACGTCTGCGAGTACGAATCTCTCCTGAGTTTCGTGAGATGCGTACTGCTGATGAATTCCAATAAGGATGAAGCTGCTTTACAGTGCTTTTACGCTTTTCAGAATAGATCGCCTTAACTTGTGAGTCAGAAATTCCCCTGGAAAGGTCCTCATAAAATTTTACTTATGGTGCAAAAGAGAAACAGAAAGTGAACTGTGGACGTACCTTTGGGCAAGTCAAATCCCTTCATTTTGGTTGTTTTTGAAAATACTTTTTTCCACTTTTGTACGTGTGGATTTTATTTGCATCAAATACTATTTTTTGGTCCACCGACTTAGTGAGCATCCATTCAGTAGGAGGGTAATCAGGAGTGACAGAATGTTGCCTTACAGAGGCTGCAAAATTTGTGGGATCTTGTACTTCTTTCTTCATTGTGGTCATCGACAACCTGTCAGTCACTGCATCAGGGCGTGCAAACAGCAAGCCGGAACTCAAAATTCATTTGGTCTGCTGATTGATTGGCTCACGTCTGTTACAAATAAACTTTCACTAGAGAGACTTCCAAAAGGTAGAACAGAATAAAAAGGCAAACAGCAAGTAACTACAGAAGCACAAATTATATAACCGTTTGTGTCCATGATGAAGTCAAGGTTGTGGATACCTAAGCATTAATGGGCAGACATATTATTCAATTATGGACAGGTTGCACTAAAAGGGATAGAATCCAGTTTCAACAGTAGCACAGGATTATGTCTTTAAGATAACGGAAGTTGTTAGAAAGTTGTGTTTGCTAATCAAACGGTACTCAGGAAACGTCCGTCTGGTTCTTTGACTGCTATGGAATCTAGAAGCAGCTAAAGCTTTAATTGCTAAGGCTTTATTAAATTAATAACCTGACAAAAATGTCAGCATAATGTGCATGATGATGAAGAAAGTTTGCTCAGTAATCTAAAAGTAGATGAAATGTGGGCTGTTCAATCTCAAAGAAAATTGCTTTATCTTTAGGCTTATCATTTTGTTACAAACATAAAAAGTGAACGCAAGCGATGGATGTGGAAGGGTTACAGGAGAATATTAGACAAATTGAGGGAAGCGTCCCATTCAAAGTGGTGCCACCAACAGTTCCAGTCAGACAAGAGGAATCCCAAGGTATTTAGGAATGTTTGGTATGGAAACACGCGTGTAAAGACCAACACCCGAGGAAAGGACAAGCAATGCTGATTACTCTTCAAGGCGCGGTAAGCACTAGCACAGTCAAGACTCGCAGATCGCCCTGCGTTAGAGACAGTTTTGCTGTTGATAAGGTCGCTAGATGCTATTCCTCCTTGCCACTCAGGAAATAGTAAACTCAAGGTTAGTGCAGACGTACTAATTGTAAGCGTTCTCAAGATGTCACAGTCTCGGTTAAAGTGTAATAAGGTTGAATTCCACAATTGATTGTTATGTGCAATTCTTAGAGTGACTGTTGAGAGCGGCAAGCATCCACCTACTGAAGATGCGTGGTAAGTAGGATACCAGCAGTCCCATTTTACTAAGAGCACCTTCATATTAGTAAGAAACGTCCTCTCTAGCAACGTATTATTCCGACAAATGATATGTCGCTTAGCAAGTAACATTCCACAAACCAGTCTTTTTTACCGACCTCTGTCTCATGAACTTATCCACATACGTTTTCCATAGTCTTTAGATATTCCTAATGTCATCACCTTTGGTTAAAATATATCAACCTATTGGGTTAATAAAATCCTCTCGAGAGAATGTTGGATCACGAAAGTCTAAACGCACACGTATGTCTGATGATTCATCACGCAGCCGGTGCATATCACAGCTCGCAGAAAACGCAATAAAAGTGAACCAAATACAATAAATTAGACATGCGGGAGGGGCGATCTGAGTAAGAGACATATTAGAGGTCGTAAAAATCAGGTGGCTTCTTAATTTGTGTGAACAAGGTGGCTTGATATGTCTTCTTCGCATTAAATGGAAAGTAAAAGAAACAACAGGCCAGTTCATTATGGTATGTTAAACAAATTTCCTTTGTACACCAACTTTTGTTGTGTGACAGCTGATCTTAATGGCCTAGGCAACCGTAAGAAAACGTAATCTGACCGCTGTGTTTAGGTTTTCGGTAGCGGGTATGGGATTTCTTGTGTTGTATCTGGATTAACCACATGATCCGTGTCAAGAAAGACCGACCTGGATAGAACTCCGAATGTGACAAACAAGCCCCTGACCTGGCCATTCATATCGACCTCCTTCTACCCGCTTGGGGGGACCTCATGTCACACAACCTAGTTTAGTTGCACCGGAAGCACAAATGAATTGACGGATAATCACAGTCATCACTGTACTACGTCTTTATTCTACAGACAGAGAAGGAATTTGACAAGTGTCGTTAAAGTTTGGCTGTACCGAAAGTGGAATTTGTAGCTTCAAAGCAGCTTCCATTAATAAAAGCCTTTAGGATTAGGTTGTCGAAGTTATCCTTACTTTGGCTCTATTCCTGGTGGTGGTGACCGGCATTAGAAACTGTTTTCTCGAGCCCGTTTTCAATAAGACCTAATTCGCTTTCGTCAGAGTCACTGAAACATACTACTAGGGGTCCATAAAGTCGGGGAACGAACAAGGCTGCGCTGTTGTTGCAGGAAAATGAAGACATGAAAAATCGCATGCCGTTAACTCCCTGTCACTCTATGGTATATACCAATAAAAAAACCTGCTCACCAGTAGGGATGGAAAGAAAAAGAATACTTGTTAGGCTTCTTTTAAGTGGTACAATTGGGTGTTGGACCACAAGCAATTAAATAGTTAAACTTTGGTAATGGGAGATTGTACATAAATATAACAACCAAACACGTCAAAAGCATTGTAAGCCGATTGAGTTTCTTGGGGATAACTTCATGACCAGTGTTTTGTTAATTTTTGCTGTGCGCGAGAGTAAGCAGAACCTACCGAATCACACCGAGTTTTAAGATGATGGTGTTGACTCAGCAGTACATAGCAGATGAAAACGTACTTGGATCATGTCATTCCAATTTTCTTAATCTAGCTCGAGTAAACTAGAAAGGCCTTGTCAACGCAGCTGCTGAATTTTGAGCAACACTTACTATTGCAGCATGCTGGAACCAGAATAGTTGCTAACTCCCGTTTCCCCAATGATCCTTGTACAACAAACTCTGTTGAAACCTCCGGAGTTGTTGCCGTCTGTATTCGGATACCTAAAAATTAGCGCTAATCCCTGTGCCGACACACCGAAATCGATAAAATACAACGCACCTCTAGTCTACCGCACACTTATATGCCCAGCTGTAGTAGTAACAAAGCTTTTGTGATAAAATCACTAAGCTCCGAGAACAATCCACGCGACAACATGGAAGGTTTCAACAGAGACTGTAAGACAGAGACAGTGATCTGAACAATCTTGATATTTCTAGGACTGCTTTTGTTGGCATTTCTGTTATTCCGAAAGCAAAGCCAAAATGGCTTGTGTGGTAGGCAGATTTAACCAGTGGAGTCCACCTACTTTGGGTTTGCACACCCAGTACCCTAAATAAATTTTAGCGATCTGCTTGGTGATGATTTCAGTCAAGCTGTTCACGGTTGAAACTGCTGCACATACCTGCAGTGAATTTGCGCCGATTTGCTGAAATATCTTGAATCAGACACTCAGTCGTATGTTTTAAGTAAAATGCACTGCTGAACAATCCCATTACGAGCTTCAGCTGGAAGTTTCAGGTTAGCAAGCGGAAATAGCGAGTGAAATCAATGAAGTAAGTAACTTTAAAACCACTGAGCTTTCGAGCTGAGTGGAGAAAGTAGTACATCCAGATAGGCGATTGCCTAGGCTGACCTCGTAAATCGATCAATCTCCCCAAAACAGTGACGCCCCAGAGGCAATCGGCAGTTTTATTTTCTTGTGGAAACTAACCCCTTATATTCAGGCAAACTATTTAACTTGATATACAATCGTAACGCAACCAGGGTTAGTAAAAACATTCCATCAAACGCAGAAGCTATGGAGATTTTACGTCGGGAATGTGAGCCGCGCACTTGATTCAGGTAATTTTATTTTTGTGATTCTAGTAATGACGAGACATAAAAACACTCCGGCTATCTTTTATGGGTGGTTATTAATCTTCATTCCTATTTCGCGTTGTCTTTTCAGACCTTCATGTTGTTCGTCTGAACTCTTGTTTTCTAATGATGTGCATGTTATTTTCCCGGTTCAGTCCAGAAAAAAAGCTTATTCGGTATCGCTGCGACGGCATTTGTGACTGAACTCCTATAACGAAATTATACAATCAAAATTCTGCTTTGAGTAAGCACACACCTCATGTAAATTTCTTCTAGAAGATCCTCCGCTTTGTAAGTTTCTTGGATTATTTTTACAATTTAATAATGGCATTGCCCGTCTTTTCTGGCGACAATGTTGAGTGAAGTGGAAACGGCTTAGTGAAATTAGTAAACTGAAAATTTTGAAATCATGAAGGATACATAAGGAGCTAACAGTCATATTTTCTTTGGCTTCACACTTCCCCACTCAGTGCACTTTATTTCATATAAGCAGCTGCTCATTGTGATTTCAGATGTTTACGATACTTTTTCAAAATGATTGTTGTGACGGACCGCTGAGAAAGAATAACGTTTTACCTATCTTGGACAGTTGGTGTCTTAGAAATAATGTTTTAGATACTGACAAGTGCGGCAAATATAATTAGTGCCTCTTGACTCCATATCCATAGATACGAGCAACCCCTTGTTGCCCTTGTCCGTTGAGATTCTGATTAGTCTGTTCTCCACGAAGTTCAGTCGGGGTGATCAAAAGGTGGAGCTATAGAGAAATCTGCAAACATCACCATCTACAACTATCCACCACTGGTCGAACTAAGTGAATGTCACAAAAAATGCATAATATACTCGACCCCATTGATACTGAATACATTCCCTTGCAACGCTTACTCAATTGCTACTGACATTTGTCCTAGTTCAAATATTTGGATTCTTATATTTCGAGAAACGTGAGCAGAATGGGGCTGTAATGCATCAGTTTAATCTTGTCCACAATGTAAGCTGAAGCACTTTCAATATTCTTGTTATCCACTAAGGGAGAGAGGACGTATTTACGGTTAATTGTAGCGAGTAGCTTAGCCTAGAATTTGGAGAGATTTGATAGAACGTCGTGCTATCGTCAACAATAACCAGTTGGATAGATTGGTTTCAGCAATCCAAGCTACTAAGCTCCTAAAATGATGCGTCAGAATAAAGCAGTCATCGTTATGCAACAAAATGTATCCATGTATCAAAGCGCTTGTGAATGCAGGCGAGCGTGGGCTATACCACCTCAGTAGAAAGAACTTCCTGAGTCAGTCACACGAATAGTTGTGAACATTGTTCCCCGGAACAAGTCCACATCATAGATGTTTCTGACCACTGCTTGGCTGTGATCATTGGCTGCTAGCTGTGAGGTGAAAAACGAGTATCCCAAACAAAGTTTGATATAATAAAAGATGGGCTCTGGGGGTACATCTTAGTGAAAAAAATCTTTTTATACAACAATACAATCATCGTAAGCTTTCGTCAGTGGGGTTGTGAATATAGCTTTATCCACAGATATTTAATTCTTGACTATGGACTCAGGGGGTGGCTGAACATTTATGCTTGATTTTCAAGCAATGGGCTAACACTTATCCGGAATTATATGGTTCCCTGACTATGATGCAGAATTTTAAGGGGTGGGTCGGTGGAACGTTTACGTCTGAAACACGCACATTTTCGGAAGATTTGTACCACCCGGGACTAGTAGGTGATAAGTTAGGTGTTTTGAACAGCTACCTTATTTTTAGCTAAAATGAATTTTATACTGTTTATAAACGTTCACCATTAAACCTTGGGTAATTATTCATGCGAATTGGCTAAAGCGAAATTAACAAGACCACTAAAGCTGCTTGGGCTTTAAATGAACAGGCTAAAAATAAATGTTGCAGATTATTCTGAAAAAGACTATATTTTTGAAGCATAAGGAAATCTGATAAACTTCTCAATAAATATTTGGCCTCCTCATTGTACTTGGTTGGTTTGACGACAATCAGGTGCACTAGACTGGTACTCACACGCTTTGCAAGTCGGGTAGGCTTGAATGATTTCTTTGTTTCGGAGCAGCCCTTGACAGCATGAACGTGATATGCGATAAGACAAAGTTTGGCCGCATACCTCCTGATCAAAGGGTTTTTTGAAGACAAATACGTGCATAAGACCTGAGGGAATGATTTTTTTCTGAGGAAAACCTCAATCTAGGAAACCGAAGAAATCTCGGTTTTCTTGTGAATGGCTAATTTGGCACATTACTAATTGTTAAAGGGTTTTCCTGCTTTTATTAGCATTATTTCTGTTCAGTGAAGCGGAAACAAATCCAACATGCTTCGTACGATAAAAATGTTTATTTTAAGGCAAACTTATTAGTTGCGCCTTGTGGCCTTTTCTATCATCAGGGAGCAAGACTTACGTTGTGCAACATCACAACGCTGTCGTCCACTTAGTGGTTAAATGAGTGATTAGCCAATCTCATTATACTGTGGAAGATATAATTTGCTGTGAATTTTGGCGGAAATTCCATGATACGCCAAATTTTTCTTATTAGTCAGTACTTATACTTAATCAAATGTAGGTGGGTGTGTTGTCACCTTCTGGTTCGGATTTTGTCCAGGTTTATTCAATTTGTAAACAGTAGATTAAGGTTAAATACGTTATATATTTGCGTTATTATAACCGTGGTTTTATTAGCAGTGGAGTCATGCAAATCTTTCTTGACTGAAAGCTGATGCTGGTGGCTGCTTATTTAAGGCGACCTTACTCAATTCCTAACTAATCTTTCACGGTGTTGTTCATAGTTTGAACACGTTCTTTTACTCCTATTTACATCATTATTAACATTAACAATAATATCGTTTAGTATCTTATTCGTTCCTGTGTTTGTTATCTTTGCACTGAACAAGTAGGTGCCTGTGGACTGCTTTTGAACTAAAAATTGCATTCTAATTGGCGGGCGTAGGAGCACCTCATTTCCCATTACTCTA
Source organism: Opisthorchis felineus (assembly GCA_004794785.1). NCBI lineage: Eukaryota > Metazoa > Platyhelminthes > Trematoda > Opisthorchiida > Opisthorchiidae > Opisthorchis > Opisthorchis felineus. Next base: position 485,931 of record SJOL01006711.1, read on the forward strand.
CCACGTGACGAGCTAGAACATTATGACCGTACAGGCAGCCGCAAAACTGAGGTACACTCACACAATCCGGCGCAACAGTATTTTGGAGTGTTCTTAGCCACCCATATTTTGGCACACATTACAAGACAGTTCTGGTAATTTGCTTCGTAAACAAGCGATTGGACTACCTCTGTGCATGGAATTTCCAGTGGTTGAGCTCATTATTCAGTAGAATGAATGTGCGTCGTAGTTCATCAACATTAACTATTGTGAAGACAACATAACTTTAATGAAAAGAAGCTTTTGCGTTTTCTAATTTCTTCGTAGTCAATACAGTTTAAGAAAATACGTTGGTTTCACCAAACCTTCAGAAATAAATTTTTATCTAGACATTTAGTCCCACACCATCTTCCTACCGTTCTATTGCAGCCACCACGAAACCGCAAGTTATGCGGATCAAACCACACATAATATCGGATCTTTCCTTAACCTACGGATTGCAAGCTGTCTTTTCAGGCTCCTATAGCTTGAGAAAACTAGACTTACGTTTTCGTCGGTATAGTGATGTGTTATTTTCTGTCTGGTTGTAAGGTATTGGTAAAAGGAACAAAAAAGTTTGTCTTGATTTAATCTTTGACAGCTTCCTCAAATTTCGTCCTTGTCACGACGTTCAAGAAGGGTAAAAACCTATTGCATCTCACAACGTCTAAAGTGACACACAGATGTGCAACCCGACTTGAGGGCTCTTAATCAGCAGAAAATATCTGTCTAACTTTGTTGCAAATATAAGAGAAAGTGCTTAGAAATACAAAAAGTACTCTATTTATGCCACCAACTGACGCATAATAGTTCTCACACAGCTGGACTGAAAAATAAACGCTGTGGATATCTTATTCAGTTGGTATTCAAGCGGTATTGCCACGGATTTCCGTAATTCTTATCTCTTCAGCCTAACCGTAATGCCAGGCTGGCCGTACGCAAAAGTCAGAGTGACAGATGTCTTCCTTTTAGAGTCGGGTACTCGCGTTGTGATTTGATGTCCAACAAAAGATATTTCTGGTCATCGCGCTGATAATCATTATCCTGCGGTCTACCACCATTCCTAGGTTCATGACTGAGGACTCTAGTTGTCTCTTTGTCTATATGTGGTTTATCAACATACAAGGTTTCCCGTGTACAACCAACAACTTTATCTTTCAACACCTAGTGTTGTATTTCAAAGTTTTTCAAAATCGGATATGGACGCTGCGACCTCTTTTAGGAAAACAACCGTTGATGGCGTGCTGTGGTGGCATATTTGGCTAAGATTGAACTGTGTTTTCCCCTTCGGAAGTCCCATATGTTTGTTGTTTCTGGTAAGTTATTCACAGGTTGTCACTCATCAGATTAAGCTTAGTGATGGCAAACAGATTCAAAATCACTGTTCAACAAATTTTTCACCATATGGAAACTCAATTATTTGCAATGAAAGTTCCATACGGTGACCTGCAGACAGGTTATTGATTCGTTTGGTGTTTCCAAAAAATGGCTACATTTCTTATTGTTTCTGCACCCCAACTATAGATCGGGCTCCATAATTTCCAGACCAATGTCGTCAGGCATTTCTGTTCCACTCTGGCTTGTGCAACCTCGGTTGATGAATGGTTAACTGGTTGATGATAATCGCACAAAATAGTATGCTTCAAGCCTAATGAGGTTACAGTGCGCTAAACCCACTGGCTATAACTGCTTACATGTTTAGACGTTATTCACTACTCATAAGTTTACTGAAAACTCTTCGACAACCTTCTTCAGCAACCTTATGAGTAGTGGTTTACATCTATACAATGTGTCGCGATGCCTCAATTACTGCATCCACTGTAACATTAGGCGGCCTGGTGCAGCATATCCGGCCGATTGGGAACATCAAAAACGAGAGATTCAGCCGAATTTCAAGTGAGTCTGTCGTCAAAACCAAATTAGTATGCAGATTCGTGTACAGGTCAGATGCTTGCATGTTTTTTTCGCGAACACACCGAGCATCTGTGCATTGCTGATGTCTTCGGGAGTGATCAATTCAGTGAACGTGCAACACAATGGGAATTGAACTCACATTCTATTCCTGCAAAGTCGAGCGATATCCCGGTCACTACATGAGGAGACAAAAGTACGCCCGACTACTAGGAGTTTTCTCTATAGTTAATCTTGGATTCTCGACCTATCTCATCCCCACTGTGGCTATTGTTTTTCTAATGCTCCTCTATCACACAAAATCTGTAGAATAAGAATAAACATAATTGGGTTTTAAGACAACCGTCTAATGTACAACTATAAGAATAACCATAACCAGAAGGGTATATTACCATTTTTGGGGACGTGTTATCACTTTCTCGGTCGTAAATGGAAAAATCGAATGGCCGTTTTTAAGCAAACACACTATCTGTTTACTAGGAAAATGCCGCTTACGGTTTTGGTGCAGTGTTTCTGATGTGGAACTCCAGACAAAGGCCATTCTTTTTGGCCAATCACAGGCAATCGCCTCACTTTGTCAGTACATGCTGTGACAAAACTGGCTTTCCTGAGATGATCTAATAAATATGTTGCAATCCAAACCAGATATCAAGCGCCATATGCCCTGCGCTGGGTGGAAGCACTGACGCTTCTTACATCTCAGTCCTAGGTTGTCTTTATCCGTGACTTCTCTCAATGTGTAAGTTCAGTGTGTAAGTGTAGACTTGAATGCTTGACTACTTCCCGGTGGTG
>SJOL01006711.1:489102-565673 GCA_004794785.1 Opisthorchis felineus
TTTTCCCCTTCGGAAGTCCCATATGTTTGTTGTTTCTGGTAAGTTATTCACAGGTTGTCACTCATCAGATTAAGCTTAGTGATGGCAAACAGATTCAAAATCACTGTTCAACAAATTTTTCACCATATGGAAACTCAATTATCTGCAATGAAAGTTCCATACGGTGACCTGCAGACAGGTTATTGATTCGTTTGGTGTTTCCAAAATATGGCTACATTTCTTATTGTTTCTGCACCCCAACTATAGATCGGGCTCCATAATTTCCAGACCAATGTCGTCAGGCATTTCTGTTCCACTCTGGCTTGTGCAACCTCGGTTGATGAATGGTTAACTGGTTGATGATAATCGCACAAAATAGTATGCTTCAAGCCTAATGAGGTTACAGTGCGCTAAACCCACTGGCTATAACTGCTTACATGTTTAGACGTTATTCACTACTCATAAGTTTACTGAAAACTCTTCGACAACCTTCTTCAGCAACCTTATGAGTAGTGGTTTACATCTATACAATGTGTCGCGATGCCTCAATTACTGCATCCACTGTAACATTAGGCGGCCTGGTGCAGCATATCCGGCCGATTGGGAACATCAAAAACGAGAGATTCAGCCGAATTTCAAGTGAGTCTGTCGTCAAAACCAAATTAGTATGCAGATTCGTGTACAGGTCAGATGCTTGCATGTTTTTTTCGCGAACACACCGAGCATCTGTGCATTGCTGATGTCTTCGGGAGTGATCAATTCAGTGAACGTGCAACACAATGGGAATTGAACTCACATTCTATTCCTGCAAAGTCGAGCGATATCCCGGTCACTACATGAGGAGACAAAAGTACGCCCGACTACTAGGAGTTTTCTCTGTAGTTAATCTTGGATTCTCGACCTATCTCATCCCCACTGTGGCTATTGTTTTTCTAATGCTCCTCTATCACACAAAATCTGTAGAATAAGAATAAACATAATTGGGTTTTAAGACAACCGTCTAATGTACAACTATAAGAATAACCATAACCAGAAGGGTATATTACCATTTTTGGGGACGTGTTATCACTTTCTCGGTCGTAAATGGAAAAATCGAATGGCCGTTTTTAAGCAAACACACTATCTGTTTACTAGGAAAATGCCGCTTACGGTTTTGGTGCAGTGTTTCTGATGTGGAACTCCAGACAAAGGCCGTTCTTTTTGGCCAATCACAGGCAATCGCCTCACTTTGTCAGTACATGCTGTGACAAAAGTGGCTTTCCTGAAATGATCTAATAAATATGTTGCAATCCAAACCAGATATCAAGCGCCATATGCCCTGCACTGGGTGGAAACACTGACGCTTCTTACATCTCAGTCCTAGGTTGTCTTTATCCGTGACTTCTCTCAATGTGTAAGTTCAGTGTGTAAGTGTAGACTTGAATGCTTGACTACTTCCCGGTGGTGCACGCCAAAATTTGCTGAACTACACAAACTCGGCTAAATTTTCAAGTCAATGTATACTTACTACCTAATGGCTACCTGTAGATTTTGGTTGACACAATACTGATATCTCACAGAAATGTGATGAGATTACATAACGCACAAAAATCCCACTCTTACTAATATTATAGGTGAAACGCTTCTGAGTCCATGGTAAAGACCAGAATTGACTATTCATGCACGTAATAAAAGCCACCACGGCAGACTTTAAAAGATCCAAATACATGCACTCTTCAGGGTGGTTTTCTGATACCAATAGGCCGTGTCTCTTTCGATTCATTATCTTGTTCGGCTAAAGTTGATTAATGTTCTGCCGAAGATCACCCGTGATGGTCAACGTCGTGCCTACTGGTCACCACACCTCAGTGTTCAGCATTACGTGGTAGTTAATACTGTTGTCATTTTCACTGGTATGCGTTTCGCGACATCACAGACAGACAAACCAAGATGCTAGCCAGCGAAGTTGTGTCTTATATGCTATGCCAGGGTAAACTGTGAACAAGCTAAACACCAGAGCTGAACAAGCTTATGTTAGGATGCCTTCTTTGTTCATCACCAACTTATCTAGCTAGATGTGTGAAGTAATGATATATTGGTTTTTGTTTACTTACAAGCACAAGCAACTCGGCAATTGCTTGTATTATTACGAGTGGTCAGCTAAAGAGTAGTGTAAAACAGGAAGGGCTGCAAAGGACCAACAAAAGTGATTCCCTTTGAGAAACGGTCCAGTAAGTGACCATGAAGGACGTCCTATCGTCCGTATTATGCGCGATTGCACCTGGCTGTTTCGTCTTCCAAAGTAAGCAGACGTGGCTTGCAAGGCCCCCAAATTATGAAACCATAGAAATCTACCGTGAAATATATCCATCAATAATGTGCAATATTTTATCCCGGAAAAAAATTAATTCGGCTTCTCTCTTTGAAGACTGAATTTTATGTCAGTGTATTCACTTTTTATCGTTTACACCAATAAAACTAGAAGAGAAATTGTTACTCAATTAATGGAAAAGCGGTTTTTCTGCGGAACATCAACATACGTGGATCCATGGAGGCTGATAAAAACGGCTGCCTGTGCCCTGAAATCTCGAAAACTAGCCAGCTGATTTCGTTCCCACCTAGCTTGGTAATGAATTTAGTAGGAAAATACCACCGATAGGTGGTAGTGGAAACGGAAGGTTTTAGCAACTTTGTTCCAGCAAACCTGTTTGCGCTAGATGCCAATTTTGTTAAAAAAAACCGACTGGAATGACGATTGATTTCTATGTGGTATGGAGATTTATGGTGTTTCAGCTGCAAGGTGAGAACTGTTCGTTATCTCTGGAGTGCCTGGAAACATACGGAGTAGCCTTGGACCACCGATGGCCAGTACAATTGTTCTGATCAACGCTTTAAAGTTTTAAGAATGCTGACTTGGTGAAACGCTCAAAGGCGACACAACTTTGAAGCTGTTAATTCTTTTGCCTCTTCTTATATCTTTAGTCGACTTAGCTGTAATCTAACAGCCGCTTATGTTCTAGCTGCCTCTGCTTTTGCAAATGTCGAGTTGGAACAAAAAGTGAGGATGACAAGTACCCAGGTAATCTCACAATAGGGCTGTAAGCTTTAAAGTAACCAAGTCCAGATGTAAATACCCACAATGGTCTGAAGTAAAATAAACATAACAGGTCTTACTCAGCTATCCTTTTTCATAGTTTGTTTGCATCGTGAACTCCCAAGCGTTCGGCAGTCTGAACTTCTCCATCGGCAAATTCGTAAAGCGGAAAATGTGAGTAATTCTAAAAGAGGAAGGAAATTTGCTGAAACTAATGCACACCTCCTCGCAACTGAATGTTTTTCAATTAATCAGCATGATTACAATGATTTCAATGACAATCTCATGGAAAATAAAAGGGACACCTCTGAATTAGGAACTTCTTATTTAGAGAGAGTCTGTTACTACTAACCGCGAAAGATCAAAGAACCTGAGTGAAATATTTTGATAAGAACTATCAGGCATCGGGCATGAAATAATAAAAAAAACAAGTGTAGGAATTTTCTGGCATCATCTCATCAGATGTGTATGTAGTGTGAATAAATGTTTAGCATGACAGTCACCATGTAAGGTCAATCAGTGGGTGAATTTAAATCCACTGCGAGCTCTACGAAATACAAGAAATCACCCTGTCTGACCAAACAAAATTTCGTGACTTACTGATGGCGAAATCTTTCAGGAAGGAACACTCTTCTAAAGAACGATTTCATTAAAAAATGAAGCACATCAAGCCAAAAGCTGTTCTCTAAAACTAAGTTCACCAAATAGCTCTCCGTATATAAGCGAAACGTTTACGCATTCTGTTTTAATAGGGGACTGAAGCAGATGCATTTATCAATTTAAAGGCAGATACCGGGGATATTCATACGCGATCTTAGCAGTCCTACTCCGCTTCTTAGAGCAGTTTGATGGTACAACAAAAACTCGCGTCGATATTGCCGGATTTTAGAAATACAAAAGCCGCAAAATGCGGGACTTTGATAAGCCTGAGCTGCAGTAAGCAGTTTTCAGCTGTTCAGGTTTCACAGTCCGAATGAGCTCTTGTGCTTTCTATTTCAGAGTGATAGTGGACAATCAATGAAACGTAGGAGAGTTGAAATCCCCAGACATTTCTTGTCTATTCCTAACCTAATGATCTACATTCTCCTGTGGCTATTAATGTAATATGAATTAGATACACTCTCTGCAGAGTAAGTGATATATTGACATTAAAACGGGGAAAACTGGACAGCTTTTAGTGGCTCATGAGTTGGAGACAAACCATCATTATATGATGGTAAATTCTGACTGAGCTTTAGGTTATTCATCACATTTGACTAGATGGTATTGGGTTCTAATGAAGCGGTTGTCTATGTGATTAACTGTGGTGCAAGATAAGTATCAAGTCAACACGTGTGACCGCGTGATGTGGATCCCGTGATTGAAGGATGAGCGGCCCTATATCCTGTCTAAGTGCAAGTTAATCACACTGCTGATCAGCCACTCGTGGCTGAACAGTTAAGTGTTCAAACTACTAGCCAGGCGGTCGCGGATTCGAGACTCTCCGAAGTTTCGTGAGATGCGCACTGCTGATGATTCCCAATAATGATGAAACAGCTGTACAGTGCTTCTAGGCTTTTCAGGATAGTTTGGCTTCACTTACAGGACGAAATCTCCCAAAAAACTCCCAAATCTCCTCACACTACTAACAGGTATGTATCTGTTTGCCAGGTAATATTATGAGGCAAACAAACCAGCGCGATCAGTCTACTGGAAAATTTTTAAGCTAGACTTTCTGTCCCAAACAGCCCAAAGTATGAATCACATACCAAATGCATTCTATAACGTGCCTTCAGATATTGTTTGGACTCGTGATTTGCAAAAGCCTTGATGCACGCTACTTCTGAGCGTATATTCAATGGTAGTGAATCACCGGATAATACTGTATACCGTCCAGTGCCCTTATCTTTGTTATTTTTAGTCTTTTTCCCATGATCAGCTATGTTATGCGATCAAAGTGCACCCACTACAATTTTTTCACAGCGCTCACATCGATCGGGCGCCGCAAATTCTTTTTCGCACAAGCAAAGGCCGAATTTTTCATCCCCACATACAACTGGTTGTTATGGAGCAAACTCTCTCCGAAAATCAAGCGGACATTCTCGTTTATTTTTGCTAGAACTAATGATCCCTGAAATTTTAGAACAAGTGAGTGTACAAACATTCACATCTGTCCACTAGACCCCTCTAGAACAGGAATGCTAAGTGAAGGGAAAAAATTTCTTCGGCGATAAACACTCTATATGATCGTAAAGAGTAAGGTTTCCCTGTGACGAAGTAGTAATCACTTCTTAGATCTTGGAACGCTCATCGAAGATGTACGCAACTATAATAAACAGCATTCATTTTGCCCTAAGTGAAAGTGCAAAACGCAGATATTTACTTTGTGTTTGCTTGGCGATAACCAGCCGGTTTTCGTACCCGAGATTTTCTTTTCTCATTTAATGAAATATGCAGAGGTTCCTTTCTGGCGTCCAGCTATAAGGCAGGGTTTCCTTGTAAAGCAATCCTGCCGGTCGGTTGTCGGATGATTTCGTCTGTAAGAAAAAGGCGCAAGTTCATGAAATATGAAAGGTGCTTATTCCTAGGTGTTACCTTGACCTGCTTCTGGATATGTTTATTTTTTAGGAAGAAAGTACAATTATTTTAAAACGAGAATAAGCCTATTAGCATAGAACTAATTTTTAAGCCTTTTCGTTAAAACCACGAGGCAAGGCATTAGAAACTTCCAAACTTGTAAGATTATTGCGTGAGCTCTTAGTAAAACAATTGTTCTCGAGTCACCCAAAATCGTGTGTATATTAAAACTAATTCCAGTGATCCGTAAGGTCAGTTTTTTCCTCCTCGTTTGTTCAGAGATAAGCTAATCCATCAGGAGAAGCCATAAAGAGAAAATAACCCAATATACATACTTTTGTGATCAATAGTGTGAATGAGGTGACCCATTAGGTAGCTATTATGAACCCACAGGTGCTACAATATCGTACAACAAGTAATTGGCCTAGTGGATGGTTACGCCAAAGATATGCACACAATTAAAGGTAAGAAGTATCAATAAATCTGTGAAGTAGAGTAGATCAACTGCATTTAGCTCAATAATTGTCAAGTTTCAAATATTAACAACTGGTTTTTTTATTATACCACAGTATGCCATTCTCACACAAAAAACTGCGAATCTACGGGTCTTAGTTATGCATATTATGATGCCATCACCTCTACAAAGTCCCATGTGAACATCACCTGTGACAAACATTTTTCTAATATTCCGTATTTTTACCTAATGAAGTAGGCGCAGTACTCAGTAAAGACTGACACAGCTACCTGAGAGACGCTCTTTCTTCAGAAAAACGGAGCATGGGACTTATCAGCAACACATGCCAATAATCGTGCTCAAGTGGATGAATGTCATTTTTATCTAGGTAACTTTCTTAGGCTTCTGAAGCTCCAATGCACATAATACGTACCACTGTAGGGGCGTATTTTTGCTACTTTTAATATCCAATATCTTCCTGCAACGTCAATTTTCATGAGTGAGTTGTTAGGTCATGATGCAAGCCCTAATCCAGTTTTTGCTTTTTGTATCTGCTGGTTTAATTTTCCTCTCGGATATTTTGTTCACCGCACTAAGATAAACATTGAACTTAAGGTTTTCCTGAGCAAACAACATGCTGTTTTCTTGTATCAATCTGGTCCTCAAATTTTGTGCATCGTATTCTCAACAGTAAAAGGGATGAATCAGTGTTGAACACAACTTCTGCCTGCATCTATTTGATGCTGTTCCGGACATCCTGTTTTCTGGAGTGCCAGAAGAAATATTTATTTTTCGGAAAAGATTTCAAATTTATATCTGGAATGACGGTGTTTGGAAGTGCTTTTGACGGATAAATCACTGACTTCAGCTGACCGAATTACAAGAGAGGTTCGTTGTTATTTTCCCCAACGACCGAATTTATTGATTCAAAGCAACGGTTGCTAACTCTACAATGGAAAACAACTTTTGACGCAGTTCATAGAAACATCATTCTCCCACTATAGTTATTGTAGATTTAGCTGTGAAAACTCGTGTTTTATCTTGGTCGATGCACCGCTTACGTTATTTCGTATGTATGTTCTCGGCAGAAAACTTGGCGCGGGTGGAAGTAACTGAAAGATTCACAAAAGGGGAAAATCAAGAAGATCTTAAGCGATGCTCGAACAGCAAAACATGGGGGAAACAATTGTTTTTCGAAAGTCTCGGTAGTCCGGTTTTGTTCTATTAGCTTCAATTATCTTGAGCTTTGTCGGAAATAAATTCGCAACAACCATATCCAGGACTTTTTACATGGTCAGTCACCAAACTGTTCTTTCAACTACTCATCAAATTGGTGCGGTTGAACGTTAAAGAACGTTGTAGACCTGTCAGTAGTTAAGTTCATGTGCATGACATGCATTATACGTTTTGCCTGTGGTTGGGACTGTAAGAAACACGGCACTATATAATTTAGGCTTAAGCTGTCCCTTTAGCACAACACTTTACTGTCTTTTAGCTCTATCCGATTTACCGTCGAGCGAATGGGCCCCTATTAACACTCATCCAGATCGACAATCAGAACATTTAAGTCAGAGTGTATAGGACTGACGAACCAGACTCTGTGTTCCTTATGGTGTCGGTTGGTAGCGGGTGGTGGAGGTACAACCGCAACAGGCCAACTTGATCAGATAATAAGTTTAATCGGTTATTAGGTTTTTCTTCTGTCTGCGCGTCAGGTCGTTTGAGCGGAAACGGGCTATGGCCAACTGCTTGGCATAGCCCCTTTGGTGGTGCGTGTGAAATAGTTGAGTGATCAAAAAATGGAGGAGGATTAATGAACCTGAATCACCCTCCAAAATCCTTCGACGTCCGTCTTTCTCGATTGTGCTTGTTTTCTGGGTCACGGTATAAGTACATTAATTGATAGATGCGACGCTAAAATTGCTTTGGCTAAACCAATGTGGAAGTTTAGAAGATTGCTCTTGGAAAGCTGAGCTTTCTAGACTTTGAATCACGGCTCAGATTGAACGATTGTTTATTTTTTCACTGTGTTCTTTTATCAGCGATCAGGAGTCGATTGCCATATGGAACCATGTGAGGCAAAATCTTACGCACAAATTGCCTTTCCGATGGCAGTTAGGGGCCGCGGCTGCCAGTAAGCCTAACTTGCACGTGAATGGCCGTAATATCGGGCCGCTAGAGGACCAGGCGTAAAATCGCGCTCTGAGTGGTCGAAAATGTAAACCTATCACCAAATCGTGTTCTATTACCCCTGAATGCTGGTTACGAGTGACGCGATCGGAAAACATCCGAATGTCCAGAATGTTGCCCTTAAGTGCACTTTGAATTCAAGGCCATATACACGTTTTTTTACTTGCATTGGACTTTTAACAGATTCTAAGAAAACCTTAGAGAGTCCACTGAACAAGCTAGATTAGCAGGATTAGACAGAGTACCAGGCTGATGCACGCCCGTTAGTTCAGGCCTCCGCGCTCAGCTTGTCTGTGATCTGCTTTCAGTGCTACCACTTACCAAGCTGATAATCTCAAACATCTCACCTCACCTCCACTGTGAATTCAGCGATTGCTTGCCCGCTGTCTTAAACAGAGATGGCTCTTTTCTACAAATTCCCAGTGCCTTTGTATACTGTTTTCTTGGGCACCATCGGTCTTTTAAATACACTGGTAATGTACCGGTGAAGATATGTGGCTGTGAAGTGGTGCTCGGTCAAACGCATCAGACTGCCAAAACTAGCGGGAAACTGTAATGCTGCTTTGACATTTTTATGAGAGGTTCTTTGAAATGTTTGCTGCCATTCAGTTTTCCTAAATCTTGAGACGTAGTGTGTTCTATCAATCAGGGAAGACCATTTCATGACTGTCTTTATAAGGTATGCATTCCCTCTCAGTGATAACAAAATTAACATGTCAGAGTTCCCTATGTTGAACCCTCCTGGTTCCCTCCTGTTTGCTTCAATTTCATCGAAGTATAATTAACCGCGTTTTATGCTATATCGTTATCCTGCCCCTTTGTGGTCTCCAATAAATTTGACTTCAAAGTTACATCATTGTACAAATCGCGTGTTTCCCGGACTACTAAAAAAGTACTACCGTATTTAACTTTTGCCACTCAAGCAAGATTTTGACTGTGGTGGGTTATTACTGAATACTCTCGTTAACTCTGTGGTAAAAATGCACAGTGTTGCTGGTTACACTATTTGTCTGAGGAACTCTTTGGACGTTTAGCAGTTTCAACATCCAATACTCACTCGCAATTCAACAGCACTACCGTAATTTTTGTCGTGCCATACTTGGCTTCATGGTGCAGTGCCTTGGTAATAGTAATTTTGTCAGGAACCCATGGCTCAGTCCAAGTTTGTATGCTCTTCTCCTATTTTTAAGCTTCTCAGTGCTTTACTCCAACTCCGCAAAACCACCATTCTGTTGCAGTGGGCTTTCCCTTGCTTGAATTGAAGTGCTACTTATGATTTGTATGAACCTAATTAAGTATATTTGACACATTGGTATCAACATGCTTATGAGTTCCAGAATGGTCAGACACAACAATCCAACATATATACCATCGATACGCTACCGAAAATTCGGCATGAAGCCATAGTGTTTGGATGTCTGGCGTGGAAACAACCAGATCCACAAGAGCACGACTTTCTCCGCTACCCAAGGAACCGCACTTCTAATGTATTTGAGCGTACAAGTAAACTGAAATTACTGCTCCAGTTCTATAGGTAGCCACCCACCGGTAGTTATATCTAAGCAATGGACCCATAACAAAACGAGACCTCTAGCTTTTGAGGACTGCTTTGTAGATTTTACACTGAGACGAAGAAAATTTTGTAGAATAATTCTGAAAGCCTAAATTTGCCTTTGCTTAGCACATTCTGTGCAAAAAATCGCGATACGGTACCTTATATTGTGGATTCATCAAGTCCCAACATAACTCTGCTTGAAAACTAATGAGGCGCATGGACACTCATTGTCAAGGAATCATTCCGACGCGGATATCTTTTGTGTGGTTGTAAGTGCCACTACAAACCGAAGCTAAAATCTACCTCCTCTTGCTAAAGGTAATTTAAACGCGACAGGTGGCTCGTTTCGCCGGAAAACCCTGATCACATTTAAGCTGTCATCACGAGTATTTCTCGCCATGTTTAATAAATATGTCTAAGATGCTAGGCATAAGATGATAAGATAATAATAAGATAATAATCACCGGGTTTATTGGAGCATGTTTTGTTTCTATATCAAGCCTTCTGTTTGTGAGTCTCCTAGCGAATACAACAGAAAATGACGAGTGGTATTCGATAAACCCAGCAAGCTTGCTTGTTTGCATTTAATCAAGACGCCACTTTGCACGGTTGTGTGAGATCGCTCCTCAACATATGTACCTAAGAGGCTAATGGAATATCATTTCTGAAAAACAAAAAAAGGTAGAGCTGGTTGTGGGTATGGCTTGTCGGTGTTTCTTTACAGGAAATTTGTTTGGTATAAAAATACCACATAACTCGCGACTTATCACCATAATGGGAAACACGACGGAACGGCTGCCTAATTCCCAAAGTTTCGGCAATTGATTCACACCCAATTTCAACTAATAGACTGATGGCGTGAAATTATCAAAATATAAAAAGCCGGAAGCTGCAATTTGCAGCTTAGGGTGCATACATATAAACCCTGGGAAAAGGCCTCTTTTCAGTGGGTGCTAAACAGATTACTTGCGAGTTCAACCCGGTCTGCACAACTTAAATTCTAGTTTAGGATTTCCATGCGTCAGGTTTCACTCTCTAGAACGCTTCCGTAATAAGGACCTAAGTTGCTTACGTTTATAAACAATTCCCAGGCAGCAAGATTTTAACACTAACCGTTGCGCAGTCTCATCAAACCAGAGGAAGAGGAACCCGCTAACCACACCGGACAATCTTACATATGCGTCGAGAAAATCAGATCAAGCCTACATTAACCACTAAAAGGCTAAATAAGGCACTCGTACGCTTTGTTTTAAAACTGTGAAATTAGACAAATATAGTAAAGAACACAGTTTTACTGCTTAAATGGGCATTACCTATCTTGTTCTTTTGGTATAAGGAATTAGTTCTGCTCACGTTATATCCATTTGTTATTGACACCCTCGTACTAAAGACTACCTGCAAATGTTGATTCCCAGGGTAACATGGGGCACATATGTCTTGTTAATGCAAAAACTTCTGAATAACTAAACAAACCCAGTTGGTTACCCAGAATTAAGGAGCCGGTTTTTTAGTTTTCATGTGATTTACCCTGCCAGAATATTAGATTAAATTTCCTGCAAGTTGTTTAACAGATAAATATGGCGGCAACTCTACATTTAATCCTTATATTCCGATCAGAATGCAGTTTTGTTGCAATACTACTTTGGATAACCTAATGGTCAAAAAACGTGGCGTTGTAAATAGGCGTTTTACTTTCCACTCAACAGGGCGGTGCTCAAGTCATTACTGTTTCATCGTAAAGAGTGAATATTTTCAAACGTGAGTCAGCTCTCTTGATTTCCCTAAATAAACAATATCGGTGGTCAGTGAAGCATAAAGGAGTAGTCTCGCTATTTACAAAGCGACATCTTGTGTTATATTTTCCATCGCACAACAACTCCGACACTCTACCATTTGAAGTTAATCAGGTGATTCATGGAGAAAATTCTCCGAAGTGAGCAAAACCGTGGCATTTTTACTCCGACAAAAATGAGAATGTTCAAAACACTCATTTTTTGTGTAGAAAAGAAACAAAATTTTAATTTGGAGCTGCTTCTTCCTAGCTTCTATTAGCACAAACAGTGCGGTTACATATCAACGGATGTCTTGCGGATATGAAATACTCCATTTGAGAACATCATTACGGAATTATATATTCTGATTTCATGAGTGTGTTAGATAAGCTGCCATTAAAACGGTGACATTCATGAATCGTGGCGAAAAGAACTTGGCCATAATTTATCACCTGTTTGACATAATTCCGAAAAAGGCCATACAGAAAAAGCACATTAAATAGAGAAGTCTCGGATTTGTTCAGTCTCAACTAGCTATAAAAAAGAACACTTGTCCTCATGATCACTGTTTCATTCAATTATGATGAAGGAAAATAACCTACGTATGGTTATTGGTAAAGAAAAGCCAAATAGCTGATTAGAATGGTTTAAATGTGATTCCAATAAATACTTACTCTTCTACCAGAAGACGTCAGAATCTGGAGGAACCGTGTAGTGTACGAAGGGGTGCCTTTTACACTTATGTAGTTGTATGTTATATATACACATCAAACTAAGCCAGGCTTTCTAGTGGATTCGTGGTGGATTGTCATTGCAAGATTACCATCAGACTGTCCGACGGCACCCTCACTGAGAATTTGTTTACAAGTTGATTAAGTAGGCATGTGAACACGTTCGGTTGGCTGCACCAACGTGCGTTGGTGATGTAGAGGCATGCTGGACTAGTAAGTCTGGAGTTCAGATCCCAGCATCCCAAAGGATATACTATGCTGATAAGCTCTAATGTGGAGAAAATCCGAACCTAGTGCCTGTATTTTTTGACTTGAATGAAGAGAAACAATCGTGTCAATACCAATGGGAAAGGTTTAAGAAGCGGCAGTGGCCAAGCAAATCCTTAGGAGCCTGCGAATACTCAAAAGCAATAAATGGAAGAACGTAACCCAGCAACCGGTAAGCTAAGAAGTTTCGAGAAAAATGATGCACTTATCTAAAATCACACATATAGAACTGGGTTTGGTAGCATCAAATCCCTTTATGATAATCAGGATGTGTGATCGGATGGCTACAAATACCTACTTTCATCCTACAGACAACTTATGCTGCAAGATATTCACTTCTTCATCAAAGTCTCAGGGTGCTTCCATTACCCTCAACAGGGACCAGTAAACTTCAGAAGACTTGAACAGAGACAAATAGAAGCCCCTTTAAACAGATATTTGTGAAAAATTAATGTACGAAAATGAGCTGTAAATGGGTAGACATTTTTATTGCCAGATGAAAGTTCAGAAACTCTATAAATCATGTGTGTTGCAGATTGTCACAGCAAGACCTCATTTATCAGTGAAGATTCCGTCCTGTATGTGAAGCATATATACGCTCAAAAGCTTAGGAGCACTGCACAGCTGTTTCCTCTTTAATGGGAATCATCAACGGTGCACATCACACGAAAATCAGTTTGGAAGCCGCAACCTTTTGTCTAGTAGTTTGAACATTTAACCGTTCAGCCACGGGGGCTGATAAGCAGTATGATAGGTCGACACATAGATAGCATATGGTGCTGCTCACCCATCAGTCACGGAAACCCTATCACTTGGTCACGTTGTTGACGGGTTCATCGAGTGACGACTTCTCAGATGGAAGCTTTACTCACCGTTTGAAATTATTCTTCCTCCGAGCTGCTAATAAAGTGATGGTAGGAGATCTAGGAACCTTCAATGGAGATTTCTTTCTATAAGTGCACAAACCATGCTGAAAAGCCAAGAAGCAAATCTCTGTTGAAGTCTTCAGTAAAGATTCCTAAATTTCTTAACATTTTCGTCAACATTATTTACCCTCTGAAAGCCTGCTTAAACATATCTTGGAATGTGCGAGCTGCTAGCTAATTTTTTTGTCACCAACCAGATGCATCGACGGCTGGTGATAGAATGTGACTCCTCCTTTGGGGAATTCTTTGAACTTCAAGCAGCAGCTTGTACAGTAGGAAGCCGAAGAACGTTTTGTTTACATTTATGAAAGTCTCAAAGGCACTAAATAGACTAGTGGAAATTTCCCCACCCATTTTCGCTCAATTTCTATTCAGCGCATCCTAGTTGGTACCTTTAATAATGGAGACTCCATAGCAGGGCTGAAAATAGAACAGCGTTTACCAGTTACATCAGCTGGTGCACAGGCGCTCAATTGGTTTATTTAAGTGATCAACAGTCAGTTCTGTGGATATTCACTCCAGTATGGGTGAAATGCAACCAACATATCATGAGCACTGGAGGTAGCCTGCAATGAGTGCTGCTTTCGTGTTCGTATGTTGCAAGCTAATCTTGGCTAGATGGTTTCTTTGTTTTTGTATTCTTGGGGAATGTGATAAGTTTTCAGTTTTCATGAAATTTCAGTTTAATTACAGGCGAAACCCCTGATAAAGAGTGCAAACTCAAAGTCAGATGAAACTGAGGAGAATTTGAAGTATCTGTCCGAATGTTTGTTTGTTTACCAATTCCGTACGGATGTCACAATCGTATATTTTCATTCCATTCTAGATAGAATCTAATTCTTACAAACTGGTCGATACGCCTTGAAGAATTTACGCTTCGCATTCACGTTATGGACCAAATACACCGAAAACTAACAGCAAGGTTTAAAACGAATGATAGATCTATCAAGCAGACATAAAACAAACCTGTATTTTGTGTTCTCATGCAACAAATTTTGCGTAAGCTCTACCCATGGTTGTCTGCATATCCATAGAAAGGAACATTCCTGATGTCCTGGAACTCCTATTATTCCTCAGTACCCTCACCAGTATTCTAGCGAGGCTGTTCAGCATTTCGTTTCTGTAATCTGAGGTCGATACATCTCAGACAGCAGGAAAACAGCCTATTTTGCCTCGAATACACTAAGAGGCCATTGATAGTCAAGTTAAGTAAGTCACCCTTCTGCAACCGATTATCAAACAAATCAATGTGACATTAAAGATGTGCACGATTTCACCGCCACTTAAGTACACAGCTTGAATAGGATGGACTCCATGTATTTCTAAGTAAATCAGTGACCCTGTGGTTAGAGTGACAGCATCCCAAATATTTCAAAGTTAAGTAGGATGTGATAAAAAAGACCCTGTTGTTTAAAAGGGGAGTTGGTCGACCACCATCAATCGCGCTGGATCGGATATAAAAAGCAAACGACCATTCGTCATACTGCCGGATGGGCGGTAGTTATTGAAAAAATATTAACCATGCAAACGAATCGTACTTTAGCTAACAAGGCTTCTCTACAATTGCTTACCAAGGGACCAAAGAAAAAGCAATTGATTAGGCTAGTAGTCGTTGAAAATTCGAGGGATTCCTGTTGGATAGGTCTGTAAGTAGTACAGAGGTCTTTTCACCAGTGTGCCGTACGGCCGTTCTTATGGCTTGCAGGAAGGCATGTTTCTTTCACCTTTCAGTGGTCTTAAGTGGACAGTCAACTTACGGTTAAGACCGATCTGCAATAACCACAACATTTGAAAATTAATCCACGCACAGGTATTGGTATGTGATTTCACCAGGCTGGATGTTAGGGTGTGTAGTTACGAATGCTGTTTCTGAAAGATGCTTACCCGAAGACGTTCGAAACTCATTTAAAGAACGGAACACCCTCAAATAAACACAACAGGCGGCAACCAAAATCTAGACCATAATTTTCAGTGGATGTACGTGCAGAACAGAACTTACACATGTGCGCACCATTGAACTAAATGCTTACTTGTCCTCCTGTATAAAAACATACCATTAACAGGAAGTGTTGCTTAGATTCTTTGTATCAGGGAAACAGGCAAACTACAAGAGAAAAAAGACGGCCGGACCGGCCAAACTACTCACCTGCATGCTGAAATTGGGTACAATGGCTTGAGCTAGTACTGCTTAAAACAAACAATTCCGCTAAATTGTCATGAACTAACAAGCAAAAATACGCATAGACCTGTAATTAAAACCTATGACCTACTGGGGGTGGCAAAGCTATAAAAGGCCTTTAGTAAAATGGTGTAAAATCCAGTAAACGTAAGTAAGTACAGCACACTTTTATGCGAATTCAGACAATGGATGCCCATGTGCATATTTTCAAACGGTACGTGCAAATGGGCATTTTGAGAGTAGCAGGATGATGCCGACGTTAAAATAACCACGCTGCAGTTTTTCCAGCTTCCACCTTCTTCGGTATTATCTGTCTTCATCTAGGTGAAGAAGGATGTCAACACCGAACCCGGGACAAGTGAAACCTGAAAGAATGAGGTTTATACAACCCACTATTCGATCGATTCAGCGGATTGAACAACGTGTTTCAACCAAACAACCGGATAGCGCCATGCTCCATTTTTAAGTTTTAAGATGAGAGCTTGTAAAATCTCGTTTTTACAACTGACATGCAGGGAGGTATAGTTGGCCGAGATCTATGGGTACCAGCTAATTGGAGGTAAGCGCAGAGTTGCATGACCTTGAATTCAGGATAGCGTTTGAGTTAAGAGTAAAACTGTGTGGCACTGCTGCCCACAGAAAAAATTTGTTAGGATGCTTTTCTAATATAAGTTCCAATTCACGGGTAACCTTTTGAACAATGTGACGTTGAATTAAGGCTCCAATTTTCCTAATAGAACCAATTGTGTTTTGTGATAGGTTATCCGCTGGCGCTGGGACCCAGTTTTCTGAGGATAAAGGACCTCGACCTGTGTCATGATAGCTCTTTGCAACAGCAGGTAGATGAAAAGCACTGTACCTCGCAGACAAGTCTTCAAAGCACGGAAAAACTTGCAGGTGAATGATAATAACATTATGATGGACGATACTCACGAAACTGCAATATGAACAAATGGTGAATTTCGGAGAGTTCTTGCCAACATGTCACGCAGGTATATGCGCCAGGGGCATGCAGTTCAAATGTTGCCACACTACTATGTCTTACCTTGGTGATATCCAAAT
This sequence comes from Opisthorchis felineus, assembly GCA_004794785.1. Classification (NCBI taxonomy): domain Eukaryota; kingdom Metazoa; phylum Platyhelminthes; class Trematoda; order Opisthorchiida; family Opisthorchiidae; genus Opisthorchis; species Opisthorchis felineus. The sequence continues at coordinate 505,847 of SJOL01006711.1, forward strand.
CATTTCTCTAATCAGACGGAACAAGTGGACTGTATTTGGGGGTCATTGTGGGATTTGTAGAATTTATAGTCACATCACTCTTCTTGAATGAATAGCACAATTATTCTGTTTATTTCATGCCAAGTACGAGACAACAGACTTGCATATCGCCTTTAAAGGAAATAATCAAGGGGGCGCATGTGAATACTGTGAGTGAGTACCGTTCAGTACTTTTCAAGAATCCAGGGAGCTACCTGCCTGGCTGGTCATGCGAAGTGGATCAGTCAATCATAAAAATAAGGAGCGTTATAGTGATCGGTGTTTGTGCTGTTTAGCAAATCGGTCCCGTGATGCTGTGAAGCCGTCCGCCTTTTCAGATCCAGTAATTAAGCTTCATTCAGCCCGTGCTGTTCAGGCAGTGGTATCACGCACGCCCTGCATGTGCGGTAGCCAGGATTCAAATCGTGGCACGGTTGAGGATGGGCCAATAATGGGCTTCATTAAAAAAAAGCAAATATAACAAATAAAAAATAAAAAAATAAAAAAATAAAAAATAGTGATTATTATTCGAGTATGAGCTAAGACTCTAACTCTTCATGACCACAGACAGTGATGTGATTACTGACGGGGCTCCAGCCTAATGGCTGCAACAGTGCAAACCGTAAACTCCAATTAATAACTTAGGGGCATTTCATTCGGATAGGATTGGAACCTTCTGGACCAAAAACGGAATATTTTGGGACATAACGTAGGGAATAATAGCACAATTTTATGAAGATTTCTGCAGTTTTAAGGATTGGCTGATTGAGTTTTTACAAAAAGACTGACAGTTTATCAATCGAACAAATAAGTATTGATCGTTCCATTAATGTATGCTACATAATCGATCTGTACTGAATGGCAAGCAGAATAACTCTGGGTGAACAATACGGTGACGGAATAATGGTTATCAACTCCAATTAGCTGAACGTTTTTGACGAACAGTAGCTCCACACTTTAAGCAGACGAGCAAAATTACTGGTTGGTTAGATGTGTTTTTAGCCAGTTCTTAACTAGCTGAATGCCAAGGCTGGGAGCATCTAGTGTCAGTGAGAGAATGTTTTACTGATGTACTTAACAGTGGTAGAATATACTCACTAAATACAGGTACTTCTATGGGAAAAAGCAAACGTAAAATCTATTGACTGCAAGCGGCAATCCTAACAAAATAGTTTCACATTCATCGGCAAAGGAAGACGTTGACTACATCTGGTCTTTTAGATATTCTTTCAGGTAATATGAAAAACTGCATGCGCATTTCAGTTGTTTGTCTTTGCCCAAATCTCCAGTAGCATATTTCAGCCTTCTGACATCGACCTTAACTACACATAACGTCCTTCGTACGCACAGTGAGATTGCAATTTAGGTTGGCCAAGTCAGCCTAAAAGAAATATATGCTCACTGGCGATATCAGTAATGAGTAGGCCTGAAATACTGCAGTGTTTAGCAGTCGTGTGGTCAGTAACACCTTAATAAGAACTGCATATTTCGTAGCGCCTGCGTCTAGGCAGCTGTTTGACTAATTAAATGAAACAACAGTCATGGATTCAATCTTGAAAGTGAATGAAGAATAATTTTAAATCATTGACATACTGTTCTAAATCGTCCACTATGTTTTTCTCAAGCCAAACTCATTTGCGTCATTCACCTTATTTCATAAGAGCACTGAAATTTCCGCACGCATGAGTCAAGTTTTCATGGGAGGTTTATTTGTTATTGATTGCTTGGTGATATGGACTGGAAGTACACACCGTTTCCAGGTGTGCCAGTTGCTTTGCTACCACGACTCAAAGACTGGACATCAATCAACTGTGGACTACTAGAAAAGAACAATGATAACTTACCTACGTCTTGAGCTGGACGTTCGAACAGATAACTATGCTAAAAAACCCTAAAATTGCACGATATATGGATTTAAGACACTACCTGGTTCACACTAGGAACGTGGCAAATTTTCAGCAATTGGTTACGCAATCCCTCCGTCAGCTGGGACATTCCATTAACATTTTTACTATTAGAAACTGGGGTGATGGAGAATTCGGGAACAAAAAACGTTTTAAAGTGTCGTCTTTTTAGGAACGCGGATCTAGACGCATCACTGAATTAGAATCAGTCATAAGAACTTCGACGCTCGATTTGGTTAGTTCTCTGTCAACTAGAAATTTATACCCTAACATGAATTACCAGCTGATCTGTTAGGAAGATGGTCTTCGTAATGCAAGTTAGTTTTGTTCACATCGATTTGAGTGAAATCGCTGGTTCAGTAAGTTAGCTAAAATCCCATTCCAAATGCTCTTATTGATGCAAATCATACAGTCAAACGCTGGACTCTTCCTAAATGTGGTTGAACTTAGACGGCCGAGGTGTCATTTTGGGACTGAGTGGTAAGCGCAGATCTACAATGCTTTCATTTCAAAGTTGTATTTTTATGGATTATTGTGCCTGCACCTGTCACTATCTTTGCGTATCATTTTGAACCATTTCATTTGTATAAATTATCAAGTCGCGAGTGGTGAAATGGAAACCATAATCCGATTATTGCTTCCATTCTAACTATAGTGTTGGTAGCCTGCTGAACACGCAAACTTGGAAATAAAATAATTCTGCCTAATCACACACTGCTAAACCAGCCACTTTAGCCGATCAAGTCGTGTGTTTCACTAACTGATCAGAATACTTGAGTGGATAAGAGCGCGAACTGCCACTTCAAAAATATGGGCAGAGATTCCACAGGCACCCTAAGCGTGTCTCCTGAAACACGTTATAATGTTCTGTTTAGGTAACAAACCACAGGCCAAGCGGTAAAAAGATACTTTATTTTCCCGTTGCATGGGTCACTTGACAGAAAAGTTCTTGTGCACATTGTGTGTAAATTTGTCGAATTAGGTCTGTGGCAAAGGTTTGGTTGGGTGAGCCGGGTAATGTCCAAACATCTCAGTGAGGTGCATGCAGTTGTTTGTGTGCATATAAGCACTCAGAAAGCTTGAGCGCACATACTAATCGCTGCATCGCCTAAAAACGTCTCTACTTCGTGTTTACTCGTTTTCTTGGGGGTTATAAACGACGCAACAAAGATGACATGCTCGCCCTCGTTTGTGGGTAAATTCGATGCGCTACATGTTCGTCGACCACACACATAGGTACTTGCTGTGCGGTGTACCTAATCAACTGCAACAGTTGGAAGCAAAAACAGACATTTTTCAGCTTTCTATCACATAAAGGTTATATTTGTTTCATCTGGAATCTAACATGAAAACCATACAATCATGAGGAATGCGTGGAACACTGATGAAGTGATACTGTGTACTGACTGAATGTTTCCGCTTTTATAGACTTTTATCTTTATAAAATCTGTCTAAAAGTCTTCAATATATTTCAAGTGCTCTTCAACTTTAATGAATGCATGGTTCGTTGTGTAGTTAACAGAAAAAGCCAGTAACTAATGATAACTAGCCTTCTGCCGCGGACAAAATGCAAATAAATGAAGCTGAGATCAGTTAATGGGCTGAACTAAACCTAACAACAAATTAAAAAATAATTTCCACTGAGGAAGTCGCGCAAATCTTGAGACCGAAAGGGCCAACGATAAATCAAACGTAGTATGGTTTCAGCATCAACGAAATCTGGGAACAGGATTGACTTATGCAATATACAGCTTATAAGGATACTTCCGCGCCTTCTTAGCTGACTGCATTTTATTAAAAATTGCGGACTTGACTCCGGTTACAGCGGCATCTCTTTCTACAGATGACTGAAGCTAACAGCCGTGACTTGACATCATCATCATCATCGACAGCATGATATCAGTGTTCAATACCGATGCTTCACTGCTGACTTGACATACATCTGGAAGAAAAAGCGAGCCACCTCTCCCCCAATGTTGAGGATTTGTCCAACAAACTGGATTAATCTTTGGGACTAATCAGCAGTCTGCATTCCACGAAACTCAGTAGAGCATACCTCTTCAAGAAGGAAATGCTTTGCGTAATGCTGCACAGGCGTTATATTTCTGGTCACAATCTAATCACATCAGCATACTTTTCGAAAATCGCCTTCCTTCAGTGGCATTACCCAAGAGATTGCTCCTACGTGGCATTTTCTGAACAAGTTAACGTGCTGCCTCTTGGGGGAGGATGTGCTTTGACCAAACAAATTGATTAAACATTTGCCAGGCAATAGTATTTGGTTGGTTGCCCCTTAATTGTCCACCTAAAGCAGCAATCTGAATAAAAATAATGGCTGATAAACCAAGCCGAATTAGATGGTTTAGATTACCTTCCAATAAAGAGTCTTTGATGGCGGCTTTTTTCAAACGTTTGCTGCAAGTTCATCACTGCGTTGTATGTCACAATTGCCGGTGAAATTTCTAGAGCTTTTCCCAAGCACCACTGGTATCACAATCCCCTAAGTCTTCACTAACGACAGTACGTCTCATTCCCTATTCACCTGATGCTCTAGCGTACTGACTGTACCCTGTGATTTCAACGGTCTTAGTGCCTGCGTTTGCTGAGGCTGAAAGGGGAGTAAACGTTTTTGTATCTGCCGCTCAAACGATAAACGATACCACATACCTCCCAGTGTTTGCTTAGCCGAACTTGAAGCCAAGAGCTTCAAAGCCGATAGAAATGGGTTAGATAAATGAAACGAAAGTGGGAATGCACTTGTCTTGGAACAAATGGTCAAATATTCCTTGCTGTCGTGAACTTCCATAAAATTTGGTGTCCACATGACTTGGATAAAGATCACACCGTCAATATCCTGGCAGTCTAAAAAACGCACCGGCTCTACCTCTTATTCTAGGGACCAAAAGGGATTTAGCGAAAAATAACAAGCCACCGTCAGATGTTTTTAGACATAACTGGAAAACTCGTACTAGATCATCGGACGACTAGAGCACCACATCAGTGACCAATTCCGTCCGACGAAATCGGTGACTATTCACTAGTTGTTTATCTGGCTTGGGCTTAATACAGCCAAGGTGACAGGTTTTACTTGATAGTCAAAAGACAAGCAGACAGACTGAGTACCTTTGTGGCAAATCGTGCTTGGTGTCTTCATTTAGGGATTTTAAGGGAGCTGACGCCGATAACATTAGAATATAAAATCATGCCCTGTTTCGCGTGAAGTTTAAGCTGCTCCTGAGAATGCACCAAAAAATTTTATTTCCAGAATCCTTAATTTTAATATTTTACAGGCCATCTGAAAAGGATTCGCAATGATGAGTGCCGTCCAAACCTACTTCACGGTCGCCAAGTTCAGCCCAGAAATATTCCACTCGCACTCGGTGGAGAACAGTGGACCACACTGGAAAAATCTACTCGGAAAGGCCTTCTAGGCCAACTCGTTGCCGATGTTTCCTATCAAGTGCAATGAATTCCGAATTACTTATCGCATTTGCCAACTCTTGAAAAAGAATGTCAATCAGCCATCTAAACAATATTTCGCCAAGCTCGGCGAACAGATCAACAGCTACCTGATCAACAACCAACAATATTTCTACAAGTAGAGACAACGCGCTGCGCAAGAGGTGATACAATGCAAGTGGAAGAAAATATGGATAAAACAGTCAACGTGGCTAACTTTGGTGGCCTCTCTAGCCTGACTAGCAACTTGCCGGACAAGCACCTTCGTACGGGATGTCCTAATAAAACGCTTAGTTCCCCTGATCAACTGAATTCTACTCTGAAGGCTTTAAAAGGCATACTCCGGTAAAGAGAATAATGTCATCCAGACTACTGTTTCTGAAGGATAGCAAATCTGAAAAAGATGACAAGCACGTCGAAATCTTTAGGGTAAGTTCGCTTTGTCTACATAAGTGGATCATCATGTTTTTGTTCCCATGAAAAACAGGATCGTTTTTATCCGATCGAGTTATTTAAGCCCTACTGGCCTTCTCGAAGAAGGATAACTGCTCCTCAATAGTTGCCGTCATTTTGGCCTTAGCAATACAGTCATTACGTTTCTCGGCACCATACTGTCCACAGTAAGAGGTGTACTTTCTCGAACTAATTCAGAGTAAATGCATCTGTTCAGAGGTTATGCTACTTGTTTACGCTTTGTTAAATCTTGGTGCATCACCACCAGTGCGAAAAACCTAAGGCATTTTATATGTGAACTAGGATAGAGGAATGCCCTACCCCTTGCTAATCATACCCCGACACATCATGCTCTCCGAAACCAGTGGTATCAAAACGATACATGTTTTAAGACACCTTGATTTCCCTTAATCAGAAGTCGGACAAAAATATGTGACAATGCACACTAATGAGCTGAAAAAAACTACTGCAACTGGAGATTGTCTCGTTAGTTGAAGATTGATCTCAAAAGCGAACAGCCGAGTCTTTTCGGCCTATCAAGTTGAAGAATATGCAAAAATGGCTACGTTTGAAAACCCCTACAGCAGTGGTGCTTGGTTTATTCATCGGGTCGTCCCATAAACTCACGAGTACCTTTGAATCGCCCAGCACCTGTTGATCAGTCGGGTTGTCTATACTCATAGACAGGACTTTGAGTGTGACTTCAAGCTGGTTTATTCGCTGCGCGCTATAAATGTATGTTCAGTTTAGCCCTTCTCCCATACAGTCAGCTTAGTTGGTCTTCACTGTGTCCCCTACAATTCTGGTTGACCAGGTGCATGTGGGTTATATCCAAATCTAGAGGGATCGATCAGATATCGAATGAATTCTTCCGAGGATATTGTCTCAGTATACCAAAGCTAAACTTAGACACCCAACGGCCTCATTCAAATCGTTTTCACAACCACCAAAGAAACGTGATGATGATCACATGGGGAAGTTCTAAATGGGGCCTGTGTCTGGAGCGGCGTTGATGCCAGGGGGCAATTAAGGCCCGGGTACCACCGCCAGTCCGAGTTGAAAAAATCATTGGGATGCCATTTGTGTAGTTTGCACTGCGGGGTACAGTAGTACTATTTAAAGAGTTCACTTAACTTCTAACAAGAGGCAGTCCCAAAAAGGCAGAAGCAATGCGCGTAGATATACTCACAACTGCAATTTTTCTTAGTACTTACAACAGGCACAACTGAACAAGAATCGGATCTCTATTTTATGACTTTATTCACCAAAGTTGACTTGCAGCTCATTGTGCAGATCTATTTACGCACAGTTCGAAGTTTGACTAGGATATAAGACTCATAAAACATCGAAGACTAAACCTACCTTGTTGGTTTCTAAGAGGAATGAAGCCATAATTCAGTTGTCGCGGGGTTTTCGTGGACTCTTTAGTGGCGTTACGTCAACCTAACTAAGTATCCTTGAGATTCGGAGGTATATTCAGACACAACAGCGAATAGAATATACGGTATATTTATCAGCGGTAGTAAGGTGAATAGGAAATAACAAGCCATGGGATTATCTCATTCCTAGTGACCGGAAAATGTTGGCTTCGAACTTTGCTTTCTTTAAGATCAATCACCGTCTGCTATTGTTGTGGATAACAAGTAGAGATAGGCGTTGTGATGACAAAGAGTGCTGATCAGGTTTAAACATTTTGGTGCGTTTTATTAAAAAAAACACTATTTAATTCATTTGCAAGTAACTAAGTTGTATGATACTGAGTCCCGTACTTCGTAGTATATATTTCGCTGGGCTTTACCTTCATAATAAATTTTTCTTATGTATTCGTTGCATTCGATTGCCAAAATAAAATAGCACCCTGAGGTCTTGGAACCGAAGCACTGTCACGTTGAGGGAAACTATTTTCTCTTTGCCATCTAGCTAGGCCTTAGATGTACGTCGAAAATGCCGCTCACTCCAAAGCCGCAAACTCACGACAAAAGCGTGTGAACGTCAGGCTCATGGAACACGACGGCGCGTTATCTTTGTGAGTCATTCGGTAAACAGTACGTGAGATGTGTGCCCCAGCTAATGCCCACTTGGGAAGAATGTGACGTGGAAATCTGCGGAGGGCTGATAACTCAGAAATAATCAAAAATGGGTGTAGGGTTAAGCGGTATCAGGAGGCATTTAAATGGACACTAGAAAAAATAACTGGTCTCCTTGGAATCAACTGGGTACTATACATTTGCTCTTTATTACCGTCGACCCAGTCGTGTTAGACCTGTACACCAGTCGGTGACTTTATTGTTGGACTGACTCTGTCTTCCAGTTCAGAAGCTCTGCCGACCAAACCATTAACCCACAGAGCTAGTTCGGTTTCGGAAAGTTTCGTGAAGAATGGTTTCCTGATTGGTTCCAGAATTTTTGCTTGATTGATTATTCATTCCACCGATTGTAACAATGTACCACCATTTACACATTAGCATTTCCTGGCCGTGCAGACACCGTAGATAAATAAGCTTCACTTTGGAGCGCAAATTGCCTATCTTTGATAAAACTGGATCGATTTTTAAATTAACTGGACAAAAGTTGTAAGAACTGTCTTATACAAAATAAAGCTTTCGATATATTTTTCTTCAGGAGCGAAGCATACGAAACTGGTGGTAACGCAATTTTTCTCGTTCAACGATATTGTAGAAATTCTGGCAAACCGCCACCTAATACAACATTAGGTTCGTTAAAACAACTAAGGTACCACACTAGAGTACATAAGCAATTAAGCAGTAGGTCTGTGCTTATGATCTTCACATTATTCTAAAACATGATTCTAAAACAGTAGGCCCAAAACAGCAGCTACCTTTACACAATTCCATCTTTATGTTTATGTTGCCCCGTATCAATTTTCTGCAACTGATGGGAAGTATTCTGTTACCGTGTTTCAAAATAAACATGTTGGTCCGTTTGCTGAGTTAAATGCAGCAAGACAATGAAAGATAACACTGCTTCCGCTAAAACTACATTGCACTCAAGTATTGGCAGAAACTTAAACTTTCTAGCCTAAAGCATAACCTACCATACCGCCTTAGCTTTTCTGTATGAAACTGTCGTGTATAACTATGCTTATCGAAGTAGTTCTTCAGATAACATTGATAAACTAAACTTTTTCGAGTTCAATGAAAATTTAATTATGCATCTTGAAGTGGGTCGAAGGCGCGACAAACCTACCGCAAACTGTCGCAGAAGTAGGATTAAATCAACCGCGTTCGGGTGTGCACCAAACTTCGGGTCCAACAATGACAGACGAATAGCATGGTCACATAATATACACATCTATCACTACAGCAGCTGCCCTTTAGAGACAAATGTGACCAAAAAATTATTTCACGTTTTGAATTTTATGGACAAATGCATCTGCTCCTTATATCTTTGTCAGCAATGCACTTAAGTGCGTCTGCTTTTTTCGTCAAACGTTTTTGAACCTAAATGTGTTTGTTTCAACTGTAAAACCGTTTGACTTAATTTCCGAGTACTGATTCCGATCGCATAGACCTGATAAGCTGACAAACATATCGCCACACATTTTAGGCCCCGTCGTTTGGCTCACTGGATTTCTGGGGAAGAAAGCTTTCTCGAATTCCTCATTTCTCGGTTCAGGCTCTTTCTGCACCCAACCTTAAAACTACGTGAATCGATGTAACCAACTATTCGATATGAATGATCAGACAATTCTGTAACTGTCCCCTGCCTCCCCAGTTTGTATGCATACGGGTCGAACATATATATCGAAAAATTTTCAGTTAAACGAATGTTTGATCGTCTACTTCTTGACAATATGTCAAATGTAGCACATAAAATTAAGAATTACAAAATAAGACCAGTTTGAAAATACAGTTTCTTTACTTAGAATTTAAATCCCATTTTGCAATCATCCACTGAAGGAGTAAGTAACCTAAACTACGTAACCGTTTAGGTCGTTTCGGCACAGCCGTACGCTTGCAGATTTTTCATCCTGTTACCTGAATTTTCCCACAGGCATTTGTCACGAATTACGAAGTGATATGACTGTTGGTGAGTTCTGGTGGAGTCCAAACAACTTTATCGTAACCGGGTAATTTAAGGGACAATGAGGATTTACAGTATTCACAAGTTGGACCAGCCCTAGTGCTATTTAGGCGAGCAAGCAATATTCTTGCTAAAAAAATTTCAGTAGCAACGGCGCCGAGAAAAATTAGGTCACTCCATTTTGCTAGTAATCTGTCTCGAAATGGCTTCTTCCACAAGGAAATTCCCGCACAGCATTTCTCGAATTCATATTTCCACCTCAGATTTTTAAAAATAAATAAGCCTTGTACAGCAGAGCTGATTGGTCCCGATACAGGAGTTCAAGAGGACTGAACTGCAGCAACCTTTTAATTGGTGTCGTCTGCTAACCAGTATGGACTTAGAGAAACACATTTGACAAACACAATTTGTTAGACGGGCGCATTTTATAAGATATACCAGATAAAAAATATCCATCTTTGGCACATGAACATGAGACAAAAATATACCCGCAACCTTTTCCAGATTACACAGTAACTTCTGGCTTCAAAACACAAGGTGAGATGAACCAAGCTGTAGCTGAAAGCTCATGTTGGGCTGCGCTAAGTAAGCTGGGTCTTATGTTTTCAAGATCGAAGGCAAATTCGGGACTGTGTGTTTCATGGCTCACCAGCAAGAGTAGATCCCTACCTCCGTGGAAGTGTTTCCACCAGAAAATGGAAATAGCTCATACTTCTTAGCATAGCCACGTAGTCTGAAATTTGATAGATTGACCTCTAAATTTTTTAAAATAACAGGAATATAAGCAGAGAGAATTTACAGCTAGAGTAGGATAGTAGTTCCAAAATTTGAAAACATCCATGTTCCAGCGGATGAACTTGAAGAATGTTGCTGCGGTTGTTCACTCCACAGTGTAAAGCAGTCACACCAAAACATCATATGGTTTTATTCGCTTGGTGTATAAAAATATGGCATTCGGTACTATCGTTGCATCGCAGTTTTTTCGTAGACTAAATCGGACGTTTGGTGATGGCATTTGCATATTTAACGGACAGCAATGTTTAATATAGAAATGGAATGGAAAAAAATACCAGTGGGTAACTCTAAGCCCCATCAAAAATCTAGTCTGTCAAGTTCAGTAGAACTCTATTTTAGAGCTCTCCTATATGAATCTCGATAACATTTTGCCAAATTTGGAACCAGCCGCCAGTTGGAGTTCGTTTCTATTGGGGACAGTAGAGAAATGATTCACAATGAATCATTGAAGACACTCTAGGTTGTCCAAAGATGGATTAGCCTGACAAGTACACTTTTACCGATTGGACCTAGTGCTCCATTCTACCAATACTGGTTGAGCAGAACAGGTATTTTGGCCCATCGGCGTCCCTTTTCATTGCGCCACCATGTGGGTGGTTGGCAACTTTCGCCGCATCGCTAACTAACCAATAGGTTGGTACAGTCCTTACCCATGAGAGCGTTTTAGTAGCCTCAAAAGGGGCGAAGCAAACAGGCTGAAACACCATTAAAAAGCACATCCAAGTGACGCCCCTGCCTCAGCTGGCATGATGAGTTTTAGAAATGTGTAGGATCAATGGATCGACCGTATAGTCTACCAGGCCAACCACGATGACAAATGCCTGCCGGTTTTCGGCTGCGGAGCGCCACATAAAACTAGTCCGTTCCGCTTTACAATTTAAAACTTTCTATGATATGCGTGATTGAAAGGAGTTGTTTTGAGTTTTTCATGACACCATTTCTGCTATGTAGTTGTTGCGCAATCGTTTATAATACAAGTGTTGTTGCAAATCAGCTAATTCCCCGTTTCTATTGAAGTTCTTTTGAAGTCCAAGTGCCAGATTAGAGTTTATGTTTCTACAGAACAAAGCATAGTAAGTCGTCGACTTTCAAGACATTCAGCAACACACACCTAAACAAATTTCTGGGCGGAAAAGCAAGGCATACAAACATCCTTCAATCCTCTTCCTCCCTTTTGGTGGAAAAACGTGAAAGTCGACATGTAAGCACTGCACTTCCTTTGTTTTGCTGCGAAAGCAAGACAGATGGGGATTTGCTGCCTGGTTGCTATCCGCCCGCATCATAAATTTGCCTACGTCTCGCGTTCGCGACCGACGGAAGGGAAAGGAAGTGTTATAATTTCACATTTTCTATTTTACATTTTTGCTGTTTTGTCAGTTACCCGCTGAGGATTTGCAACGTTGATGTATCGCACATGATTTGTCTATGTCTAATGTGACAGACTATTTCACTGAAGGACAAACGTAACTCGCTTTTTAACCACATTTTGCACCAAGTAACATTTCCATTTTTTTATCAAAAGAAAAACCTAGTGCAGTGTTTCAGTTTGCCTCAGGTTTGCAGATTAACCCCCAACATCTACTCTCTTGAAAGGACATAGACATTTTGCGAGACAATTTGGCGACTAATTCGGCATGCTGGCTGCAGTTTTACAAAAATGAGGATAAAATATACCTTTGTATGCATCCGAACTCAACAAACTCAATAGAGATGGCGCTGAAGAAGATTATCTCGATATGAGTGATTTTTTCGTAACTGTGCTATAATTATTGGACCAGCATTAGCGTGAAACGTCCAGCAACACTGATTCGTAGGTCGCTTTCGAGCCACCAAAAGCGAATGATGGGACATAGCCATTTGTGTTATGCGTGCGGCATTGCCCATAAAATATGCCACAGTTGTAAGCGTTTCCTCCAAAAACCAACACTATCTTACGACATCCACAGCGGTTCCACGAGCGCAGATTTAACAACCAAGGTGTCGTTAGTCTTCTTTGTCCTTACAACCTGCCTTTTAAAATCCTCTCTTTGCTGTCAATGTCCCCGTGTTCATACAGGAATTTTGTTCATGTTCAAAGCAGTATGAAAAACAAAGACGATCGGCTAAATACATTATTCTTGTCGTATTTTCCAGCAGAAGTGTGAAAAAACTCAGCTCTGTCAAAAACGTGGACATGGAGTAAATTTAACTGGTTGCTTTTTGCATTTTGTCTCGTGATTAGTCGGGATCTATAGGATCCACCGAATAAGAAATGCCCCTTTTTAGCATATTTTTAAGTGACTGATTTAGTCTGAACTGTTTAGGATCCGACACAGCTTTATTAAAAATATCTGTTGATGTTTAAAGCTCATGCGACAGTATTCGTGCGGTCGCTGGGTGGCCGACTTTCGGATATGTAAAGTATCAATTCCATATTTTAATATATATGTAGGTTGTGGTTACTTGAATACCCATTTTGGGTTACCTTTCTATTTTTTGACCACTCATAACCCGCAGGGAATGTTGGCCGCTTCATTGAGAGAGATAGTTTTGAAAAACCTGATCATTTTACGCAAGGGCAGTTTGTAGTCGCTAAGAATTATCACGCATCTTCTAGGCCGAACAACATCATTTTTCAATGTTACAGGTGCATAATTTTAGTTAAACACTGTACGCTTAGTTTGCCATATCCTTTATTGATCGTACAGGTTTTACAGCACCTAGGTATAATTTTGACAAATAACTTAATATTGAGATCACAGTCCAAATCGAGACTGCTGTTTAAAAATATGTTTGGATTGCCTATTATTATTTCAGCCAGTGAGGCAATACCAGCGTAAAATTTCCAAAATACGTAGTTTCTTCTTTTTATTTTCCATCTTTTTGGTGAACCTATTTTAAACCTGTTTGAAACCCGATATTGATAGTGAACTGATTGGTAGCAGGTTGTCTGCAGTCTTCGGTAAGACGCAAAAAGCCCTGTAAACATATGCTGTCTTTCAGCAGCGCTCTATTAAAAATTGCGTTTCAATGAAACACCACCTGTTATTTCATCATCACTGAACAATCCTAAACTTACTGGAGTAATTTGTAATGGTGCATCCAAACACTTTCTGTGAGCGATTTTTCTGAGATATGAAAAATTCGATTTCTAGAGCCAAGGGGTTGTATGTTAACGACTTTGAGAATTCAGTTATAGATGTCAGCTATTTTATATCATCCGTAAGGTACATTGAATATCATTTTGCCTTGATAAACTAGATCTGCTACAAAAGCTTAAGGCAATTCAAAGATACCTGCAGGGCCTCACTTGCCCATGTCCATCATAATTTTTAAAGAAGCTAGATCTTCGATATCCAACCATGCAAAAAATATCCTGAAATGACGCAGTCCAGCTTCTTGTTGCAGTTTCTCTTACCTAGGCCGCGTGTTCAACCATGAGAGATTTTCCAACTTTAAATGGACACCTATTTCCAACTATGAGTCTTTGTTGCATTACCTTCCATCGCGTAGCGTTCACAGAAAATATGAGTTAACTCCTGCAATCTGTGAGCCGCGCCGCAGTAAATTGAAAAAATGGTGTACCATACGCCCAGTAAAAGTGACTTGCCCGAAGTCGTGCCCGTGTTTTTGAAGGACCTCGCTGACATAGCCAATTTCTGCGTGTCGGTGGAAAATATATGGGAGTAACATTCAGTGGATCTACAAAGCCCTCCTGTGGCGAGAAGGTTACTCGATCCAATGACAGGTCCTACACCGTTTGTTGAACGCATTTTGGCTATGGCAATGCGTTCACCTTCTACAAGTGGATAGTTTAACTGTTTGCAGGAAAAAGATGCTTCAAAATGGACCCAGCCCGGTGGAGACACGCGGATTTTCGAAGCAATCAGTAAGAGTAATTTTATTGTTCTCCGCTTAATTTGAGTCAAACCGCGAATCCAGATTTTGCAGTGTTTTTTGCACATTCGTGTTTATAAAAAGAACTTAGATTTTCTGTTTTCAAGTTTGTAGCAGCTAAGTAACAGGCATGCTTACTCTTAGGATTTTGATAGCAGGGATCTAGGACCATTCATGCTTGGCCCGCTGTAAAACACATGATTCCAAAGAAGTAAATATTTTAAATGCGGAACGATTATGCTTGAACGTTTAAGCTCAAAAAGAAGCCACAAAATGGCCGCACGTTTTACTGGCGATTTTAGATGGGAGAGACGGTACTGTTCGCACCAATATGTCAAACTACAATACTCACGACTAATACTAATGGGTTGTTCAACACTGGTATACATAAGAATGTGGGTCCACTTTACTGGAATTATCTCAGTGCATATCTGGTGGGTCTCATCACTTCACTGCTTCGTTGAAGCCTTCCTTGGCAGATAAAATGGTTCTGAATGTTTGATTTGCCTAAGTAGCCAGTATGCCAAATAGTTACCGTCATAATTTCAATCCACTTGTTTCAGGCTACTGTGCCCTTCTCATCAAGATCACATAACTTCATTTCATAACGGTCAAGTCGAGGCTAAATAACATACCGACAAGTTGGGCATATTTTCACATCCTATCATATCCCCCAAATACATTGCTAATATATGAGCCCACTTAGAAAAGCTCATCTTGGAGGTACAACAAGACGGATAACGGTAACCTAGGCTGAAACAGTAGGTGGGATAGAAGTTTAGGGATATAGACAACAAAGGTGGTTGGACTTCGATCGTTGAGCAGTCTGCACGGAGTCTACCCTGCCACCTAAAATGGTCAAACGAAGCTGCTTCAAAATCTAAAGACGAAATTTCCATTTATGAAACGATAAATTCTGCATATATTGCATAATACCAGAACTTTCTTTGGTCAGTCCTGTATAGGTAGAAACGCTGTCATTATTTAGCTCAGTAGACGGCCAACTTAGGTAATGGGGCTCAATTTTCTGACTTCAAGAAACCCAAGATTGTTTGCAGAGGTTTTACGAGTCAACACCAGCTGTGAATCATGACAAAGCGTATTTCCACGGAAAATAACGGCTGCATCTCGACTGATTATCAGTGTATTCAGCAAAGTCCAACTTTGAGAAACTGAAATTATATTGTCAAAACCCTTATGGTAAGAATTATGCCACATTAATATGCATCAGGAATGCGCCAAGAAATAACCAAGGATCTACCTCTGAATGAGATAAGAGGATTTAAGATCTACTACGATCCTCACTGATTTCCTCTGAGCTTTGTTCATACAAACGAGGTAGTTAGAAGACACTGATTCAACATATTCTTTTCCAGTTTCAAAAGCATAGCTTTCACTACTCAGAAAAAAGAGGTTTCTGCGGATCATTCATATCTGGCGGAACACGGTTAAATGTCTAACGCGTGCTCATAATCTGTAGCCTGGCCGCCCTGTTTTAGGCTAACAAGCCCCAGAGTAAGTAACGATATGCAAAAGCACCAAAATATGTAATCCTTGAGTACTAAAGGTTGCCTCAAGTAGTCATAAAGACATCGTCATGCTTCCCCTCCAAGAGGGGCCGAATATAGTTTTTTATGTCTGGTTTCTAATTGCACTTGCGAGGCTTGCAATAAAATCCAAAGCTTACATATGACCTCCTTTGTTCTTCACAGAAAAAACAAGCCACTTAATCACTCAAAACCATTAGTATAGACCCAATCAGATTTAGAAATTTTTGAGGCCTTCATTGGCTTGTCTTTAAAGTTCCTATTACAAGTGAAGGCATTCTGTTGACAGAAAAAGGAGCATTTAACACAGTCATGCCAAGTTAAAATATATTCAGAAGTAAATCACTTTGATAACCATTGGAAAGTTTTCCTGACACACTCATCGTCCCTCCTTCCGATTGGCCAGCCTCTAAAAAATGGTTTCATCCCGCTAATCTGTCAGGAAAAATGCACTGTGACAAAACACTGAAGAGAGTTTGCCAGTTGAACAACAATCGCAACTTAAACCCATGCTGTTTGTCTCATGACAGCGTGTGCCGGTAGGCATAACGGGGTTTGTATCCGCAGATCAAATTTAGACTTCCGCACTTATGTGTGCCCGGACATTTCTTCTAAGTACCTTGCGGGGTTTTATCTGTCAAGTTTGCTTAAATTCGGTTAAGCAAAATCGTTTTATTAAGCTTCCAATTCACCGACAATTTACTTGAAACGGGGTTTCTCACAATTTGATAAATGAACACGCTGAATGTGTCCATGAGGTCTCGATATTCTGCGCTTCGATCTCCACAGAATGGGTAGCATTGAAGAATAAAGTGCCACACGCGGGATTAAAATAGGATGTTTTGCTACACCTAGTTTATGGACGTAATACCAAGTAAAATGTGATACAGCGTAAGGAGGAGTATAGTAGGATAAGATTTTCAAAGTGCCTCAGATAATGTGTAAGTGTCTCTGGACCACAGAACCACGAGTAATTACTTTGAATTTGCAGTATATAATATAAGCAACGTGTTTAAAATCCCCTAAACGATAAGGAAGCCATTTCTGCTTATTCCATATATATAGTTGTCCGCTAACAAAGTGTGATTTCCACACATCTAGATATGTTGTCCAGCTCCCGAAAATTCCAGCCGTATTCATGTAGCTAACTCCAGATTATGGAGTTACTGTCGGTGATCACAGTGGTCCAGCGTCCCTGGTGGATGACAAGATTTCGATATCCCATAAACCACATCCGGTATGTGACAAGCAGCATCAACTTAGCAGAGATTATATGGGTTCTGCCCTGGCACATTTAACCACAATATCGTCTAGGCTAGTTAATGAATGTCAAGCATTGAAGCTGCTGACAGCTTACTTGTATATTGAGATGATAGTGAGCTTCTGTTATGATTTTACCGCTTTAGTAAATTTTTATACAGTAAACTCCGAAGCACCACAATTCCGCCAAGAGACCATTACTCAGACAGCACAGAAGAAACGCCCACAGTCGGCTTCCAGCGTAACCTTGCCCCTTATGGAAATAGCAAAACTCCGCATATTTTGTTCCTTTAGACCTGATCTCACCCCACAGTCCAACCTATAAGTTCAACCGCTATATTTGCGTCTTTCTTTAATAAATCACACGCATACGCGCAAATTTTCGGATTTCAGTAAATTGTCAGAATCAGATTCTGGCCGTTTTTAGGCAGAAGTCACATCAGTTAAACAGAATCTTTTCTGGAGAATACAGGGTATGCTTAGACAATCCTCACTATTTTTTCATTGAAATAGAGCACAATAACGCACGGCTGAATGAATCCCACATTTGTGTGCTGAAGGTTTGATCAACCGATAATCTGCTAAACTGAACTAAACTACCTCAAAATGTCCATCTTTAACTGAAGTTTAATTTTTGGCTTTTGGCATCGGCGATTTTTATTTTCCATCTAGTGATAAATCTGTAAAATTCGAATGTCAGCGACTAGTATTACATCCACAGCCATTTGATCAAGTTACTGCTAATGAAATAATTTCGTCAGTTCAATTTCACTGTCCTGTTATTTTAACGAACTCATGTGTTGTCCACCTAGGTCACAACTGATGATTATTTTATTGATAACGTACAGGTAACATTAGTGCGTGAATCATCGTTGCGATTAATATATTCACTAGTCGTCATTTTACCATAAGTACATGTCACGCAAAATACATAGGTATATATGTTTGTTTGATGGGCTCCAGAAACAGCTTAAGCGTGGCCTAAGTTCCGACGTGGTTTTAATTAGGAACTGCCTTGCTTTGTTTCCCGCGGAGGTTATAAGAAGGTATGATTGAGACATGCGAGGCAAGCGCCGACACAAATGAACGAAGCTAATGACTGGAGCCCATTTTTAACGAAATCAGGTGTGATCGATCACAGACATTATTTTGCTTTTACAAGCGGTCAAAATATCTAAACCAAATGGCACTCTTTTCAGGGTCGAACAAACCTTATGTCCAAACGCTTTTTGTCAAAGGATTTTGGATGCAATTTCCTACAAGATTATGATTTCTATATGAACTCCCAAGGCGAACACGCAAACGCATTCAAATACATACACATAACGTAAGCCACAGAAAAGAGAAAAATGTAACTTATTTTAACCGCAACTTCAGCCGGCAAAATTATTCTACAATTTGGAGATTTATTTATAATTCAGTAGTGAAGCCACTTTGACCCGAGGGCTGGTGGGAGATAAGTGAGCCACTGCTTGCATCTGATGCTTCTGTTTACCAAGGTTTGGTTACTTTAATGGAATATTACTTGCTTTGGTTGTTACGACTGCATCTTTTCGGATGGTGCTCACGTGATTCTACGATACTAGACAGATCATATCAGCCGGATTAATTCGGCTACAAGTATCGTTCACTTGAACTAGTCAGGTGCTTTGGCTTATCAGAACGCTTTTTCTTGGCAACACTTGGAGATAGTATTCATGCTATACGACTCAAATTGGTTGCCTGCCTGGACCATTTGGAAATAACATGATTGCATGCTTCCTAAAAGTTTTAAATATACTGTTGCTCAGTGTGTACTGTGTTTGGTTCGTCCTTCCGACGTATGTGTCGCCAGCCATCACTAGTGGCTAAGCGACTGGCAGCTTGGATCTGTGTTACGGCTAAGAGGTTGCAGAATTATAAAGAACACGCAGTGTTACGACGGTCGTACCTTTAGTTATGTCCCCCTGAGACATGCATTTTACCCTTTTCATCTTTCTTCGTACCAAGCTATTAAGCATGGCTTTAGGTAAACAATTGTATGAAAAATGAGTCACTAATAACACGAAAGTGTGACAGGTAGGCAAGGATCAATATAGTTATTAAAGAAACTTCCTCAAAAACAATTCCTTTTAATCCAACAACAACCAATCAATCAATCAATCCAACAGCAACCATGAGGCTTTCTGGGAAAACTGAGACTTTGTTGGGCAACCCTGTCACGGTGGCTTGTGGATAGAATTTGCTTGCTCAAACGTTAAAGGTAACTAAAAAAAGATAATGTACGTGACCCCCGGTGACGTTGATCATCTTTTTTTGACCATCATTTTTTCCGCTGAGAGATGTTCAAAAGAAAGAAGAGATCTGTCAGGATTAATTCTATTCATCTAGACATAAACTTTCACGTCAGACGAACGTGGCTTCCTTGAAAACAACTCTATGGGTTGTCACACGTTGCTCAAAATCCTCAAAAATCATTTTCGTCTTTTCACTCAGGCTAGCTTCCCTTATTATTGGAACGTCAGTTTCGATCTCTATACTTTCTTACTCTGTTTAGATTTTGCAAAACGGAAGTTATGATTTAGATTTTTGTATCGGTTACTGTTTGTCTCTTCATGCCTAGTGTGGCACTTCAGCAAGGCTATCATCCTTCATGCCGCACACGCGGCTAAAGCGTTTGATGCGTCTCTTCTTAACAGACCGCGGTAGTACGTGCGGCACACTGAAGTCCCATCCTTATGAAATATAGGCTGGACGTTTATAAGGAAGCCTTCCATGAATGAACAATACGCACGGAATTTTCAAGTTTTCAAACCCACTGGCCTTCCAGTGTTTTACATTTGCGTATAAAAGAATGAAAGAAATGTCCAAATATCTGTCAATGAACGCTTCACACGATTAATTAGGCCACAGGACCTTTACGCAGGATAAAAGGATTGCAGGTTACGATATCTGGAAAATTTGTCAGATAGCGGTTTGTACTCAGAGATAGTAAAGCATGTAGACAGTCAATGACTAGTGAAGACCGTACGGGACATCCTGTAAATTCGCTGAGTGAAGTTGAAACTGGCCTGAAAATTATTGGTTTCAGTGGGGCCACTCTTTGAGTTCGATGAATGCCGAATGCGCCTGTGAGAACCACGAATATTTTTATTGTTTACAAACACCCATTAAGGTTGGTCTCACATTCCGCTGAGAAAATCCGTAACACATTTTATGTGGGGAAAATTAAGTCAAAGCTCCTTATGTTACTAGCAGCATAATGAAGTGGTCGAAAGGAACCAGTAGTAACGAGTGAGAAAGGAAGCCTGTAAAATCAGGTTGCGCTGAGATTGAAACACAAAAACGTGGTTAAAAAAAACTACAAACGTTACACTGCAAGTCTAAGTTACATCCCTGAGTTACTTAGTTGACGCATTTATTAGAACGTTTACGCTGAAATTAAGAAACTAAATATATTTCCGACCACGTTGTTGATGATGTAAACCGGATGGATATCCGAAACCAGATCATAACGCTCAAGGTGGGCAATATGGTCGTCGACATTCGAATGTCATCAACATTCCAAGAGCACTACAGCCTCAAGGCTTCAATACTGACTGTGGGGCAGAATCTCAAAAAACGGAGCCACATTTTCAGATAGCGGTCAGCCCGTCTTGCTAAGCAACTTCAGGGCGTAAATATCCAAATAGCGCGACGAAATTTATTAGGACGAGGTAGCTTAAAACGCGCGTTTCTAGCAGTCTTGCAATGATCGGAGCTCTTTCCTAATAAAATCTATGGTTAGTTGGATAGCTTGGCCCACGTTTGTTCACCGTGGGTCCTTAAATCTCCGGATATTAGACTCTTTAGTTTTTCTTTCGTAATGCTTGCTTGGTTAGCAACAGTTGATAGATATAATAATAGGTCTTAGAAGTCGTCACATCTAAGTGTTATGGTGGGTTTTAAGTTGCTCACTCATTTGAATACCACCCGGAAAAAGCTGCCTGAGGCATAGCTTAGGTTGAAAATTATGAAGGTTTACGGCGCGGATCAGAAGTTCACTCAGCATACCTTATCTTCCTGTAGATGCGTTTCTAGGGCAGGCTCTACATTCTGACGTGCAAACAGGAAGCTATTGACTGGGGTTAGTCTCTGGATTTCGGTAATTGTTTCTATCTCAAGGTGAATTCGAAACAACATTTGTGTCTTGTGTTAAGTTAAAACATTACAGAGACATTCCTTTTAGTTGCACGAGAATCTCACATTTAAAATCGCACACCAGCTAAGCTTGAGATATGGTGACTGTGTTTAAACAGACGCTTTTTTACGTTTAAGTGCAACACTATCAAACAAATCGATACTTAAATCCTGCGACTTACTGAACCATCCAGTGGCACCATCCTTCGCATACTTCCTATTTGTTAGCAGCCCGTTTGTCAAGTGTGCTGTCCATCTAACGAAAAATTCACCAAGCAAGACTCCGTATGTCACTAGCAAACAAAAACAAAATTCGACTGCTCGCCCATTACCTGTGCTTACTGTGCTTTGAACAACCACACTTCTTCTCGACAGGTTTCGTCAGCAAACGTTGAGGTAGCTAGCACACCCGCAGAGTTATCTTGTGTTGCATCTCCCGTGCAAGCGTGGCTGAAAGCAATTAAGTAAAAACATTCTTTTTCAACGAGGAGTTGGCCTAACGTTTTTTAAATTGTGGGTCTGTTTTTCAGAATTGTGGACAGAGATTTAAAATGCTTCATAAACTATCGCCATGACAATTTGCAGTTTATGCAATTAGAAACCGCGAACTGTAAGGCTCTTATACACGTGTATTAACCTAATAGATGAACTGAAAATACTTGTGCCTCCCATTTCAAGTATGTAGCTTGTGCCATCGTCGGAGCTGCATTCACAAAACAACTGTTCTTAAATACAAGAGATTGATTTATATCGTGGGGCTTTATTGCATACATTCGTTCTTGTTTAGTGCAAAACAAAAAGCAGTGAACTACTTTCACACTGGACATCAGCCTCACCCCAGAAATAGACTTTCACGTAATATACAGGTTCAAAATTCATTTGTCTTTTGACAAGAAAACGGACCTTAGGTATTTCTGATAAGACCGAGATTTAGGGATGCACCAATATAGTTCTGTTTTGATGTTCTGTAAGGAATAAACCTATGATCAAGAGTTTGTAGGTCGTTATGGAAAAAGAGACTAGGTTACTACAAAAAAACAGGGTTTCGTAATGCACTACTCACAAGGTTGCTGAAAATTCTTCGACAGACAGTCCACGACCGGTTTCGTCCTTCTTGTGGCTCGTCAGGTAGGCGCAGTC
Organism: Opisthorchis felineus; assembly: GCA_004794785.1. Taxonomy (NCBI): domain Eukaryota; kingdom Metazoa; phylum Platyhelminthes; class Trematoda; order Opisthorchiida; family Opisthorchiidae; genus Opisthorchis; species Opisthorchis felineus. Next base: position 528,501 of record SJOL01006711.1, read on the forward strand.
TCTGAGTTTCCGTCATTCTTATGTTTTACTTGAAACCAAATTGCACGAAAGTAGCGAAACATACTCATTTGCAAACAAATTTTCTTTTGCGAGAGACTCACCTGGAGCCCAGCTGAATCTCTCGTTTGTGATGTTTCCAGGTAACCGAAAGTGCTGCACCAGGCCGGCTCATGTTTTACTTGCTACGATATTCGAAATATTGCGATACATGTATAAACGTAATGCACTACTCATATCTCGAATATCGTAGCAACTGGACCATGAGGCGGCCTGGTGCAGCACATTCAGTTGCCTGGAAACATCACAAACGAGAGATTCAGCTGGGTTCCAGGTGAGTCTCTCGCAAAAGCAAATTTGTTTGCAAATGAGTGTATTTCGCTAAAACAGGGTTTGCGTTATTTCGTAATACGAGCTTCATTAGCATGAACCAAGGAGCTAATATGGTGCAGTTCTTTGCAGAAGAGATGAGTCTTTGCATTGAAATTCAAGCAAATAGAGATTCCATTGCAACTGTTTTTTTTCGCCAGGAGCATTCTCTTTATTGCATGATCCACGTCTATTACTGCTGCCATTGAAATGCTGCCCTGTCACTCCTGAAGTTCTTCGAATTAACGTAGTCCGGATAAATCAAATTTCTAGAAATAGGAAAATATAATTACGCGATTTCTGGAGATTGATTGATAGAGTGATGAATCTAATGACGCAGGCAAGCTCCGAAGTTCTTCAATGATTAAATTAAAGAAGTTTAGATTATGATAAATCTTTTGGCCTGGTTAAGCTTTCACCTATGTTGAGTATTCTATGAACCGAGTGAGCCAGTCATTTATACACTGCACGCAAACTCCGCAAGCATCTGTCTCTTGTTCATACCATCTTTCCATCTAATTGTTCATGATTCATTTCAAATAGAAAGCAAAGAATGGGGCCATTCCTTTTTAAACGTAAAGCGAATCCACTCCCTCCTGTCCAGCAGATACTTAGCCCAGAAAAACTTTCGTGGTTCAAAGTATTACCACTGAAATTCCCCTTCAGAAAACAAGCATTTTCACTTCCAGACCTAGTATTTACTTACAGTGTGTAGCACATAATGAGCCACAAATTTGGACTCCGGATGGAACCTAACGAAACAGGAATATAAGGTATGGGAATTTGTGGTCACAAGACATCTGCTCCCATCTTCTTCACAGAGGACACAAGTCATGTGTATTCTAGAATATCTTCAACAACCCGAGTCTCCGAGTTCTCACCAACTGTGTGGTTCATTAGAACACCTAATTGTACGCAACTGAGGGGGAACATCGCCAAGGAGATACTCACATGCTCAACACAACACTAGATCTTCGAAGTGTTTTCAGTGAACTCATAAGTGGTTTGCCGCGTCAAGGTAGTAGACATAGATATCGAATGTGGTACCAATGTGACAGAGAGTTGTCTTTTGCAGCGCAATCTTTGAAGACTTCCGTAAACGGATTATTCAGCTGGCACCCGCTTCATTGCTAAATAATTTGCGAGTACGCGCATTTTGCCGATTGACGGCAACTCGATGTTCAGTTGGAGCACTGTGTTGATAGAAGCTAAGAAGCTACGCCTAGTTGATGAGCTTCAAGGAGGTCGAGACCAATGGAGAGCTGTCGGAGTGCTTTTAGCTACAATGTGACTAGTGTGCCTCTTCGGTAAGCTACATTTAATAGTCGGAATATACTTTCAACAGAAACAAGGCGACCTCGATGCAGCGGATCTACTCGAACAATATCACAAACGGGACATTCGGTTGAGTTTGCTAGCAAAGCCAGGGTCATTTGTTAGTGAGTGTAGTTGGTCAGTATATGATTATGCTTTATACTTCCAGCAGCTTACGCAGAGTAATAGTTTTGTAGAATGTTCCGAAACCTTTAGGTATTTTGTTGGAAGCATTTATGATCTAAAGCAGCTAGCTTGCTGAGGAAACCTGAGTAAATTTGCTTAGCTCCGCTAACGGATCAGAGGCAACTTGGTTACTATTTTTTCGATAAACGCTAACAAGAGGCTTACTGGCGCTTCTGTGGCGAATTCAGCTAGGCTGCCACTTCTCTCTAGTGAAAAATACAACCACTGACTAAATAGACCGGCAAATGATCACTAGTCGTACGTAGGTTAGGCGGCTGATATAAGAGATCAAAGTAGAGGTTACATCCTGCATGAAGTTAAGTGACAGTAAGGAATGCCTTGGAAAGTGGAACGCCCTGGTTACCAAGTTTTGATTGCATGCTACTTGGCACAACACTCCCGCTTGAAAATTCCCTGGCTTCCCTGACCATTGGTTGAATTCGCCGGGGATAAATATTGCAATGATCTGCATCTTTCAAGCACTGCCTAAACAAATGAAGTCTGCCACTTTTCGACATATACACTCATTTGAGTATCAGTTTGTTTTTCATGAGATACTAAACTGAATCGCTCGTTTATGATATTCTTCAACTAAATGTGCTGCCCGAAGGCTGGTTCGTGTTTCAGTTGGCACGAAATTCGAGATATCGCGGTGTATTTTCATACAGGAAACTATTCGCAAGGTTGCTCAAAACTTTTCGACAGGCCACATTCATGTCGCTTTTCTTGGGGCTCATCAGGCAGGCGGAGTTCCTGAGGTTACGTAAACATTATGTTCCTCCTGGACCCAAATTGGACAGATTTTGACAAATACACTCATTTTCACATCAGTTTGCTTTCCACGTGAGACTCTACTGGATTTCTCGTTTGTGCTATTCTTCACTCCTATTTTTCAACCTGAATTTGAAGTATTAATTTCTCCCACTTGAGTAAAATGTGTGTTTATATGCAGCGTATAATGCAGGAAACAGCGGAATTGATGCCCAAAACTACAATACATTTTAATGCTCGTTCTACTTCATTCACACAGTGGTCAGCAAGATCGTCGAATCAAACCTGGTATGTACTCCAAATTTCACGGAATCAGGAGAAATTGGAGGGTGGGTAAACAGTCGTATTATGTTAGAATAAAATTTAAAAAATACAGGTTTGTTTCCGCTTAGGCAGCAAATCAGTTGAGGCTAGTATGGCATACTCGTTACTTTCAGCAGTACAATGGAGACAGTATTCTGCCAAGAACAAACTGAACATTCGGGGCCCCTCGTTAATTCTCTACATTTTGAACACACCACGTCCCGGTATATGCGCCTGAAATGAAGCATGATTTTCAACCCTGAACATAGACTGTTTTGGACAATACCTAATGCCATTTGCCCAAACACAAGCTGACATGTTAGTAAAGTGTCTTTGCTGATTAATTTGCCACCAACCACCTACTGAGCCAGAAAAATTACACAGCATGACGGTTGATGGCAAGTTCACACACTTTCAAACTTTTAGCCTATTATGCCACCCCTATCGGACTATGGGCTTAAGGCTCAGAAAATGCTTTAGAGTACAGGTTCACTCACATTACTAGCTGAGTAAGCAATCTCATTGCAAAGAATATAGTCATACGTTAAAATTGGAAAACACAAGGCTATCCGAAATCACAGCTAACAGCCACAGGTCCGATTCTCTTTACGCTTAGCTATCTGATTTTATCTTGTAAGCAAGTATGTCATTCTCAGTTGGACATCTTTCCCGTTTACTGAGACGTGTTGGTTACAGCAGGAGGCAGACGCCGGGAAAATAGTTTTACACTGAAGGATACGTGTTAACATGAAAACAAGCATTAGTTTAGCACTTTTCGGGCTTACATTTCTGTGGTATGTGGATCATTGCGGTTTGCATTATCATTCACGAGAAGTGATTCTCGGAACCCTAGGTCTTTCGCAATGTTTGCCGAACATTTTGAGAAATTCGTATTTAGTAATAGCTTTTTATCATGCAGCTTTCACAGCATGCGTTGGTGCCAGAAGCCTAACAACAACAAAGGGTTAGAGAATGACAACCCAATAACCAGATATATAGATTTGCTATTTAAGTGACATTAAGCGGACAAGTAGAAACAGCGGAAGCAAACTATGTAGCAGCGTGTTCCAGTTTCATATAGTGAAAGGCGTTGAATTGAGTGCAGCCGACAGTAGGGATGTCCCTGCTCTGGTTTTAGGAGACGAGTACATGGCGTCAAAATCTGTGTCACTGTGGAGTCTATGCTTGACTTACATAATGAAACCATCGCATACACATTCATGCGAAATCCAGAAGTAATTGTTTAGCGCAATAAGTAATAGATTACATGATTGTCGTGAACGATGTTGTACTTCCAGCAGTGCGTATGAGGGAATATATCCATGGTGTTCAGTCCCCATGCGTTATATAGAGAGAATGCAAATCAAATTTGGAATAAACTGGCAGCAAGACGCATATTGTGTACTGGGCTCAAAATGGCTCGGTGGTTAATACGCGAGCTTATTGATCAGAAGGTCCATGGTTCGAGCCCAACCCCGTGCAGTGTGTAGTGGGTGCAGCTAGGGCAAATTTGGTCGATGAGAAAAGTATGTTCCCAATGGAGAATTGTTCTCCCTGAGAACTATTCGGGCAGTCACTTCCGTGAGACACAGATGGTGCCATTTGGCGCTGGGAGACGAAATTATGTACACAATAATGGTGTGGATTTAAGTAAAGTTGAGTCGAGTTCAACTGATAAACTGCCATTTCTGTATTCCCAAAACGGTAACTTTTGTTGCTTCTACAAGGCTACCTTTATTATATTTTCCGGCAGACAGACTTTTACCAATGAGAAAAACCCGGAGGTTAAAAAAGGTCATTCAGTTTCTCTACCCAATGTTGTAACTTTTTAATGACTAGAATCATGCTGAAATCTAATTCGAATGGTCCCAGTGAGTCCAAAAATGAGTAGGAGATCCTCCAAATGACGTGCTGATTCAATGGTGCAAAAGTGCCGTAATTTTTTAAGTGCCTTATGAAAATGACTCAAAACTAAAGATCATCAACCACCGGACGCAAGTTATTAATCATTTGTGAGTGCACTAAAAACAAAAAATAATCGAAATGGCAGACGGTAGTGCTTTTCTCGTGTCCATAAAGAACTACTGTATAAAATTACGCTCAGTACTTTATTCTTAATGTATATACGTCTGACACTGAAAGTCTGACAATCAGTAATACAGATTCATTACTTCACTACAATATTGCTCCGTTAAAAATAATTCTTAAGTAACGAATTCTGAAGCTATTATCTACAGCGAACAGAAGTAAAACAATATGTCTTAGGCTGAGCATGTTGGATTAAATTACCGGTTAGAGCTGAACACATACTGGTGGTCACCATAGAGACTAACTAATCAGTATCGCTCAAAGGAACATATACTCAATATCAACTTACAAAATTAATCCGATAGAGACGTAACCGGTTAGACCAACCACCTAGCACGAATGAATCTCCTGCTTTTCTTTAGACCTAAGTAAAAGTTTTGTGTACTAAACGCCAACAGATAACACGAAACGGCACACGAAACTGACAGCGGGTATTAACAGTAATGCATGTCCCTCTGATGCACTTAGTCAAATGACATTCGTGCTTAGTGGAATTTTGCATTGCTGTTGGAGAAAATTATCCACGCCTATCAACCCCAAAATCGAACAAGTGTTCGGCTCAACCAGTATTACGTAACAAATTTTTTTACATGTATTTGCAGATGGTGGAGGTGGTTTTCTTAGACACTGTAGAATATGAAGAAATTGATGTGAATTTGTGTGCAACTAAGTCGGTTCCTCAGTACTGTAACAGCAAACAAAATCTAGTTGTTTTTAGAGAGGTGCCATCTGCCGAAATTGTTCCAAACACTACGAAATCTTCCTCAATTCAAGCGCATATGAATAAGAAAGTGCGTATTACTGATGATAAAATGTCACAAAACAAGTAAATGTTGGTCAAAAATCAAATTTGTAGCTAAAAACATATTATATCTGGTACATCCCAGCTCTTTGGTGCTCGACGCATTGCACACGAAATTCAAGTATGCGTAAAAAGTTCCAAAGAAAATCCCAACCTAAACCTTAAATAGCTTAACCTAATGCTTTCTCCATTAAGCAGAGTTTGCTTCTAAGGCGTGACGCAACACCAGTGTCACTGTGACCACTGAAGGTGTCAACCCCGTTAGCTAAAAAATATGGATGGCTGAACAAGATGCGTTTCAAAAAGAATACGTACAACTTACAACACCAGAATGGATGTTTAAATCACAGTGTGGACCTGCATTTTAAAAATAGGGGACTGAATTCGTAAAACCGAGTGCGTGAAACCGAGTTGGCTTTGCATCGCTCTTGTAGCACCAACTGCTGTCGGTGTGTTTAACGGAACTCAATGAAAGCAGGTCCATGAAAATCTGGTCACCATAACTGATAATGAAGATCGAATCGTGGGTTCTAACGAGGTTTATCAAAAAGCCAGGAACAATGACTTCCAGAAAAATGTAATGGCGAAAATCTGCCAATAAATAGCGGAGTTGGCAGGATTTATCGACGGTAGAATTTCGTTTTAGAATCTCACTAGATGTGCAAGGGGGTACAGGCAACCACCACGGTATAACAGAACAAAACATTTGGATGAAGCACTCTCATATTTTGAGGCCTTATTATAAAGTTATTACGAATTATTAATATTTCAATGTATGGTTTTTGTGATGGGATTTTTCAACGTACAATTCACTCCTGTCAGACGAGTACGCATGCAGTTAACAGGCTGAATTCCGGTCCCACGTTATTTGCCTGCTGATTTAGGCTGTACTGCTTACAGCACCCTCTTAAGAATACTGTACTCCTCCAAATATATACTAAATGTGCTTTATTTTTTTTCTATTTTGTAAGTGCCTATTCGGTCGTTAGAATAACGCTACTCCATACCTGTCTTTGTGGCCTTCTCTTTTGAACTAGTTGATTAATTTGGCGTTCGCGTTGTACATTTATCTAGCACAAAGTTTCTCTTCCCACAACTATTCATCAGTCGACCTAATTCAGGCAATATTCTGTGTATACATTGAGTACGTTTGCCACCAGCTAAATAGCCCTCACATATGTAAGAACACCACTAGTACATTCTAGGAATCAGGACAGAATTTTTCAATATGGTGCTAATATTTCGCACTGTGTAACGACGAAATATTTTCTAGCATTCTTTATAACTTTTCTAACCACTGGGCAATTTGATAGCACGTGTGTGTTTGTTTCCTCCAAAAGAGGTAATTTTGAACAATTGAGACATATCGTATGCTACATGTAACGCTCAGTTAGAATAGTGAGCAAAAAATTTATTATGATCGTAGTTAACGCGCCTGAACCGTAAGCTTTGATGGGTGCCCCAAATCCAGACAGAGACATACAGGTAGGATATGTAAGCGTCGTACGACGTACAAACTGGTGCACCACGACGCATTGGGCGAAATCTGTTTTTAACTGAGTAATACAGAGATTGATCTGTAGACGTAAAACACCTCCGCCTGCTGTTTTCTCGTAAAAATTGGTGGAACCCAAACAGAAGACTCGAATGAAGATAAAACATTTTTATACAGGTCTACCGGCATCCGTTACATTAGTTCTTTGACTTTTATGGGATAACTAATGTAAATTTGTGGCATCCTTGATGTGTTGTGACACTTCTTAATTAGAGAAGTGAAGGAAATTGTTTCAAAACACGCGGGTTTTCTCCATCAGAAGTATCATTTGCATATTATTTTCGAAAAAATGCTGGTGAACAAAAGAAATTCGAAACGTTTTGGTCTGTTAATTGTCTATTTGCTGAAGACAGTGAGGAATGAAAGTATTGTTAAGAGAAATTTGAATATCTTTTTCCTGTCAAGTAGAAGAATTTCATTGTAACTGTAGAAACATAGGAGGTGGTCGATGCCGGAATCATCTATCAGGAAAATGCACCCGAATGCCTCGTGGGAAAACGCTCAGATGAAATGAATAGTCGAATTTACCAGTTTATCCTGGTAACAGTAAAATTTCCAGACCTAGACTGGGTTGTTGGACACCCACTGAGAAGCACGCAATGTGAAACTAACTATCACAGGCCTGGCCAAATTAGTTGCTGTCATCCTTAATTATGTACATAGTCGCAGTGTTGGGAAAAACGTACGGGAGTGAATCGACCAGTGCGTTATCAGATAAGTTGAAACGTACCAGGTATACCGGGTTCCGTTACACATAATTCCCCTGTAGAGGATATCCACGCATGTTCAGAAGGCATCATTAACTTGTTGAGATCCCATTCTAAATTGAAATGACTTACCTATGCATGTGTTGTCGAATAATGACGGGAATCTGAGTGGTTGGTAGGCTTTTTTCCCGAGGGTTCAGCCGGTTAAGGGCTCATCTCCAAACTTTCGAATTAAGGAGTGCGCCGGAAAATATTCAACAGCCAATGACCGGTTTCGCCCTTCTTGGGGGCTCATCATGTAGGCGAAGTCCCCGAGTTTCTGTCAACCCTATGTTCTACTTGAACCAAATTGGACAGATTTAGACAAATACACTCATTTGCATATAAATTTGTTTTTGAAGGGAAACACGCTTGGAACCCAGCTGAATCTCTCGCTTATCATGCTCTTAAGCAACTGAATGTGCTGCACCAGGCCACCTCATGTTTCATTTGGTACGATATTCAAGATATCGCGGTACATTGTACAGACGTAATACGTTATTTATAACGTTGCTGAAAACTGTTCGACAGCCCACGAGTGATCTCCCTCAAGAACATTAAAAAAGAGAGATTCCGCCTGAGTCCTCCGTCAAAAAAATTGATATGCGAATGGATCTATTTGTCTAAATCTGTCCATTTCGCGTCCAAGTAGAACATATGATTGACGGAAATTCGAGAACTTTGCCTACTTGGTGTGCCCCAAGAATGGCGAAACCAGTCGTGGGCTGTTGAAGAGTTTTCAGCAACCTTATGAGTAGTGTATTACGTCGATACCTGTATCGCGCTATCCCGAATATCGTGCCTGCTGAAACATGAGGTGGCCTGGTACAGCACATTCAGTTGATTAAAAACGTCTTAAACGAGAAATTCAGTTGGGTTTCAGGTGTGCCTTCTTTCAAAACCAGATTGACAGCTCAGGTATACATTTGTGATGGTTAACTTTTTTGTCAGGCAAATTCATGCGGTTTGCGCTACTTAGATTCTGGTTAACTGATTTTCTCTCAGGCAAATATGTTAGTTTTGTTCGAGGAGCAGATTGGAAAATACAGTAAAGTCCCAACATTTAGAATGTGTTTTCCAATGAGAACTTTAGAGAAAGCAAACACAGACTTCCTTATTTCCATATATATCACACCCACTTGAACACACAGAAAGGAGCCATACGTCTTAGTAGGTTTAATGCGAATTTGAGGTGGGTGTACACCCAAGCAGTAAAATGGCCCTTGGATTGTGGAGCTGCTCTTGCATCCCTCAGACCAGAATTCCGATTCAGGGTAGAGCTTCAGCGGAGGGACAGATACTTTGACGACAAAAGCAGACCGGTTTGAAGTTCTTACCTGGTATCACCTCTCAGATGGCAGCACTTCCGAGAGAAGCCACCGGTATTCTAAGCGTTCCTGTTTCGGAAGATCGCCGTATCTTTAAAACCACCGACAAAAACCTCACAACAAGCGGGACGCAAATTATATGCCAAATATCAAGTAAACTGCAGCGTTCTATCGTCATATATGACAGTAGCGTTGCTAAATATACAATAATAAATTTGAAACAAAAGAGAATATTGGTAATACAATGCGTCAGTGACAAGCGCGCTAAGTACAATGAATTATCTAGTACTCGGAAGTATGAATGTATCTGTATTTTAAAGAAAATCCAGATCCAATCCAAAGAAAATTAACATTGTTGGCAGTGTTATCAGTGACAGTTCCTCGCATGCAATCAATAGTCGGACTGTCAGGTCAAAGTAGAAAATCAACCTGCAGAACCAAACGACCAAAATCCTGATTACCTGGTCCAAATCAGGAAAAACAGCATTATGCTGAGTGATAAAGTTCCTCAAGGCTGGTGAATCCTGTCCAACGAATACATCAAAACATCTGTTAGAGAAAGGCACTGTTGCGATGCAAAGCTAGTGATTTCATAGAATCGTTTGTGAAACCTAGCCTAATCTACGATTACGTGCCATAACCAATGGAATCCTGCCGCATTCGTTAATGTTTTGAGGTTGAAAGATATAATTCGCCTTTTGTGCGACCCCCAAACATTTTTTTATTTAGATTAAGGTATGCTCTGCAGCACTTCTACATTCCGCAACCCGCTCCCCTTACAAACCAGCATACGTATTACTTATATGACACCTGATAAATCGCTAGGATGAGTTTTTTGTTCTTGCCCGGGCTTCCATAAAAGTCCCAACATATTTACTGGTAAGGTCAAGAAGTACTTTGGGCATTTGTGGTAAAATCTTCCAGAACAACTCACAAGATTCTTCCACCAAGCACGAATGGGAAGGAGTGTTTTTATTAAGGTATTAAATGGCACCCGACTAATCAACTCTACATCCAGATACATTCATCGAATAGTTAGTGGTAATACTCATGAAAGACAGAGCTAATGTTCGAACAAGAAGGAAATAACACAAGTAACACAAATAACAGTTTTATGTGTTGATACCCTATTTTTTTCTGGCTGATACATAACTGTCCGGTGACCAATGTCGGTAAACGGACATCACTGCTCTGTCTCCTGTACGCAGCCAAGGAGTTGTCTTCGTGTTATTTGTATAAGCTCTTCCTCATGAACTGGATTGATCATCCGATGGATAAACCAAGATGTATTACGTTTTGCAGAAGTCGAAAATTTAAAGTTGCCAAGCAGTATATGACCAGCGCTGACTTTTGTTGCTCTCAGTAAAATCTTTACTAAACAGTAAGCTTAATTAGTTATTGAAAGCAACAGTGAAAATTGGGAATAAGTAAGTGCACGGCATGATTTTGCTAGCATGAGCATGCTGACGGGGCCAACCCGAGCAAACTTTGGTTAGCTAAATGATTCATTGCATAACGGCACCTCTGAATTTACGAAGTTCATAACTCAAAGATGGTTTATTATGAATGCAGAAAGTTGAAAACCGCTTGCCATTTGACATTGGGGAACAGCCGTCTATTTCACTCCATCCAGGAAAGACGTACAAAGTTATGGGAAACCCCTGATTTTGGTACATCATTTCAACCTGGTTTCTGTTTTCTGTGGCCTCTTAAGCTTGTCTCTTCTTGTCGATTATTGGTGGACCAAAATAATGATAGTTAATGTCATACAATGATAAATGTATTGCTTGCATATTCAGTTGAGAAACAATACACGCAAAGGTTGGCACCTCATTTTAAGATGTCTTTCTGAAAAGCACTGTTATTCCGACTGGCTAGAATAGCGTTGTAGACAGTCGACCTGCTTCATATAGGATGATTCCTTGAAAAAATCTTCGCTATTTCTTCATTTGTTTCAGTCTGCTGATTTGACACTGTGGTAGTGTGTAACGAAAAAACATGCTTGAGTTACAAGATGTTACGGTCATTTCTCCCAACGCAAATGTGCATTTCAGATGTCAGGCCCATTGGGTTCAAAAAGTTGACAAGACATTTGGCAAACATCGAAAAGATGTTCATACCAGGGTTACCACAAGTGCAAAAAAACAAACAGTGAATGTCGGGGAGAGCAGTTTACGAGTGTTAAATTCTCCCACATTTGGCGCCAAAATTTTGATATGGGATAAGTTTAAAATTCTTTGCGATTCAAGAGACATTCGGGTGAACAAATTGTATTTTGGTCTGAAGCGTTCCATGAAACCATTAGAGCCGTCTTAGTCCATACTTGAACAAAATTCACCAAATATATTGCTTTTTGCGTGCATCCACGTTTTATTAATGTGAGCAAACGTTTTATCCTTTTCCCCTAACAACAAGGCGAAATCCGGGTATTTGCGAAAACTCGATATGCTATCCTGTTATAAAATATTTTTCTACTCATGTGGAGGTAGATTTCAGCAGAGATTTTGGTGTCTTCGATTTGACGAGAAGACATTGGTTATGAGCTTCCTGCCTTTTGTCTCTTCATCCAGCCCCTACGCAGAACAGGGGTTGACAGTTTCTATAGAAGCAATTTCATAGACTAATCGCTTCTCAGGAATTTGTCGTGAGACCTTAGTATTTGAGGACAGTTAAGCGTTGTTCCCAAATCTTCCCGACATTTATGCGGGACCTGATAAATGCCGAACCTATGAGACTCTTATTTAAACATGTTATTCACCAACTCTGAGTGAGTTACTTTTGAAAAATGAAGTCTGATTTTTTATTTGGTCCCTTTGCTTGAGACATTTGACTATATCATTGAAAGGAACATCTCCTAAGACACCTGATTTTACCAAAAAGGGCTTATATTGATACAACCCAAACGCAGCAACTGTAGCTTAAAACGCTTTCCTGCACTCGATTAGAGGATTTTGTAATTGTTTGCCCATCAATGCTAGGAAGAGCTTTTGTCCAAACTGGAGGGGCCTTGTTGTGGTATAATTTATGGTACAGCACTTCAAAAATAAAATAAATGCTACCTGAAGTCAGGTTCAAAAGAAATTTTGTATCTCTGAAATCTGAATCAGATATAAGCTGATCCAGTTCAGGTGTGCTAACGATTGACAAACAAAGTCGATGCACACAAATTTCGGCATGACAAAGAGCTACTTAGCTTGGAATATAAATCACACCTACTAGTATTACTGTACTCCAGTGCACATTTTTATCGAAGAACGCGTACCACAAGAAGAGGACTTCTTGCATAAAACACCAGGAGGAAACGGCTATTCGGATGAATTCACGTTTTCACCCAGGGGTACACACCACTAGCAGGACTTTCCCAAGAGATACACAGAGAATCGATTGTCTTGCACTTGCCATTCAAAGTTGAGCCCACTGCTGTTAATGGAAGGCTAAAGGTCAAGGTATCCCTAGTTCGAACTTGCCCTCAAGCGCCCGTATTTTCTCAGCTGGTTCAAACAGTATGCTTCAGTTTTGTCGTCAGAAATAGCCCTGGCGCACGTCTTTTATTTTGTCCACCAGTGCGACCAAAGCTGCGGTGAAACCTGCTTTTCCTAAGTGCAGTCCCAAAAATTAGCAAGGGACTCACCTGGGAACACAGTACTTAAAGTGCCGCACAAGAATATAACAACAACCCCATCCCTATCGAGCGCACGCCATCAGAACGGCACTGGTTAAGAGTGCGATCCTGAAGTTTTGTTCACACTCTGACACAGGACTTCAGGTTAAGCAACTGGAACTCAACACTGATATCTCACTCAGGGCATAGACCGGGAATAAACTTGCAGCGCATGACATATGTAATCCGGAAATACTCCACTCCAAGCTCTTATCCCGTGCATCGCGTCGTTAAATTTTACTTTCCCTTGAGTGCTAGTACTAAATGCTTTGCATATGTGACTGAGGAAGGCAAGTGGAACGGCCATGGTCTGTAGCTTCTCTCCGTATAAATGAAGTGGATTAATGGGATATGGACATCTAATGAGGTATTCTGTGATATCTGGTTTACATGACATTCTGGAACACCAATCGCCAAGCATCAACTATTTTTTATCATTTTACAGTGAATTTAGCGGCACGGCTATGAGCACAAAGATGTAGGAAAATTTGAATATGCATGTACCAAAAACGAACTTGCAATTTAGTATCTCATTAGATTTTGTTCACTTGTGCAAACTCATTTTCCGAAACCTAGTGTATGACATCAACCACACTGTGAAGCTGATTACGCGAGACTAGTTCAACTTAGAAAGTTCTATTCCCTGGGTATTATTACGACCTACAGCAGACCCGCATACCTCAAGTGGGCACTTTGTGATGGGATTTTCACCATGTATCGACTTGAATTTCCAAGGTAGCACGATGCATTGATTGCTGCTCAAGGGTTATGCTGATGATACTCTCACTGACAGAATTCACTTCAATAACTTGTGTAATTTTCCGATAAAATAGAAGTGACGCGGCAAGTGTTTCGTTTGAAGAAGTCTGCAGCACAATTGTTCACATTCATTGTGTTGTAGAACAAATAGCATATAGTCAATATTCTTGAAAGTGTGTGGGCCCAAAACAGCGTTGGTAATTAGACCTTTCAAACGAGGTTTCATCCTGCAATTGATTTCAGTCTATTTGAAAGAGCCAGGGGATTGTATAGCTGCTTCATCCTTGTCTGAAATTATCAGCAATGCTTATCTCTATGGGAATTCCTCCGACTGATAGTTGAAGACTGAACTGTTCAGCTTTGAACGGCTGATCAGCACCTTAACTAATTCGCACTGAAGCAGGCTGTAGCGACACGCCTGTTTTAGTCAACTCCTCCAAATATCATGATAACTTGAGGATCGGCTTCTTGAAAGATTGATCTCAGATTGATCTATCTTGTAATTTAGTATTGCTTCGAAGCCTAAACCGTCTATGTTTAGATTCACCAGTCGAGAAGGTGGTCCTCTTGCGACCATGTCAGGTGAATGAAGGATAAGTGGTTCTATATTCGCACACTCATAATCAGCCATTTCAGGTTGACTATCTTAGTCTTCAACTACTATTAGGGAGTTTAAGGTTACAAATCTTTCTGGCGGTTCGTGAATTGTGAACTGCTGAGGATTCCGAAGAAGTATCGGCTGAGATTTATGGACGATTTAATCTCAGTTACTTCACAGTACCGTTTTCTGCAAGGGGAACGTCTTTGATAGTGCGAGATGGGAACTTTCTGACCATTCTGACTTGATGTGTGACTGGACTTATTGAGAAAACAACTTCACGGCATTTGAGAGCATTGAGCGATAGAAGCTGCTTCTGAGACCACTCCATGAGTTTTATCAGTCCCGCCTGAGAGTTTAAATGTGCATTACAACTGAGACTAGTGGAAATAATCATAAGTTGGAGATACCCAAATTGAAAGTACAAATCAGCAATTGGCCTGCGGCTGCACAGGAGCAGACAGAGAAGGGAAATAAATCAAGTCCTTGAAGCACACCAGTCTAATTTCAGAAGCGAGATTTTTGGCCACTCAAGTTCAGAACTTTTGTGTAGTCAGTGAATTTTTCCTGGATCAACCTACCTCCTGGACATTTTGAATAATAGTGTAAGCGAGTCTTTCCAGTCCCACATTCTGCAAACCAGCTGCAGAATGGTCGTTGCTGCTGAATGCATTGCTGCAATCCGGAAATAACAACTGTGCAGCCCTACCAGTTTCTGTGATCGACCAGATGTACATCGGCACTCATCGTAGAGCACTACTGTCGATAAAAAAACTGACCTCAGTCTTAAGCAAGCAGGTTAGTCTGCATTCCACTCAAGGCGCTTTTCCAAATAGTTGATCAAAACTGCACAGCTCTTTTCTCTAACAGCGGTGATATATCTGACATGCAACGACATGGCGTAAAATGCTGTAACTGGTGCGCTGAAGACGCCAGAGCATTCCCTGAGTAGCACAATGATAGGAGCCTAGTGAACGACGGTTAAAACACACTAGCTGCTTTACATCATTTCATGTTTTATATCTATTTTTGAACGCGTATTTCCGGGACTGGCAAAATCCCTTTGGTATGTCCCATAGACCTCCTCCTCTCCAATTTACCGTCGATCTTGAAAGCCTTTTCCTCTCGTCCACAAAGGTAACTCAGAGGTGCAGAAAATCGTCATCGAAAGAAGAATTGATATATTCGTAATGCACTACTCATAAGGTTGCTGAAAATTCTTCGAAAGACAGTCCACGACCGGTTTCGTCCTTCTTGGGGCTCATCAGTTAGGCGCAGTCCCCAGTTTCCGTCAACCCTATGTTCTACTTGAAACCAAATTGCACGAAATTAGCGAAATGCACTCATTTGCAAACAAATTTGGTTTTGCGGAAGACTCGCCTAGAACCCAGCTGAATCTCTCGCTTGTGGCGTTTCCACGCAACTGAATGTTTCAGTTGCTACGATATTCGAAATATCGCGATACATGTGTACGATACGATACATGCAATGCACTACTCATAAGGTTGCTGAAAATTCTTCAACAGCCCACGACCAGTTTCGCCCTTCTTGGGGCTTACCTGGTAGTACACAACGCTGCTCAGTTTTGGTTGTTATTGCAATATACACATGTAGCTTGCTTGAATTCTCAGCGGTGAGTTGCGCGTAAGGCTGTGGTTTTCATACACATGTATTGAACCAGTTGTCTTAACTCCTACTGGAGCCAAGTGACGTTTTGAAAGTGCTGAAGCGATTTGCTCTCACTTATGATGCCAGCTTAAACAAGAACTAGCAAAGAATCTAACATGCTGAGAGATGAAGCGTAAAATCGATTAGTAAAGACTGATCAATCAATTAGTTATTCACATACCCATCTAAAGTATGCAAAAGATATATTTGGGGCAGAAAGTTCTGTGCACTTGTTACGAACACCTATCCATTAGGTGGTGGCAAGCGTTGATTGTATAATTTAATGCACCGTTTTGGATTTTAGGGTTTCCTCAAATGACGGCCGTCGGCTTTTTCCTCTATACAACAAGAGGTGGAAGTAATTTGCTCAGACAAATTTAACTCTGTTTGTTCGACGTAGCATCAGGTTTCTCTTGGAAAGGTGTAAAACCTATCAGCCAAATAAGAATAACACTCCAATCAAATTCAACTTTGGTTTGAATCCAACTCTATTTTGCGGCTATCTTTGTCCTTCCATTCTTATTAGGTCAGGCAGAGAGTGTAGGACAAAAAAAAGGTGATCTTGCGGGGCCTACGTTGCATGCACTACTGGTTGACTACTATCATCGTCCATTCGATCGACAACGTTAAGTAATTCATTTGAGTTAGTTACAAAATCCCGATGAGAATCCTTTCAGGGTCAACTACTTGAAGCCGTTCTAACCAGCCTGTAGCATTGGTATATTGTAGACCAGTTTGTTTTGCTACTATTAGTTTTCTCCAAAGTTCAGCCAATTTTTCGATTTTTTGGTTAAAACTGTGTGCCCGAGTACAGAGGTTCCGGCCTCTACAGCTTCATTCACCGAGGATAAGAAGAGTAATGTGAAGACCACGTGCTGGTGACGATGGCTTAATCAGTTCATTGGAGGTGAATGGTTCCGTATACCCGTTATGGAGGGGGGGGGGTGACACATATTCCTTAGTGTCTCTAATATTTTCGTGCATTAAAACTACTGAAGGATGTTGGACGGAATAACGTTCCACCCCCTGGGTGAAAAGTTGCGATAAACGAGCTTACGTCCAATGTGATGCTGTATTTCCGTTATACTTTTATGACCACAGGCAGGGGAAAGTAGACAAGAAATTGTAACAAAACAGTGTTGCTTGCTATCAGTCAGGAGTAAAACTATACGCGCAGGGATATCTAGACTTAAAATATTTAACAATACTACTGCTTGCACATTTAACCTTGCTTGGTGTTGGTTTCCTTTCACTTCATCCATCCAGGTAAGGCGCACCTTAGTACGACGTTTCTGATTAGCTACTGAGCAACGGCAATACCAGCAAGACATTCTGGACGAGAAAGTATAGAACCTCTGGGGAGGAATCGAGAGGCGGATCTGCCAAATTTGTACTGTTGGCCTCTCGAGTCGTTTGGATAACAGCCACTCCTTTGAAGTGTAACACCCTTCCCTGATCATCTTACCTGGATGCCATGGAAACTTATCGAACATACGGAAGAACTATACAGCGAACTTCGTATGTGATACAATCTCTGTGCCCAAATTCAGCGTTTTACACTTGGTGATTAGAACCTGCTCTCCTCCGGAATACGCTGACGTCCACTGACGTTTATGTATTATAAGCTAGAAAATGTCGGATTCATGGTCTTAGCCCATTTGAAAGCAGATTCCTGATACATGCAAGGCAACGCAGTGCAGAATCCTTGAGGATCCACATGTAACTTGTTTAATTTAACAAGTCCTCTCCGATATCCAAATATCGCGTCACGGATAATCAATCACTAAATCACTCTGATGCTTTAAATGTTAAATATAGTATTAGTTCACATACTTAGCCACAGGTTCTTGATCAATCAAAATGAGATCCTGTCGCATTCCCTGAGTAACCTGGCAGTAGTTCGATGTTCGCGCTTCTTCCTAGCCGCATGCCACACATTCAACCAAAAGTTGCCACAGGTGTGGAATTCCCATCTAAGTTTTCATTCGCCGGCGACCGAAGCATCGAATAGAACGCTCTGGCAGGAAAAAAACGTAATCACATCATCAAACTAAAGAGTTTTACGCTATAGAATGAAACGAACGCCAGGAAAACTACTAATAATACGATGAATGTGATCCATCGGTGATTTAAGCATGCTTGTCTGACAGCTCCAGCGAAATACCATCTCGACCGAAACGTGCCGAATGTAGCCATATGGATAATGCAATTTCAAACATTTGTTTACGCGAACTGCTACATTTGTGATAATCAGATGCAAATCGCATGTACGCAGTACAGATTTGTATCAATAACCACACAACTGTGTCACTGAAGTGTGCTCCAGTTCGTTAAACATACACACAACGTCGGCTTAACCACGAAACACCCAAATCAAATGCCAAAGCTGTTGTTTGTGCGACAATCTGGTCTTCATTTGGGACTAAGCGTGAACTATTTGCAGCGCCGTGGTGGTTGGTCGTACACAGAACCCGCAGGGTGGTGATTCACCTGGCTTGTTTGCGTATGTCCCCGCATTGGCGTAACCATCGTTTCGGTTGTTGAACGAGTCCGTTTGGCGATATGTTCATTAGACAGTGAAACATGTGTTTCATAGAGGTTTGATGGTCGAATGTGTTCGGCACAAACTCCACTTATATCAGGTGCCAAATATATACGGCCTCGGTTATCTGGGTGCCATCAGCCGTTTGCTTACTCTGGATTCTTCGTCCTGCTGTCGTGACTAATAAACGAAAATGTTGCGCTCGATGAATCATGGCATTGCACTTGCTTCGCTTTGACAGGTCAGCTATCCTGCATAGCGAATGAGACTCGATGATCTAAGCAAATAAAACAATTCACAAAGATTTTCGTCGCACTTCGATATTTTTTTCAACTTTCTGATAAAACAACAAGAGCATAACCAGCTAAAAGAGGCTATTCATTCGTTGTATGAGTCCCATCATACGTCCAAATCAGTTTCGCAATTGATACAATTCAGGGTTGTGCAAATCTTGAATTTGCCCTACTAGACGACATCCTGATGTCACATGTTCACACCATTATACTGTCATATCGTGATCATTTTATTCTCACTTGGTAGTTAACATACGGAATAATTCTCACTTCTGTTGTTCACTAACTGCCTCATCCAATCGGTAACAATGTCAAACGGAAACAATTGTCGGAGCGGACTCAAATCTTTTGGGGATGAGAGCTATTTGTCTCAAGTAAAAAATTTTGGAACAGCTTTTATCCTGGAGGAGACAGTATACTATGGGAACCTTAAAAAATACCGATAACACTATGTGAAATGTGAGCACAACCAACATTTTTCATTGCAAATTCAAATTGATAGCACTGGTATCCACACTATTATTGCGGGCAAAACACAAGATGAAATTTTTTGCCTCAGCACATTTTCTGCCATTTGTGTCATTCATGCTCCAGCAGAACTTGTAATCAGTCCGCAGTGACACTCGACGTTCCGCCTGTAAATCTTCCGGGACCATACTTAGTGTGCACACTCTGTACACTTTTGATCACAGTGTAAAATATACAGAGGGAAACCAGCCAAAAGCCGGGACTATCAGGATATCCTGTTACTATTAGTACTGCAAAATTCATTAGCCAGAAGAATGTATAAACGAGATAGTTCAAGTTTTACGTAAGTAAATTGCTACCGACCAAAACGCAACAATCTGTCAAAAAGCAAACTGCGCACGAACTTCTGTCAATAACTAAGGTGCTGTCAAGGCCCAACAGCAGTCTAATTGGGACCCTTTAATTCTTGTGGAGGAGGCGCGGTGGTGTCAAGTGGGGCCTAAAGACTCATCCTTTTTGGCGCAACTTCGTTTTCCTTCCGTACTTCTGCGATATAGAAGCAAACGGACGGTTTATATAGATACTGAATTGTTTTGCGTCATTTCCCCAGAACTTCCAGTGACCGCCCTACTCAACCTGAAGGAGCCCTTACAGCTTATGGATTTTGACTAAGTGAATGGTAGAGGAATTAACCCAGCGTTCTCGCCCAGGTTTCTGTTGCGAAGCATGGGCAGTTAGATCTGCAACCGCCTTCTTAGCACCGGAAAATTGGAGTTCAGTGAGATATGTCAAACGGTTAACTTATGTTTTAAGTGGATGTTCGACCTGAAGCCCCCGTGTAGCAAACGATGCTGTAACATGAGGCTTCATTTTATGATTCAATGAAATTCGTCTTTCCAGCTTCACTACCATAAATACTGTTGTCCAAATACTTTAGAGTACAGGTTGAGCGGGAAGGAGAACTGAGCGCTGAAAGTTTACTCGTTATGGCAAAGGGACCAGGCTCCTTCGGGTCACTGGTTGGCTCAGATTTTTTCGCACCCTAAGCCAAATAATCATCTAATGCTGTGACTGACCATACCTATTTCCTTCCATGGTATGGGCTGATGGAATCGTCAGAGCATCATAAAGCTAGTTCATTAGAATCTGTTTCTGGTCCAGCTCCACATCCTCAGTTAACAAGCCGCTGGGTACAAATGCACACTGCCCTCCTATGCCAGCACTGTACCTAAATTAATGATCATGGAGTGCTTCAGCTGGAAAATCGCCCTCCGTGCGCTGCTCTAAAATTCAAGACTAAGAAAGCAATCGTACTGCAGAGGAGTGACTGCATCACCACATTTATCGTTAAAACATCAAAATGAAAGCTATAGCAGCTTGAATGCTGGATGGGTAATAGCATGTGTTCAACACATACTAGTTGGTATGAGGCAAACTAGAGTCACGTACATCCTTTTCTCCTATTGCCACTGTTGTCAGTGGTTTTCGCTACCGTGCTACCAAAGGATGCCCCCTCCTTCCGACTGGAAGAACGTAATTCAGTCATCAACCTTATGCGATCACCGTGGTCGATCACTTCAGGCGGTTGTTAGTCAGACGAGGTGGTAGCACCGAGAGACGATATGGCTGTGTACTCACATTTCAGTTCTTTTTGGAGCAGCCCATACTCTTTACACGAATTTATCACTCTAAGGTTCTTGAAACTTCTCCCCCGAGGGGACAACCAAATTAAACCCTGTAGTGATAACAGGGACAAGTTAGTGGGTGCCAGTGTCGAAAAAATCAACATTGACTGCGCCCCAGGGAGTTTAACTTCAGCTCCCAACATGCAGTCTTACACCAAACTACTTGTTGTTCCTAAGCACAAGTCCATCAATGACACACACTCAAGTGGGCCCACAGAACCACACAGCAACTATGCAGTCCAGCTGTCTTGGAGTCAATGGGAGGAAGTAACCGTCAACTTTGAAGACAATATCCAAAATGTTTAAACCGGGAAAAAGCCTAGAGAGAGGCAAACTTCTTCTACTTGGTGATATTTTAGAACCGAAGAGAAGGACATAGTCAAAATGAAAGTTCAGTCTCCTGATGGGGTAATCAGAATGTGCTTGTATCGGTTGGAAGACATTCCTTCGTGGTGTACGCCAGCTGTACATTCTAAACACCTCGAGGTTCGATGGAAAGCGTTCAACCTCATAGGGTCTGCTGTTTTGTTGCTAAACGGATCTAGGCTTGTAGTTGCTTCTAACTTTGTTGCATGTAATTCACGTGAATACCAGCTAGGATCAAGCTCTATTTAATGTTTCAGGCCGCCCGGATCCTACGCCGTTGGTCGAGCACTCTCGAATAGTTTGAATCTTGGGCAGTTATTTTTTCTCAAAGCGATTGCTTGTTTCGTAAGACTAAAAAATTTCACTTTCAAAACGCCTATAGTAAAATCTTCTAGTCCGTTTGATACAAACGGTGTTCTACCTTCGACAAACGACCAGAATAAAAAGTCCATATTACGAAGTACAAGGTTATGAACGGAGTAGTTGCGGTAGGTTGGCCGAGTGGTTAAGGCGGTGGACTTAAGATCCACTGGAGGCAGTGGGTTCGAACCCCACACCTACCATTGGATTTTATCACCAAATCTATGTACCTCACATTACTGGCTTATTTTGAAACTGCCTCCGGAATCCCCTGGAATCATGGTGAAATGCTCAATCATACTGCTGTCACTTACAAGGTGACACATGCATGCTTGCATATTCAGGCAAATTATGTGCGATTAACCCGTGGCACTATTTGTCGAACATCTTGAGTATCTAGAAGAGCTGAAGCTTTTGAAAATTTCTGACGGATGGAGTTTCCTCAAGCCCACAGAATTTGCGCATTTATATCTCTGTCGTTTCATCATTCCTCCTCCTATCCGGGTCCATCGTTCTGGTGAGGCCACACCAAATGAGCTTCAACTGTGTCGGTGACTTGCACAGAACGTGCTCTTACTAGTACGTAAAGCTAACTGAAGGTATGGAATATGTATGAAGCTTATGCACTTTGTGAGATGCCCGCTGTTGATTATTCCCAATGACAACGCAACAACTGTGCAGAACATCCGGGTTTTTCAGGATAGATTGGCTTCATTTACGGGACAAAATCTTAACTGTAAGTGAAAATTACCCCAGAAAAGTGGGGTGTGTAAGGTAAAACACCAGAATCCGGTGGTTACCCAAATGCATCGTCCTCCGGTGGTGTGATCACATGGAAAAACATACCAAAAACAGTCCTGTGTGAAAGGTAATTACTTTCCGGGGATATAAAACCAATGAGACGCATTTCAATCTGCCAGTCGAAATTGTAAGTTGTAAAGTCTTCCGTCAAATCTGAGCTATCCCAGAGCTATCTATGCAACGATAAGCTAGTGCCAATCTGTCACAGCAACTAAAGTAGTTTCCGCACCACTAAGCATGAGAATGCCACACACCTGATGAAACAAGTTATGTCGGCGACTGGACTGGACACTCGTTGAGCACTTGTGTAACCGAAATATTTGCTTACATTTTTGTTTAAAATGTGCTTATCGGTAGAAATTACCTTAAGTTTTTCATAAAAGGGAAACATATGTTGCAGCTGCACGAGTACAGCAGGATTTTTGATCCGTAAAAAACAGAGCGATAAATAAAACTTGGCGACGTTGCAAATATTTATATGACAATCTGTTCCCCATTAATCAGTGCTTCACCGAACTAACATGGGCTACAAAACAACGTTCTGATTTTATCGGAGGAAATCTTCCCAGGAACCCCGTCCGTTGGCTGAATTTTCCCGTTTTCCCGTCGCTCACGGTCTCGTTGCTGACAGCATTTCCTTATTTGTTTTTTTATGCTGTAATTTGCAGTGGGGTTGTTCCGATTAAGCAAAACAGTGCCAACTCCCGTTTGCTTTCTTTGTTCCGTTTTAATCACGGTCATTACGTTAATCGTTTAAAAATTCAGCGTGCTTTTGAATTCTAATGCTTTAAACGGACGAGTAATGCTCACATTTAGCTTTGTTACTGCCAGCCAAGTTTTCGGTACGTTGGACACAAAGGACGAAACATGACATCTGGTAAATGCCTCATGCGAGAGCAATGAACCGGGATACATGTTTGGACAACACCTGTGGGCAACCAGCAGGCAGACAACAAAGACTGTCTATAAAATATCTGATTACCTACGTTTGCTTAACATCGGAAAGTGTAAATTCAAATAATTTAACCTACCAGGCAGTTTTTTTAATAAACTAAAGCTGGTGCTGACCGCTCCAGTTGTTGGACGGTAATGTGACACAGGAAACAGCAGTGGATTCGAGTTTCCCTCATAGTAAAGCTCATCAACAGCGTACACCCTTGGCCGTATCGGACTTTGAACTCTGGACATCAGATGTTCGAGGCCAGCGTGTTACCATCGCCCCACGAGAGCACTCCGAACGCAACTGAATTATCACCTTTGAATAGGCGAATTCGTTCATGCTTGGTGACTGGCTTGTCAAACACCTATACGTTGGCCAACTACCGTAGGTTGTAGGAAAATTTGCTTGAGTCTAAACTATCTAATAGTGCGCATTGATTGGCAGGAGTCAAAATGCTCCCCAGCTTTGCCAGGTAACCGGATCGGTTGGATATTGACCAGTCAGTTGGTCGATTTCTACTTACTAGTTTGGCCGTGGATGTTAGGACATGTGGGTTTATCCGGACTAATCTAAAGTGGCCCCTCGGTAGCATTAGTGAAACAGGTCTGGATTGATTCAAGCAATCTGCTGGATCACGTTGAGTTACGAGCAAAACCCACATCAGTTAGGAAGGTAGACAAAGATTCGTCGTGGACACCTTTTCGAGGGAAACCGCACTCAGTACTTGGCGGATAGATCGTATCTGACGCTCCCATACTCCTTCGCGGTGACTGCTATAGGGTGGATTGAAGTGCCACTCTGTTATAATTCTCTTATTAACGGGATCGCAATCTGGCGATTTCAGAAATTGCTGAAGTTCTAGTTCGGCTCCAACGAATTTACCTCCTTGATCACTGTGCATTTCTTTTGGTGACTCGCGGCGGTTAACAAAACGGGAAAGTTCCAAAAGTAAGCACTCAGTCGATAAGGGATGAGCTACCTCGATGTGAAGTTCACGCGCCTTCAAACAGGAGGATGCATCCGTATCGCTTCCTCGACTGTCGTCCGTCGCGTACAAAAAAGGGACCGAAATATTCCACACCGGTAGCGGCAAAGGCGTAATCCGTTTCAACTCTGCAGGGTGGTAACGGTGCCATCAACTATTTCGCTGGATTCATCGTCCTTGACTTGCACGACAAACACCTACGCACAAGCCCTTCAACAGCGGCTGCCACCTTGATAACCCAAAATTTCTGGAGCATGATATCTAGAACATGCGACGTGCCCCTATGTCCTTCCAACTCGTGGTAGTGTCTAATCGAACAATGTGTCACGGGATGTCGACTAGAAAGTATGGTGGGAGATTTGCGGGATTGGGACAAACCACCATTCTGCAGCCTTCCTCACACACATATCAGGAGCATCGGAGAGAGGTTACGTGACGAGTTAGCCGAGTTCACATTCTGGGTCTCATCGGGAAACGATTTTCCAGTGAGAGAATTTAATAAATTGTGAAAGTCATACTGTTGCACGTATTGCAATGGTGAATATTCTGCTGCTCTTAGTTCATCGGGCCGAGGAGCGCCAATTGAGAGCACAAACTTCTCTTCTTTGTTTGACTTTGCGCGGAGGTACAATTCGAATCGCGCCATCCATATTATGCCTCGTTTCAGGCTAGTCCATGAAGAATGGTAAGAGAGCAGTTTGTCGAATGATTATTCTTTCAAGACAGTAGTGTTGAGAACGTTGAACACCTTGACTTCAAGGCTCGGTATACCATCGACCAGACATTTGACATCCACCTTCGTCCCCATGTGCTCTGGGCTTCGCAAAAAGGCTGGGCCATTCAACTATACGTATAGAACGTCCGTGCGGCTACCAGCGACTCCCCTCATGATGCTTGAAACCTCCTCCACTATTGGGGCAACCACGACCTCTGCCACTGAAGCCTCTGCCCCCCTTGAGGAGAAAAGCTCCGTCCTCCTCCCAGTTTGAACGACGATCTCTTCTGGCTTGAAGTCAAGGCTGGTTTACCGGACGGAGTGGAGTTACCCTTTCCTCGTGACTTTCCCACTGGTATCTCCTCATCGCAGGAATCCTCTATCCCATCTCCTGACCCAACGCTCTTATCTACCTCATCTTCATCTTCATCATCTCCACAGGAAGATTCTTCTTTACAGCACCCTCAGTTTTCCATGGTACTTGGTCGCCAAACCCCAACTCGTCACCGTCACCTCCGTCCTCCCTTTGAGAGCCATTGCCAACTTCAGAGGGAGCCTCAGAAATTTCGGATGGTTTTGGCGTTATTTGGTTCACTTTAGGTTGGTTTTCTGGCACTGATGTATTTTCCGTGCGAATTTCTACGAAAAACTGACTCCCAAATAGTCGCCAGCCCTTCAGTGTCACACACTTCTGCAGAGCTGAGTAGGCAGAGGCAAAAGATGGAAACTCGATAATTGCAGACCCTTAGCAGGCACTGTCATGTCTTCGGTGCAAATTGATTTTCGACGCCTCTGGATAAGCCTTGCGAAAGTCAGACTCCAAAACATCAAATGTTATACACCTGGTCAGATGCGTGTTGCCTTCGATACCACCGGAAACACCTAGTCGCATCACAATTTTCTGCGGTTTCTTCCGTCTGCCTGTGACCTCACACAGTGTGGTTTTATAAGCAAAGTCGAAGAAATGTCCCATTGAAAACGGTACTTTGGTTTCTTTTGCCTCCTCACGGTAATTGCGGAGAACGCACAAAAACCTGTTACTATTGTCAATTAGTCGATCAGGAATGCTCAATTGAGAGGCTTTCATAAACTCCCAGAATCCTATAAGATTGTCGTCAAACATATCCATGCCCATTTTCGGCATCCAACTGGTGGTCACCGTGGCGTAGTGGTCAACGCGATGGCTGACTTTTTCGTGCGCTGCGGTTCGAATCCCGAGGCGGCCGTGCTTTTACACAAATTCGTAGACAGTGTGGGCATTCTGCTTCCTCTGCATTGACTTCTGCAATAAAATTCTGGACATTCTGTAGACTGGAGGAAAGCTTATATTCGCAATCGCCTGCAATTGACCTTTCGTCGACAGAGAACGCATAATCAAATAGTATCTTCTTTAGAGCCGCTAACCTCCGTCTCCTAGTTTCCAATTCCTGCACCTCTATTGCGATCTCTTCCTCCAGGACCTTATTTTCTGAACTAATTCTGACAAAATCTCTACCCGTATGCCTGGACACTACGAGCTACGCTTGGCGTAGGGGGAGAAGGTCAACATAATGAAGGAGGCTGAGAAACACAAAGGTCACGGTCAACAATGTTATCAGAATTATCGTTCACAAAGTTAGCATGTACCGGGTTCGACAAGGTGACATTCCAGGATAGCCATCTGTTAAAGATATCAGCACCACCGCGAGCGCCATTACAGTCGACTGTCTGTGATTTAGCTAAGTGTTATTGATACTCAAATCACAAAGAACTGGTCAACTCATCGGAATTACCGGGCTCGATAATGACTGATTAATCGGACTGGTTCAGTTAACCGGTGAATTCCTGGCAAAAGGACAACGTAACGCCTAACTAAATTTAGACTCTCCAAGTGACAAACGTAGCTCCGAGGAAGCGCTGTAAACTGGTGGCATTTGATGCTGCTAAATTTACGCGGTCTTACTGGCGAGCCTTCTGGCTAATAATGACCAGGTTTATGTTAATGTTTCCGCCAACAGTCACTTGATTTGTGCCGTTTTCAAGTCCGTGCCTTCCCAGACTACAATCTGAGAACTATCTTCCAAGTTTCTACCTGAATTTGACTGGGATGCTTTTCCATCGCTGTTACATTCAGCCTCATTTAATTTACCGCCTTTCAGGTTTCAGCTAGTTGGGAGTCCCATTGTAAAAGCCTAGTCACATGCAGGGAACGTATAATTATTTCGCTTGTCGTCTGCAAAACTAAAGGCCTCTAATTCAGCTTTTCAACACTATCCAGATAACCAGCATTCTGGGTATCCCGAAAAAAAGACAATTGGAAGAGTGAAGCACTGATTGCGAGACACGCGGAAGCATACGAATTACCCATGCATTCGAAAAAACGAAGCATCAGACTGTTCCCTGATTGAGCTAAAATTAATCAGTGTTCATTTCTGTGCAGCAGTGCTTGGATTCCTGGCTTCTTGGAAACTTGTTACCTTCACGAGTTGGTGCATAATTGTCAGGCTCATAGGAATCCCAACCAGAGCATTTAGTACACTGTCTGTCGTTTTCTCCTTTCTGCAATATTCCATTTCTACGGATCACCAATGTAGACTGTTTTATCCCAATGGAAAACCAATGATATAATTTATTCGATTCAAGTCACCCAAAGTTGAAATTTTGGCGCCTGAAAATTATAGACTTCGAAAAGTAGATGAGAACGCAGAGGAGGAATGGAGGGTGCACACATTTTATATTACATATAGATTATTAAATACGAATCCGCGCATGAGAAATTCTCCTAAAAGGGTTAGGGGATCAAGGGCCGGGCACAAAAGTTACAGTACCAGCACACATGATTTTGAAAGCTAGTCGGGTATAGGAAGTTGAAGCTCCCTTAGATGGAAAAGGAAGAGGGGTCACCGCGCATTTGACAGAATTGTCGGTGAAAAGTTTCAGTAAGCTTTGCCGTGCCTGTTGATCAAAGCTTACAGGAACATTCCTTGCTTATCGCATTTATTTGGGATCATACTTCAGGGCATAGCAAACAGCTAGGCACATTTTTTTCGCGTGAATACTTTGTGTGCACGTGTTTGCGTCTGTTGACACCTGTCGGTTGTCCCACACAAGTCATCGTGCCTTTTCCGGCACGTACTATTGGTCATCGAGGCCTTTAATCACCTTACGCATGCCGTGTCAACCCTTGTCATTCGTGCACGCACGTCCGGGTCGATTCTGGTCGGCGGTTAGTAGGTTTGATATCCAGCACCGGCTGAGTCATAGAGTACAGTGCCACAGCAGGGAGTGTACAAGGTGAAAGTCTTGATTAGCCCAGGGAAAGCAATGAGTGAATGATAAATCTAGTGTCAGAAGATACATGCATAAAGGCCACAAACTTCAGGACGAGTTTAAGCGATGCATGCAATATTATAAGTTAGAAAGTGCAAAATATCAGTTTTCGGAGTTTGGTGAAAGGGGATGCAGTATGACGTGTCCTGACATTTCAGGACAGTGAATGGCAGCAAACATCCTCGGGGCTACCGCATGAGTAGATTAAGTTGGACTTGGAGATTGACATTAGCTTCTTGCGTGTTGCGTTTACGAACAAGTGAGTAAGGAACGAGTAAACCAATTAACAACATCGGCAAGGAAGTCAGTGAAGTGAAGAATGAATCAGCGCACAGAAATTAATCAGAAGTAGCGCTAACTACTCATGAATCGGGGTTCACACTCCAAAAGCAAGTTGGAATTCTGCGAAGAAAAGTTATACAACACATGTGGGAAATAACACCGTTTTTGTCTTACATACTTGTTAAAGACAAGGCAGGGAATGATTGCGCCGGACGTCAAGTAGGATAGGGCGCAAAACCATGGAAGTCTAACCGTTTATATGGATGTTTATCAAAAATATGGGTTACGCGAATAAATTAATATCCACCTCGATTACGGGCAATTCCAGGACTCAAGCGAATTTAGCCGGATGCTATACCGCGACATCGGTAGTTTGACGTTAAGCCAACTTGATAATCTTTTCAAATGGGTGACGGACCTTCGAGGAAATGACTGATGACACTTGCATTCTGTCGATGTTTTTCCAACTGAGTGGAAGCATCTTACCAACAAGATGCTTTCTTTTATAACCATAAGGCATCCTGTCACTCTTTAAGGATATGATCTTGTCCCATTTATCCGCAATTTACTGATGCCTCGTTTTGGAACGTAGAATTTATAATGTATATATAGGCATAGGAAATCTAAGGTCGCTTACAGTCGAACGTATCCAAAAACTCTTCGATAGTATTTCACATTTTCGTGCGGTTAGTTCCACTTCGATAAACCTGCGAGCGGACGTATATGGGAAAACAAATCTCAGCTGTCCTACCCTAGCTAATGTGATGGCTCGCAGTTTTCTCACGGTGGAACTCACAAAGCCGAACAAAACTCTTCCACTACAGCTCATCAGGTAGACCTAGTCCCCGAAACTCCACCTACGTTATTTCCTACCTGGAAAGCTAATTTTGCATATGTTGCGATTACCACCCATTGCAATTACTTGGTGTTAACCGAATACTCAGTTGAAGTTCGCCTGAATCAGTTTTGTTGGATGCACAGGAGAGTGACCCCAAAGGTTGATGTCAATTTTATCCACTTCTGTGCCCTCATGTTCCATCTGCTTTTCCACAGTGCCATGACGACAAAAGATGTGACGCACTATTCAGAATAAGGAGAACATCAAAATTATGCCTGTCTGAAATACATGGTGAGTCAAGAATTCTGGTTAGTTCCGTTGAAACTGGCGCACATGCTCAGTATGAAAAGCGCAAATGTCATTTAATGCAAACACTAATACAAGAATGAAAAAAATCTGGGACGAAATGATTCTAATAAGAGAACTAAAGTAATGCAGAGCTTGGAACTGCTTCTTAGGGTACCTACACGAGCACACCGAGCACACCTTGAAATCTTCGGCGGAAATGGATGTCAAAACACTGTTTAGAAGTTTGTCTCACTGGATTCATATTCCGATCGTGACGCTCGGACTGGCGACTTAATACCTGCCACCAAGTGAGACCTGTCTCGACTTACTTATTTGAGCAACTCTCTCCTAAATAAGGCAATTTCTCTGGCCATTGTAAGCAACTTTGTTAGTCCATTTTTGTGATGATCACACACCAAGGTCTCGTATGTTTATTCTCATAGTCACCATATTCGTTCCAAAACGACTGAGGGAATCTTCGTCCTCTTCATCTAGACGCCTGGTATTCCTCCTAAATGTGCACTCTTTAGACTGACACGTTATTCAGGGCTAGGCCTTCCAGAGGCTTTATGCCGTTGCACTAGGATCGCCTGTTCAGGTAAACCTGTTATGAGTTTCAGCTGGTCGAGTGCAAAGTTCGTTTTCTGCTGCTGCCTGAAACTGGCGGCTAGGTTTTAGGAACTATCTATATGTTCTTCCGGGTCACGCACAGCAACAGTCTTCAGGAATGCGGCCTGTTGACCACTTGCGGGTATGCAAGACGGTAGTTTTCCCATTGGCCATGAACCATGGAATCTATGGAGGACAGTGGAGTACTGCATGGCTGCCTCCAGGGTCAATAACAATAATCAGTGTTTAACCTAACGAAAGGCGTTCTGATTGACTAGGCGCAAAATTCATCCGTTTCTACTCTCTCACAAATACGTGAGGGAAAACAATATTTCGTATTCGAATAAGACCCGCTACTTCGCTCACAGCAAGTTGTGCTGTGCAAGGTAACCGAGTATAATACTTGAGATGGTACTTTCTAGTAGGTCAGGAAAACCGAGGTCTAACACTGTTGGCGGTAACCAAATGTCACTCTCAACCTGGGACTTTTGTAAATGGGTGCAACTTTTGCGAGCGTCTAGTCACGCGTCATTAGCTCCGTCGACAAGAGGGGCATTGCGGGTTTTTTCTACTGATCGTTCAGTGAACTTGCAAGTGATCTTAATGCCCCCAGATATAAGCCATCTGAACCTGCTGCCTGTGACGTGACAAGCTGTTTTCAAGTTGCCAAGTTGTAAAGGATTCAGATGGAATGTCTGTAGGCCAACTTGTTAGTTTGTGTTTCTGAAGGCACCTTAAGTAATAACTTAGATTCTGCTGAAAATAAACTATTCCTTCGTTGAACTCGTTTAGCGCTTATCATTCGATACATTGCCTGCGGCTGACCGCAGAAAGATTCCAGAGTAAACATAATTGAAATAGTCCTTCCAGTTCTTTTCCGTCGCTCCTGTTAACATTCGTATATTGTTCATTAACTAGTCAAAAGCTGCAAACCCAACTTTGTCAGTCTTACTTTGTCCCCTTGCTTGTGAACTTCGCCTAACCTCACTTTTCTCTGCCTGCGCTTTCTTCAGGCCTGATTACTGTTTGGACCCTAAATCCAGAATTAACAAACGTCTAACTGGTGCGAATTCAGGGATTTACCAGGTTTACCAGGTTCTACAGATTCTTTGCCCCTAATTCTCTGCTGAGAAATCTGGCTTCCATATTAGTTCAGTGATCTTGCTGAACAACCATCCAGGCTTGTTCATTCGTCCTTGGTGGAAAACTATGTACTCGGTCCCGAATATTTCGTGATTACTTCTTTCGATGTGTGAACATATTTACCTCACCTGGTACTTCGGAAGTCTTGTACTCATTAGGCTGCTGCGGGTGTTACATACCCTTGACGCCATTAGATGGTTTTCGAGATGGGATGGTCGTGAGGTTGCGTATGCATGATTTCAACTCATTGGATGTATAATATATATCTGTTCAAGTGGTCCACTTATGCGCAGGAGGTATCCGTTATATGATATGTCTCCTAGTTTTAACTGTCTTTGGACAGTTCAGTAGGTGAGATGGGACTGCATAAGAAATACTTTAAAAACGGCTGCTGTCATCTGCATTTTGAGAGTAGTCATGCTTCAAAATAGTGTCAGCAATGTCTATTAACCGGTGCAGCCGTTTAACTCCTCAGGCGAGCTAAACTACAGTCTAAAAAGTAGTGGTTTAGACCGCCAATATTACGGTGGTGAGGCTTATCGACGAAAGGGTCTACGCTATCCTCCGATTCCAACAGTTTTTCTGTCATCATCCAGGTTGTCTTTGTTGAACCATCTTGCACATTAACACAGGGTGTTATAAAACAGTTACTTTAGAAAGGTTTGGCAGACTAGACCACGATACGTAAAGGTTGGATTGGTCTTTAGGATTGGTTGACTAGCCAGCCGTTTTTATGGCGACACGTTCCATTCTATCCAGCATTCCACGAAGTTTGATTAAACGGGGCTAAATATGTCCTCCCCTCTGTGGGCATTAGTTTGCAAACGGGATACCATATAATAATACATCCAAACGTGGTTGATCATGCGTCAGATTCGCGAGCGTCATGACAAAAGCGAGTGTGTTTGCTTTATACGTTTGTTGTATTATCAAATCGTATGCTGTGATCTTTGAGAAGCATTTTTGAGATTAACTGTTTCTTACCTTGGACTTTCCACAACAAGCATTTTGTTATAGAAGTATTCGCTTACCTAAGTGTTTAGTCGACTTCTGGTGTCGTTTTACATTTTTGTTATTGATGAACTCGATGCCTATCACTCTTCGTTGAGCAGTCTGTAGTTTAAGATTTCCCGGACATTTAGATTACTTTTAGCATGGTGTGGTGTCTAGGTCTTACACTCCTCCTGTGATGGACAGGTAAGCTTGCATTTCTGTAGCTCTTGAAGCCACAGCTGTTTTGCTAAATCTGTTTCTGCTCGAGTTTTCTTTACTGATTCTTCATCAGGTACCTGGTCCAAGGTCATCTGAGTTGTTAAACGTGTTGGCTAATGACAAGTCAGTCCAGAGTTCGCCTTCTAATTTTTTCCCCAAATTTGTTTCCGATGCTCCTGCTTTTTGTCTACAACCTCACTCAGACTGCTGTACTTTAGGTCACACGGCATTTAAATTGGTCACTGAAAATTTCACTAAATACAACTGATACGCTCAAAAGCAGCACGCGACGCCTTTAACTATGTTGAATTTATTGAAGACCTAAACAGTTCAGATAAAATATGTTTGTCATTGATGTGTGTTCCTTGTTTGGACCGTCAGAATTTTCTGCCGGTATTTATTTGAACGAACTCGGGAATCCCAGGTTCCAGTTTTACCCCTGAGGAAACTTGTCTGAAGCATTGTGAATTTGCAATTGAAGTTCAGTGACAAATTCTGCCGTCGCCATCAGCCCATCACCCTAGCCGCTGCTAGCATGCGTATGCTAGGTCGTGCTAGAACCTGGGAGTTTAATACAAACAGCCCTATGGTGCTTGCTTAACCGTCAGCATGTCCGTGCTATTTCGTCATGCAACCTAGAATGATTGAGATAGATCAACTCAACTCCGACCGTCATCCTCAAGTTTACCTAAGAGTTAGAACAATTCAGGATTATCCCACTCCCGAATGTCCTAATAATACGCTGCAAAAAACTAATACATTAACCCCACTGAGTGAGTCAGTACCTTTTTGATTGCCGTTCCATTGCAAAGAATAGAACTTTAGTCAAAGCTGTTACACAGTGGCCCATAATATTTGTTCTAGTGAAGTTTGCGGATGACGCTCGATTCCCTCAAATATGTACTACGTGAAGACGGTTATGCTGATAGATTTCTGAAGGAAAAACATGCGACTGGAACCAACAGAATGTTGCCTTGACTGTCTCAGAGAAAGCACTTCCATTTATGAGTGACACATCCTGAGGGATATTGCCACTCACCCACTAGGCTTATCTACTACTTCCAAAACATGTTTAGCGCAATCAACCTAAGAAAAATATTCACCAACCTACCGCTGGCCTTTAAAACTTCAAGGATAAGCTGCTTCACGTGCATATACATTCACTAATTTCCGTGTTTGTATTCAGTTGGATGTGTCCATCAAACGACGAGAGAGCTAACAAAGGTGGCAAGAGGGCTTCTCTTGGTGCGGTGGATAAAAGCCAAGTATAAAACGTCAAAAGCGCCATTTTCAAAAATTTGATCGTCTTTACCCTAACTTCCGGGTCTTATACCGTGTACCCCAGTATAAATTTATGGATTTCAGACGGAGGATATTTGGTGAAGCTGCTGCCACTGCTGCTCAGCTTCACACATTCAGTTTGTGTAAGCAAATGTAATTGGTCCGAAGCCATTATGTCCCTGCTCTAACTATGAATTTTCTGAACCAGGGGCTGGTAGCAGAAATTACTTGACGTGACCCTTACTGTCTAGACAATTTTATCAAATTTACCTACCCAAGAATGGTCGATATCAATGACGTATGATGTGAACATTTTTGCATCTAAATGATCTATAATGTCCTTCCGTTCTGTCCTGTGCTGCCTCTTCCTTGTTGCCGTTTTTCTGACTTCAGTAGTAAACAGTCGGAAAAGAAGTCTCCGATCTGAAATAGCTTTCTATTATTCAGGAAAAAGAATGCCCAGGCCGTAATCTTGCCAGATTTAAGATCAAACCATAGGTAACAGTTGTTGCGTCCTATGTCATTCCGTTGGGCGTTTGTAACCGCCACAGCTGAAGGAGACATTTTCTTGGAACGCTGCGAGCCTGTTTATCTGAGAAATTCTCAAATGTGAATAAGGCCTGCGAACTTCTCGGCTGACTAGCCTCACAGAGTATAGACGAGAGACATTTTGAGACCTGCGGCTATTGATTCAGGATGTGTAAAAGGCAGCTGTGACAGCAGACTTACTCTAGTGTTCAGAAACTGAATCCTTCACTCTCTGGAGCTTAGGCTTCTTCACACTTTTAATCACCGGTATCTAGGTATGACAGAACGAGTTAGTTGGTTGCAGCGAGTATGGTGTGTGGCTGAAGCCTTTGTAAAGTGTATGCTTCCGTGACTTTCACATGACCTTTTCACATGCTGTCTGGTACCATGTAAACTTGTGATATACTGTCCAAGAGAAACAATCACCTAAAACAAGCCTCGTTCTCTCTTTTTGTTCTTCTCATGAATTACTAAAGCATTAAGTGGTTGTAGCATGTATTACGCATGCTAAGCCACTGTCAACATTAGAAAGCGTTTTCTCCTTCAAACCATTGTTGGCGGAAGACACGCGGACTACAGGCCATGACATTAGATGAAACAAATGCGGCTACAGTCGACCCAAATTCTTTGAGATCTTCCCGCCCCCTGGCTGGGGCCAGTATGACTCCATTTCAGGTGGCAATAAAGCTTACAGGAAATAACACACGATCGATTCGAGTGGCGCGCATTCTTTCACTTCCTAGCAGAACAGTGTGGCTACTGGTTGCCTCTCGTTTTTAACTAAGTGAGGTACTTGAATACCGCTTGCCCAATCCCGCTGGTATCGCTTTACTTCAACATGAAGCACAAATAAGTTTATTTTGATGCTATCCAAAATTATGTGCAGCTTATTCTTGATTGTCCATCATAACAGTATACGAGTTCTTCGCACAAGCGTCATATCCCGCTTTTCTCTTTCCACTCTTTTCCTAGGACCTCCTTTCGTCATGGTTGTATGGCATTTAAGCGCCAGTACATGCACAACTGGCCTTTTGCCGTCAGTGATATATACATATATATAGCAGTATTTGATCAGCAAATTAAGGGTTTACTTTGTAAGTAATCAGAACTATCAGGTAGACAAAATCTTTCAAGTCGGTTGAACTGTGGCAGGAGAGGATTTTTGGAAACATTCAGGTAGCTGTATCTCCCAGAGTATTCCAGGAAAAAACCAGTTAAACGGGCCGCTCCTCGGAAAACAAAGCGGTTCTGGCAGCGGTGTATTACGGCAAATTCAAACTGTCTGCGGCATTAGTGTTTAAGCCCTAGTTTGTAGCGTTGTTAGTGGGTTTATTGTTTTTACTTTAAAGTCGATAGCTTCAGGGAAAATTGGCTTAATGCGTATTTTCCTTCCTAGAAGTAAAGACTAAATTGTAACGCTTTTGATGTCTCGAGGATTCTTGGTTGTTATGGAGAACATTTGCGCGGATATTATTCCACAACAACGTTCTAACTTGTTTACCACACCACCAGTCCGGTTTCAAAAGCCGTTCACACATTGAAGTTCATCGTATCAAAATAATTTGCCACCATTTGCTGATATTCTTGATATTCTAGCAAGTATACCCCCTGGATTCGTCCACTAAGTAGTGCGTAAAAAAACTGATGCAGAACTGCACTTGGTTTGAAAAGTGGTTTATCTCTGATGAACAACTGACTAAAGATGTTGCATGGTCGGCGGACCGTTCCACTTCTACATCAATCCCAGGTTCCTATACGGTAAAAAATTTAGAGTCCCACATGGTGTGCGTAGTTCCGCAAAACAATAAAATTTACAGTAACGAAAAATGAAGAAGTAATGGTGCTTTACAGTATATCTGGCACATAAAAGCGTCGTATGTGTGGAAGGATAAATGCAGCATAGTTACTCGAAAGGTTCGTCTGATTCCCCAGTAGTAATTGGCGCTAATGAATGAATATTTAGTAGTTCGCAATTTATGTCGCATAAGCGCTTCACTGTATTCAATTTTCGGATATGCTACGGAAGGGTAATCTTTTTCTATCAAATCCTATTCAGGTTATCTCAGAATAGTCACGATGAAGACCACGACTCGCGTTCATTTCTCGATGCATGCAAACAGCGGCCAGTTGTTTGAAAATTCACTGTATATCCCAAAAGGTCTCACGTTCGACTGCCAGCGATGTTGCAAAGTCCGCGTGGCCGATTTGGAAAAAAATGTCTTGGATATCCCCCAAACATTGGTCCTGCCGATGCGAAGCCTCCCAAAGGTTTAACAGCGCCTCACTTGGGTTGGGGAAATGGGCTAGATATGGTATATGGCTAAAAACGAAGCAGTGAAACATTTAACTTTTTGGATCACATCATGATTACATACTTTATAGC